>JH720015.1:230789-416161 GCA_000231845.2 Tetrahymena malaccensis 436 | reverse complement strand
ATTGTGAAATTAGTGCCTACAATAACTGGTTTTTTGTTATTCTTTAATTCAAATTACATAAAAAATGGTAAAATTTGGTTTAAAAGTTATTTTATATTATTTTTATTGAGTTAAGTATTGATATTGTTTTCCATTTTATTTTCTTTCTTTATGATTTTTTTGTTATTATTTTTATTTAATTAATTTTCTTAATTTGTTATCATTTTTTAAAAAATAGAAACTAAAAATATTTTACTTTTTAAGAAATGATAGAACTAAAATAAAATTCAGTAATTTAATAGTATATATTTTTTCTACTTCATTTATCCATTATTTTTCATAAAATGGTTTCTTATTATTCATATTTATACCTGAATATTTTAAAAATGTTAGGTAAAACGCTCAATCCACATTTTACAAACAATTTAAAATTCAAATATGAATAAGCCAAGCTAATTTTTTTTTTTTTTCAATTTCTAACGATTAAATAGAATTTGGAAGTATTTTATCCTTTCAGAAAATTATAAAAATTTATAAAACGTATATGAATTAATAGCATACCCTACGCCTTCAATATTTCGAATTAATTTAGAAAAATTTGATACCCTTATTACAAAAATCAAAGACCCACCCAACTAAAGGTTTATTTCCTAAAAATGGTTGCTCCATTTAGAATAATTAAGTTATATTTTATAAAATAAAATATTTGTTTAAACTTTCATTAGGATTTCATATTATAAACTGATAAACTTAAAAATATCCTTCTTATTGTTTTATAAAGAGGATAATGGTATTGTTATGTTTTAAATATAGTTAAAATAGAAAGTATTTTAATTTTCACAGCTTAAGCATGTATTATTATCAAGTCAGGCTGTGGGAAAAAATTGATATATTTTACACTTATATTTGAAATTTTAATACATTTTTAATTATTAATTAAGATATTGCCTATTTAAAGTTGTTTGAGGTTTGGGGGATAAATAATTGCGTATATTTTCTTTTATAAAATAATAACCTAGAACGAATTAGCTAGTGGTAAAACTAGATTATAAAAAGATGAAAGTTTAAATGAAAGATACATAAAATTTCTTATATCTATAAAAATGTGATTATTAATGACAATTTAAATGCGTTAAAAAACTTAATAAAATAATATATTTTCATCTTTTAAAATTTTTTTAATTACATTTATAAGAAGAAAATAGTTAAAATAAATGGATTAAAAATTAGTGAATTAAATATTTGAATTTAAATCATGGAAATTAAAGAAAAAAATGAAATTAATTTTTTCAATTTGCTCATAAATTACTATATATACCAAATAGAAATTTCAGAGCTTTTACTCTTTCATCAGAATCAATAAAAATAGTTTTCAAAAAATTAAGCTTACACCTCAAAACATTAAATCAATCTAATTAAATTAAGCACAAAAATAAATATAATTTGTTTAAATACACGCAATTATGATTCTTAAGGAATATATATATTTTAGAAAAACCTGAGAAACAGAAAAACTTTTACTCATTCATAGAATTCTAGATAATCAAAATAGTTTCTAAATAAAAAGCATTTTAAAGCTTTACATCAATCTATTTAATAATGAATAAAATAAATACTTATCTTTTAAAAATACGCAATAAGATTCTTACGTACTATATCTATTAGTTTTCTTTTTTAAATTAAAAATATATTTCTAATATATTCCTTTCTACTTAAGTTAACAATAATACATAATAAAAATTAATATTTGATTTGGATAATAAAATAGAAATAAAAGAATTATAAATTTACTACTTGAATCAAATGACTAAATAAAATATTTTAACATTTTATAGCTATTTTTATTCTATTTTAAAAAGGAAAATTATTAAATTATCTTTATCAAAAGAAGTCATAAGTGAAAATAAAAAAAATCAAGAAAAAAGAAAAAAAAAATTGTAGGATATTTTATAATTCAAGTACTTTTTAATTAGACTGGGAAGTTAATATTGTCAATTCGTCCATTAATTTACAAATTATTTCAAAGAAATATCAAAAGATTCTAATTCTAATCAATCAAAATAGTTTCCTAAAAAACTCTAACAAGTATTTCAGATACTTACATCAATCTAATTAAATTAGGCATAAAGATAATAAAGTTCTTTTCAATATACGTAATTATAATATTTTGAGGTATTTTTTATTAATTTTTTAAATTAAAAATATTTTTCTATTTTATTGTTTTTTACATAAGTTAGCCATAAAATAAAAATAGGAATTTGACATTTTAGATAAAAAAATAGAAATAAATAAATGAAATATAAATTTAGTAAATCGAAATTTAACGGTATTCAATTAGGCAATAATATATTTTATATCCATTTTAGTTCAATTTCAGAGAAGAAAATTATTAAAATTTTTTTATCAAAATAAAATGCAAGAGGGAAAATAATTAATTAAAATCTCCTGAAAAAACAAAAAAAATTGCATGATATTTTATAATTCAATAGCTTTTTTATTAGAATATAGCTAATACTTACCCCATAATTATTTATTTGAAATAAATCAAAATAGCTTTCAGTAAAATAAAATACAAATTTTGATGTTTTTTTGAATTTGATTAAATTATTTTTAAATAAGTATTTATCCTTTTATGATTATATTTTTCATGTAAATGATGGCCTATGAATATTTTTGATTATTACGCATTAATATATTTAGATATTTTTTTAAATTAAGTATACAGTTTACCACTCATTTGTCATACTAAAGTAACTATTTCTAAACATATTTAAAAGTATTTAATAATGATCTAAAATTTTATCTTCGTTTAGCTTTATTAAATGATAAAATATAGGTTATTTAAGATATTATATACACCTATTACTATTTTAAATATGAAAATATTAGTTATTTTAATTTAAATAGACTTTTTTATTAGAAAATTTTCTTTACTACTTAAAATACTTAAAAAAGCATCAAATATTTTATATTCGTTTTTATTTGAAAAATTTCATTTATTTGTAAATTTGAATAAAAATTAGCAGATATTTATTTCTTAACTAAACCTGTTAACAAAAAATGTCCCTATAAGATAAAAAATCTGATTTTATATCTTTCTAAGATATATCATACAAGATCAGTCAAAATGGCAATTTATTTTAAAAATAGAGCATTAAAAAGTAAATTCTCTCTAACTTGACTGGCTATTTTAAGCCTGGTCTAAATGCTATATTAGGTTCTTCAGGAGCAGGCAAAACAACCTTCTTAAATATTCTGTCAAAAAGAATTGAGTAAATATATTTGTAGAAAAAATGAATTATTAATTTAGTTTATTTATTTTAAAAGAAAGGATAACAAAAATGATTTAATTGGTGATCTAAAAATTAATAATTAAGATTATAATGCTGATTCCTTTAGCAAATTTTCTGGATATGTTATGTAAGAAGATTTATTGCTATCTAACTTAACTGTTAAAGAATATATCATATTTGCAGCAGATATCCGCCTTTCTCTATCAAAAGAAATGAAACATTAAAGAATAAATAATATAATAAAATAACTTAAGCTTGAGCATTGTTAAAATACTATTATTGGAGATTAAAATAGTAAAGGAATATCTGGTATTTATCATTAAATTAAAATTTTGATATTTAATTAATTTTATAAATAATAATAAATAAGGAGGTGAAAAAAAGAGATGTTGTATTGGAATAGAACTGATAGCAGAACCTTAAGTTCTATTTTTAGATGAACCTACTTGTGGATTGGACTCCTTTACTGCTTATTAAATTATTTGGATTTTAAAATAGCTATCGATAATGAAGAAAAGCATTATAATATTTACCATTCATTAACCTACAACCGATATTTGGCAGTAATTTGATAGAGTACTTTTATTAATCGAAGGATAGTTAATTTATTAAGGGCTTTAAACAAACACAATATCTTACTTTAGCTAAATGGGATATTAATGTCCTAAAAATAGTAACCCTGCTGATTACTTTATGTCATTGATGAGTAACTAAGATCAAAACATTTTTTAAAAGTTTATTGAAAATTATAATAAAAATTTGTTACCTGATCATGTGCTACAAATTTAAGAATAAAACAATCAATTAGAAAGCAGTAATTAAAAATTACCATAAGTGATGATTAGATTACCTTTCACTTCAGAAATAGGTGCTTTGTTAAAAAGATAAATATTGAATTTAAAGAGACATAGGCTACTTGTCAAAACTCGTTTTATTTAAGTGTTAATAAATGGAATTATTACTGGAGCTATATACTGGTAGTTAAAGAGAGATAATTAAAGTATGCAGGATTCTCTATAAATTGCCAAATGCCTATACTTATTAGCTCTTGGTATATTTTACTAAAGCATGAATCCCTAAGTTTTAGCTTTTACCTAAGAAAGACCTGTGTTTTTAAAAGAGTAAAGTTCTTAAATGTACTCAATCTTCCCATATTTTCTTTCTAAGTTAATCCCAGAGCTATTTTCTTGCAGTTTATTTGCAGTTTTAATGTCATGCATAGTATATTGGATGATTGGTTTTGCTCATACAGCTGAGTAATTCTTCTTCTTTGTTCTCACATTTATCATTACAACTAATGTAGGAAATGTAACTGGGCTACTTGCTGGGTCTATCTTTAAATCAGCTAGTGTTTCAGTTCCTTTTGCCTCAACATTCGTTCTTCCACTCTTTCTCTTTGGAGGAGTATTTAAAAATAGGAGTACTTATCCTGAATGGATTGGATGGATAGAATATATTAATCCGTCATTTTACTCCTTCAATGCTCTTGCAGAAAATGAATTCAAAAATACCACTTTCATATATAATCCAATTTAAATATATCATTTAAATTTTGGTAAATGGAATAGTATTTTTATGCTAATTGTGCTTTACTTTTGTTTTGCTCTCATTGCCTATTTGTGTCTAAGGAGGCACTGTAAAAAATTATAGTGATTTATATATATTTCATTATATTAATTTTTTTCAACTAATTGTTTAAAATCTTTTAATGTTAACAAATAAAATAAATTAATTTTATCAATGTAATTAAAATTTAAAATTTAGTAAGGATTTGTATCTAAGAAGTATCTGTAAGAAATTATTGTGATTTAAATAATTCTATTTATAAATAATTAATTATTTTCATCTAATTGTTTAAAATTTTTTAATAAAAAATAAAATTAATTAATTTTTATCAATTTTATTAAAATTAAAAATTTTGTCTGAAAAAATTGCATTTTGATAAATTTATAATATTTGTTTAGCACATCTTCATTTAAGAAATATTTTGATAAATTTTGCAGAAAGATTATTTAAAAAACAGAAATGAAGTGTCGAACATTAATGAAATTTGTAAAATATTATTTTTGTGATCTTAGTTAATTATAGATAAAAGTTTTTGAAGTATTTATTCGTAAAAAATAATAATGACTGTCAGAATTGTGTCATATCAGGAAATTTAATAATAATTAGTTATTTACTTATTTGCTTGATGAACTAATTTAAGTTATTATAATTTTTAAATTAATTTTTGACGAATTAAAAAAAAGCTAATTAAAAGAATTTTAAATGGAAAACTCAGGTTCCGAGAATAATTTGTTAAACTCATAAGTAAAATAAAAGTTATCTGATTAGATGACTGATGATTCATGCACAAAATTTGATGAGAATAGCATGAGCAGCGAAAACAGAAGAGATAGCGTTTAAAGTTAGAGCAAACGCATTAGAAAGTTAAGTATGGAGGAGGTAGACTTGCTAAAGAAATATAGAAAAGGAAGAGAGAATAATGCTATAAAAGTCAGATAGATGCGCAAGAATACTTAAAATTTAAGAGAGAATTTCAAAGTGATTAAAGTTAATATGATGTAATATTTAGAAAAAATTGACATCTTGATAGAAGAAAGATGTGAAGAGATAGATAGTAAAGTTAATCAGCTAGAGAACGATTGCATTATTCCTGAAATAGAGGATATAAGAAATAACTATGATTCATAGAAATCAAAGGATGAAGATAATTTCAACTAAGAATTATTAGAAAACAACGTTAATGATCAACACTTAGAAATTATAAGCAGACTCCTTGAGTGCAAAAGGAACGTAAGTGGAGATTTCAGCTCAACATAAAATCACAAAGCTAATGTAATATCTGAATACATCTAATAAGTAAATTGGTGTATTTCTCACTTGCATGAGTATATTGATGAAGACTAATCTCAACTATTAAAATCTTTAAAATGTATTCAAAATATAAATTACTTAAAGCTACTACAAAAACTAAAAGAAAAGAATTATTTAAAATCTGATCTTGTAGAATCAATTATGCAATAAGTAGAAAGAAGCGACTTTACAACAAATCCGTAAAAAATTATAATTTATTATAAAAAATTAAAAAAGATAATTAATCAAGCAAGCAAACAAATCAACACTAATTAAATTTTTTAAAATAACACAAATTATTAATTTATTACTATTTTTAAATATTTCATGATTCGTCACTGAATACGAATTATTAATCACAATTTAAAAAATAATTCTAAATAACAGATATGAGGACAGAGCTCAATAAATAGGATTTAGCACAACTATAAGCGCTCCTCATATGCATGCCTATACTTTAGAAATACTAAAAGAGCATGCTCAGGATTCTATGAAATGTTTAGATATAGGGGTTGGAAGCGGGTGGATGACAACTGCGCTATCGAAGCTTATGAAAGATGAAAGTGCAATTTGCTATGGTTTAGATCATTTATAAGGAGTCCTAAACATTTCAAAGAAGAATATAATGAAAAATCATAAAGATCTCCTAGAATCAGGTAAAATTGTTTTGGTTAAGGGAGATGGAAGAGAAGGATTAGAAGATTATGCTCCATTTGATATTATCCACCTTGGTGCTGCAGCAACTCTCAAGGCTGTGAACAAGTTTATACATTAACTAGCACCAAACGGTATACTGGTTGGGCCTATAATTAAAGACACATATAATTAAGAGTTTATGCTAATTAGGAAAAATGCTGAAGGTTAAATATCAAAACAGTAATTTATTTAACAAAAATAGTTTTACAAAATCATATGTAGAAATTATTTTCTATTTAAATAAAAGAACTTTGCTTCATGTAAATTATGGCAGTTTAGTCGCCGTAGAAGAGTAGTATTAAGGTTAAGATGAAGAAGAATATTACGAGAGTTCAGAAGATTAAATTACATTTTAATAGCAGATAATTCATGCAGAAAAGAAGCCTGGAAGTTAATTGGAAGATGAAGAAAACATGTTTTAAAATCTAAGTGAAAATGAAGAAGATGATGAAGATGAAGAAGCCAACGTACCAGCGTCAAATTTCTTTAGGAGTATTTTAAGTGCTGGAAGAACAGATTAGCTATTGAATAGATTGAATAGTTATCAGCATGTTCTAAGAAATATATTTAATACATCAAATTTTAATTATATTAATCGAGACCCTCAGCAAGAACCGCAGTCTTAGTAATAGTAATAATAGGGATAATAATAGTCTCAGTAGCAGGATGAAGAACATGAGGATAGTCAAAGTCAATAAATTTCTGATGAAAATGAATAATAAGAATAAGAATAGCAATAACTCTCAGAAATTTAGAATTAAAATGAAATCAATGAATAATAATAGCCTCGTGAAAATTAAAACGGAGAAATATTAGCAAATAATTAGCATGAAATATTAACTAATAATGAAGTAAATAATGAAAATATATATCAAAATGACTCTCATGAAGAAATCACATAAGATGAAAACCGCACATAACCTGATTTACAAAAATAATAGGATAACTAAAATTAAAACGATAATAATAGAAATTGCCAAATAGATGAAAACTAAGTTTGAAATTTAAAATAAATCTTAAAAATAATAATATATATATATATAGTTGAATTTAAATTTTATATAAATTGTTGTCTAATTTTCTATAATTATAATATTTTAGTTTTAAATAATATTATTTTGCTCTTATCAAATTATTCAATTAAGTAAAATATTAACAATTATTGGCATTCAAATAAAAAACTAATTAAAGTTAGTACTCATTTTTAAACAGACTTAAGCTATTATGTAAAAATGATAGATAATTTTTAAAAAAATGTAATATCTTCTTCAGTAAAAACTAGGGTGTTTAGTGGGGCTGAATTTTTACAAAATTCAAAAATAAATAAATATAATAATTTAAATAATAGTTAAATATCATGCTTTCAAATTTTTAGTTTTGTATATTTTTTATTTCTCAATTTTATTTTATTTTCTGGATTTTATTTTATTTATTTATTTATATTTATTTGTTTTTAGTTTTTCATTTTTTCATTTATTTAATTATTTGTTTTTATTTTTTAATTTTATTTAATTTTATTTATTTATTTGTTTTTTAATTTTATTTAATTTTTTATTTAGGAGAATTGATGTCCTGCACGAGCGATTGAATTATCTTCTTGTGTTTTTCTCTTCTTCAGTTTCCTATTAAAAAAATACTAATTATATATTTGGGGAATAAGTTATGGATTTTGACAAGATATCTTAGGATATTATGAGTCCATCGGAATTTCCTCTGTGATGACAAAATAGTTGGAAAAATAATCTAAAATCATAGCTATTTTTCATCACTCCATAATATTTATCAGAAGGATAAATGCAATTTGTTTAAATCTAGGTGTCATTAGATTTTAAGAGCATTATCTAGTGATAAAAATATGGCTATACATCGGTCCGATTTATAAAAATTAATCTCAAAAACTTTTAATGATGGTGCACTCCCATAATATAATTTATATCTTGCAAGTTTTTCCATGGATTTTATTTTCTATTTTCTTTTTTGCAGAAAATTTGTTTGCTTTTTTTAAATAATTAATCTTTTATCGAAAAAAAATTGAATTTGATTAATTTAAGTTGAATATTTTATTTTTAAATTTGGGAGTGAAAGAAGGAATAAACTCATAAATTAGTTAATTAATAATTTGAAATTTAATGTTTTTACTTTGTGAATAATAAATATATTTTTGGATGATGAGAAGTGATTTGATAAGAAAATAAATAAACAAATAAATTCATTTAAAAATAGTAGACAGATAGATAGAATGATTCATTCAAACGTTAGTAATCTTTCAAAAAATTATTAATTAAGAAAATTAAATAATATCTATTATAGTAAATTAAAAAAGTAAGTATAAAAGATAGATAACTGAATCAGTAAAAGATGTCATAATTTAGCAACTATAGGTAATATAGCTCACAGTCATGTTAGATTTTTAAACTTTTTCTATAAAAATAGAAATATATCAATTTACAACGACTAAAAGCAATTCAAGAATGATAACGAAGAGCTTTATTTTGCAAAAAACTACAATGAAAAGCTCTACGGAAAGGGTAAAGAAAACAATTTGAAGATAGAATACATTAAGCCTCCTGAGTCTGTCTTTTAGAATACAGACCATAGTTAATACTTATCAAATAACATTAAGCAATATAGAGATTTAAAGTCAAATAATCCAAATTATACTTCTGGCAACCCTATAACTCATCAAGGAAAGACTGATGATGTTTTCAAGCCAGCAATTAGAAGAAATGAGTATTCTGACATAGATAACTTTAATGCTGCAAATCAAATGGTTAACAACTTTTACACATCTCCAGAAAGAGATTTTAAGTCATCTTCAAAGTAAAATAGAATTGTTTCAAAAATAAAATTTTTAATTCAACTTTTAAATTAACTAACAAAAAAACAGACGTATTGATGTAAAACCTTCTGAAAGTTATGAGCATTTCTAAAAGCGTGAATTAAAGACAAGCTAGCCTTATTCCGAATATGTGAGAAATAGAAATCCAATCATCTAGGGTGATGGAACAACTAATATTTAAACCAAGCCTAGAAGTGCAGCTGGTGTAAAACATAAATTTTAGTTTTTTATTCAAATTGTTAGCTATTTATTATGTTTAATTCATAAGTTAAAATAAAATAATATTTAACAGAAAATCAACTATTTAATCGATTTTATTTAGGATTTATTTAAAATCTACTTTATTTAATTTAATCAAATCCTATTATTAATTGTTAAGTAATTTATAAAATTATATTTAAAAGGATCAAAAAGTATCAAATGAATATTAAAGAATGTAAAATAACAAATTCCTCCTTCCATCAGACCGTCAATATGTTTAAAAGGACACCAACACAAGTTCATAGATATTTTTGTAATTAAAAATTATAAATTAATCAATATGAATAAAATAAAATTCAATTATCAAGCAACAATGATAGTGAGCCTTACTCTACTTTTGGAACAAAGCAACCGTTGCAATCACCTTCTGCTTAGAGAGTACCATATGCTCACACAGGAGCTAATTGCAGAGACTTACTGAGTGGTGGATATGCTGAAAACAATAGAGTCTAAGTTACCTCTAAACCAACTGAAGTAAAAGCTGCTGAAAGAGAGACTAAGTTTGGAGAACTTAACTATTATTGCGATTATAGAAAAAGAAGTAAAAAAATTATTTGTAAAATAAGTTAAAGTCTATTTGTATTATAATAAATAGGTAACCTTTTACAAAAGGAAGAACAAAGAGCCACAAACTATGGTGGAGTCTATAAAGGAAAGAAGTGAGTTCATATATAGACGAGAAAACAATTTGATTTATATATTACTAGCAAATAAATGGCTTAAGTAAATATAAAACACTCTTAATTAAAACAACATAAAAAAACTCAAATAATCTTTTTAATAAAAGTTTTTTAAATGTAAACTTGCAAAACGAATAAAAAAAGGAATAAATAAATGAATAATTAATTCACCTTATAAATTATTGGAAGATAGATTTATTTACAAAAGATAAAAAAATAAATATGTTTAATATTGTCTATAAAATTTATATTTATATTTTATATCATATCATTTATTGATTTATATTAATTATTATTAAAATTCTTTCATATTACAATTACTTAGCAATTCTATCAAAATACTTATTATAGTGTCCTCCTCTTTATTTACCATTTTTTAAGCCTATTTCAGCAAATAAATTAATTTTAATTAAATTTATTAACTAATTAACATTAATGTTCAAAACCACCTATTTTTTAATAAATATTAAATTAATTCTTTTGGTAATTTAAAAAAAAATTATTATTTGATAAGCAATTGATAGAAAAATTAATCCAGTAAATATTAAAATTTTTGGTAAATTTTAAAAAATTTTTATTAAAAGGAAATTACATTTTTTGTAAATAATTAACCTAATCCTTAAGGTATTTCGGTTTATCATATAATTTAATTCATTATAGGAGAATGTAATTTTATTTATTTGTTTGTTTATTAGGCAAAATAAATTTACTAAAAAAGAATGCTGATGATATAATTTCAAAAAATAACATTATGTAAGTACGGTTTAATATCTTTTTCGTCTAATTTAAAAGTGTGAGATTTTTCTAGCTGCAGTTAGTAGTCTTTGTATATAGGAATCATCCTTTCTTAGTGATCAAGATGGAATTAAAATAAACTTATTTCGGGCTTGTAGTGGAAATTTTCGGTTCTGAAATTGCACAAAATCTTTGAAATTATTTCAGAGAACTTGAATGTAGCTTTATACTGGAAGTTCATGTAGGAAATAAATATAAAGTTTAGTCTTTCAATGGGTTTAGTAATTGTTTTTAATCTAGATTCTATTGTATCGTTATTAAATGATGAATACGTTTAGTAGCTGCTTAGCATCCTCGCACCTCCTCTTATGTACCTTGAAGAATTCAAATTGATTGATTTGCTTAGATTGTCTATTTAGTCATTATTATTCATACCATTTTCAACAGATTTTGATTCTTTAATTGTTTTTTCAGATAAATTATTAAATTAGTTAATTATTTTTTATTGTTTTAGAAAATCAGTGAAAGAGTTTTCGTTTTAATCACTCAGATATTTACTTAGGTATTCTAAATTTTATTCAAAGTCCTATGGAACATGATTTATAGAAATAACTTAAAATAAAAGATCCTTGTCCAATTTATTAAGTTAAACTAAGTTTTTTTCTATAAATTTGTATATGCTTCTTACCATGTGAGCTTTTTTTACAATGTCTTCAAGATGATAAAGGAGTGAGTTAGTGTGATTCTGTATTTTCAAAGTTACTTCTCTATTCTTTTTTTCTATTTGTTCATCATAATTAGTTGTCAATTTCATATCTCTGTAATAGTTTAAATTCTGCTGTAAGCTGCTAATCCTTAATTTTAAAAATTAAAAAACGAATTATTTTTATTATGAAAGGAGAAAAAAACACCAATAGAGTTTGGAGAAAATTTATACCATTTATTCATATTGATTAGCGACTCCGCTTTAAAAAAGTGGCCATCTCTTCTTTAATTTGTAATTAAGTAAAAGGTGTTTTTCATTTATAAATCGGTGGAAGGTGCCACTATCTTAATCTCTTCAAATGGTATTGTTTTTGATTTACTTCCTTATTAATATTGAATATGATTTTTGTAAAGTACAACTTGCTTTTTTTTAAACTTTCCATCTTTATTGCTTCTTTTATCTAATTATCCCTTCATTAAAAATTTATCTATTTATTTTTAATTTAAATATGCATTAAAAAGATATTTCATATTTGCTGATTAAATTATTACCGTTTGATTCTAGTTTTTAAGAAACAAATAACGGTCTTTTCTTTCTCTCATCTTCATAAAAATTATGGTACCTTTCAATATCAAATTCAACACTTTCAACATTATCAAATTCCTTCAAGTCTTTAATTCGTTCAAATTTATGCGCAACTCTCTTAAAAATCACTCCTCTTTTATCTTTAATGCTTATTAGCACACAAAACTATTTGCTTATATCTACCTTATCCTTTTTCTTTTGCTATTCATTAGCTATTTCTTTTACATTCTAGATAATCAGATCTTATATAGTTTAATATTCATTATATTCTATTTATATTTTTTTATTTTCATCTAAATTAATAGTGATATAGTTGCCTGTAACAGCCATTAGCTTTCTCTTTAGGAAATCAACCATTGCTTCTAAACTTATAAATATTTTAGCTAGTTCTTTTTGTTTATTGTCTATCTCAAACTGAGTATTTGCTATTTCCTTCTATAAAAATAAGAAATATTTTGCTTATTTTTTATATTTTGGATATTAAAAATTTTTTGGCAGAAATTCTTGTTATCTAATTAATTAAATCAACTAATCTAAATTATTTATAATATTTTAAATGTGTAGTGAATTGATTACTCTAAAACAATTATGCTAATAAGTGTTTGTTTTTTCTTGATAGGTTTTAGTCTACTTGTAATATATATCAAAATTCTTATTAATCACATATACAGCTGATCAGCAAATACTTAAAAATAGCTCTTTATCACAACAAGTATCATCAAATTTATCATAAGTTGATCCAAATTTTATTGATATTCTTGATATCTTATAATTTTTACAATATAAATTTATAATTTTGTTTAAGGTAAACCTTTCAATATTCAAATATTAGATGTTATTTTAGACTTCAAATTAAAAATAATTTTACAAACTTTAAAAAATAACCAATTTATTTACATTAATTTCTTAAAAAAATAACATTAATTTATTTGAGCTAGTTAAAATAATAATTTGTTTCTAAACTTGAAAAATAAAATTAAACTTAAAATAATTTCATTCAATTTATATTTTGATAAATCTTTTTGGTAAAACATAAAAATTTTTGTTATTGATTTTCTTATAATCGACTAAAAGGACAAATGAATTAATATGCTGAAAGATAAACTAAAATTATTGCCAAAATTTATACTTTTTTATTTTAAAAGAATAATTTGACACCAAATATTATTTTTTAATAAAACTTCATTGGGACTAAGTCTAAAAAGTATATTAAAAAAGTATTTTATTTATAAATTAAATTCGAGTTAGGTTTAAAAAATAACCAAACAATCATAAAAACAATAAAATATCTCTTTAAATTACTTTTAATATTTTCTAAATACAAAAAAGTAAATTTTACTTTTTTATAAATTCTGAATTTTAGGAAATAATGTAATTGTATTAATGATTATTTATTTATTAAAACAACTAGAAAGGGTAATTAAAATAATTAAAGCCAGAAATATTAATTAAAAAGATCAAAGTAATTTATCATTGCTTAAATCAGAATAATAAACTGTATGAAATACCGTGAAGAAGCACTGCTTTTTTATGTTTACAGATATTTTAAAAAATATATTGATTTGCATATTAGTAATAATTTAATAAAAGAAATAAATCAGACAGCTTTAAAAAATAAAAAAGGGTTATTTATTTTATTGCTTGATGGAAAGGATAAATGAATGAATGAGTGTGTGAGTGAGTGAATTTAGGGAATTTTAATAATTAAAGAATTATTTAATTTTCTCATGATTGAATTAATAAGTTCCTCATTTCTCAAATTATATTTTCTGGAGTAAACAACTTAATTTTATAGATATTTAAGATAGTATGAATGCAAAGAGAGAGCAGGATAATTGAATTTGGTATGTGGAGGTGGTAGGTAGGTAGGTAGATAGATATATAGATAGATACATTCAGCCAATAAATTGTTTTAAAAAATAATGTATAGTTATATTAGTATTATTTTACTTTATTTTATATGCAAACTTTATCCAAACGAATTGGATCAGCCCCATTAAAAGCAACTGATTAAAAGAAGTAAATATTTGTTTATTATTACTATCAGAATCATGATTATTATTGTGTTTTTTGTTGTTATTATAATGATAGATTTATTACTTTTCTTTATAAATTTATTGAGAACACCAGATAATATACGTAAATTTTATAATTATTTATTTATTTATATTTATTTATTTATTCATTTGAGTTTAATTTTGATTAATCATAATATAGAGGAAGATAGCTGTAATTATAATCAAATGAGTACATATATTTATTTGCATTATTATTATTATAAGTATTTATTTATTTATTTAAAATTAATTCTTTGTAATCATAAAAAATTCCTATTTGTTAAGCAGCTATTATTACGTTTTTTTTTGTGTTGGTGAGAGGATATTTCTGCTTAGCTTGTACGATAAACTCATTCAAAACTGCTTTAGACTTTATTTAATTAGCTAGTGTTTGTTATTCCATATTTATATGCTGCGATGCTGTCATGTAAGGGTGTGTTTATTTATTTATATTTGAAGACTAAATGATGAGATTTAATGAATTTAAAAAGTTCAGATTTTCATTCAATTCAATGGTATTGGTAATTTTTTTAATAATTGCCCATATTGGGATTGCTCTAGCTGCTGCTCATCATACTTCCTCCATAGTTTCCATTAATATTTTTTTAAGAATTAGAAATATCCATTTTCTGATTAAATTCGTTTGTCAGTTAATTAACTATTTAGGATTATTACTACTCAGCTTTAGAGTTACTAATCAATTTAGATTCCTTTTCTCTTCTGCTAGTGTACCATTAAGGTATTAATTAAGATGCTAACTATGGCTATGACTTTAACTCCTCTAAATTAAAAAAACAATTTTATAAGCATTTTTAAACCAAAAAAATTTAAACTAGCTTTTTTGAAAAATTTTCCCACTTTTTAGAATTTTTCATTTAATTTTAGATTTATATTTGGGCAGTTTTATCTAATTATGATTTTTACTATTTAAAAGTATAATTTTAAGAAATTACCTGGAGAGAAATTAAATAAGTCTATTTATTTAGTATATTATTCATAGAATTTTTCGCTTCTTAATTCATTGAAATAAGGGTGCAATAGTGTTTCTAATGGTGTAGGTCTATCTGTGGGGACGAATACAAGTAATCTACTAATCAGATCAATAAGCATAGGGTCTGGTTTTTATTTTGCGAATATCTAATTTTTCATAAATAAATTTTATTTTAATTTTAAATATAAAACGTTTTTGCTAAGTCTTTGAAATTCTTAAATCTTTTTTAATAATTTTAAATTGAATTGAAAATTATTTTTATTCCATTTAACACAGCTTTTTTTATGATTGTTAACTTATTTCTACTGAATTTAAACTAAACTTGAAAAAACTGCTTTTAAATATATTTAAATAGTTACTTTAGTCCAAGAAGTTGGTTTTATTGATGGGAAGTTAAATTGATTATGCAAGGGATTCATTTTTTAGACCTATTCCTTTGTGGGAGTACCTAATATCTTAATAATTTCTACAAGTTACTCAACAGCGTTTTCACCTGGGAAAAGAGGTTCTCCTAAAATCATTTCAGCAATGACGGTACCTTTTTTTATTTTTTATAAAATACAAATTATTGTCTGCTAAAATGAGTCCAGTATCAATGAATTAATCTATCTATCTATATATTATCTATCTAACTATTTTTTTTTCTAAGCTACGAATTAAATAATTATTTTTATTTACCTATTGACCATGTATCGATAGCGGTCGTATATTATTCAGCGCCAAATATAAGTTCAGGAGCTCTGTAATATCTAGAGCAAATATAAGATACGTTTGGTTCACCTATTTTAAGAAATTGTTTTATTTTTATTAAATAATATTAAGCAATTAATGAATTTTTTAAAATAAACCCAACGCTAGCTTTTCGCTTATCAGCAACTGATATTAAAATATATTTATAATTTGATATATTTTATAAAATGTTTATTTTAGATTTAATCTGTTTAAAATACACTTAAAAGTTAAATATTTAAAAGCTAGTTCAGTTTTTATTTGAACCAAATAAAAAATTGCTATTAAAGAATGCTTATTGAACAGTTAAGCTGGAGTTTTAATTGACTTTAACACAAATTAACTTGTTGGGTTAAAACTAAATTTTTGCTAACTACTGAACTATGACTAATAAGAATATCTAATTTACCTTTAATGAGCTTTTTGGCAGAGCCAAAATCACAAATTTTGAGCTGCATGGTTTTTTAATCGCACAATATATTTTGGGGCTTAATGTCTCTATGACAAATTCCGATACCTTTCAAGTAAGCTAGAGCTCGAAACATTTGATAAGAAAATACCTTGAGTAAGAGAGGAGGGAATGGCTATTTGCTCTTTCTGTAAGTTCTAATGACTTTGGAAAGAGTTTCGGGTACATATTCCATAACTATATTCAAGTATACTTCGTCAGGCTAATAATATAAATTTGTTTAATAATTATTTTTTTCAAACAAATTTTTAAAACAATTTTTTTTTAGCTAAAATAAATTAAGTTGCCCTTGCTTTTTCTATCTCGCCTTTATTTTCGAGCTTGTCTTCCTTCTATTTATCTAATTAATATCGCGAAATCTCTTCGTTTTAATATACGCTTTGTATAATATACTGGAAGAGAAGCTTGAAAATAGAATTCCTTCAAATGAAAAATTTAAATAATAAGAGTTTTTGTGTCTGATAATATATTTTTCTTTTTCATTAGTTATATTTTTTTTGGTTCGTGTGCGTGCTGAATTTTGGATTTTGGATTAATTCCGAAATGAAATGAAATGTGTTGGTTTTTAGTGCGCTTGATTGTTTTGAATGCTTTGAAATAGAGCAAGTGAATTAAATCAATCAAGCGAGCAAAGTGTGTGAGTGAATGAATGAATGAGTTTTTTTATATGCGAGAGAAGGAAAAAACGAAGTCAACTATTTATTTTAGAGTTAAAGGATTGAAAGAAGAATGAATCTACATTGTTGTTTTGAGTAGTGTAGTATGCCTATTTTAACTTGATGAGATTCTAATGATTGAGGGATTTTATAATTTCGAATTCTCTGTTTTTATATCTCTTATCCTAAAAGACTTTTTTAATTGCAACTTGCTCCTAGGTATCATTCATTTTAGCCTGTTAAAGAAAAACAAATAAATAAGAAAGTAAGCACAAATGACAAATATTTATTTCGAGTTCTAAAATTTAAAAAAGGAAGGAAGGCTGAAGAAGTTATTACCAAGTAGACTACACCAAAAGTTCCATTGCCGATTATTTTATCAAGAGTAATATTGGGAGATCCTGAATACTAGAGCTATTCTTATTGTTGCTACTGTAACTATTATTGTTGCTATCCTTATTATTGCTACGCCAAATGTTGCTATTAAAGTTATAGTAAAAATTCACGTTTTTTATTCAATTATTTCATGCTTGTTCAATAAAACTTTTACTTGCTAAAGGTTCTGTGACTGCATCACATTTCCTTACGATTGTGACACATTCATAGGCTAGCCATATTACTCTATATTTTTAAAAATTAAAGAAATTTATTTAAGGAGAGAAATCACCAACCAAGAGTAAAGTAATTCAATCAAGTCCTTTTTATATTCTCAAGTATTTATTCGAGAGAGAACAATAAAGATTTTAGTCGGGGCTGGACTTGCTGAAATTGGAGTGAAATTTAAACTATTATGTGTTTACTTTTCATATTATTCATTTAAAACTAGATTTTCTTCTTCCTTTTTTAATTGCCTGTCTTACTTTCTTTCTTTTAGAGTTGATTATTTGCTGATTATTTTGATTATTTATTTTACTTATTAATTAATTAATTTGAAAAAGAAATTAATACTTATTCAATAAATAAATTAGTTAATAAGTGATCCATCATTTATTCTATTTATATAGATGGGTTCACATTTTGTTAGAGTTATTTATTTATTTAATTCATTCATTCATAAACGAATAAATAAATAAATGATTGAATGAATGAATGAATTAACAAATAAATAAATCAATAAAAGAATCAATTATTTATTTATTAATAAATAAATAAATGAATGAATGAATGAAACTATGAAAAATCACTGATTGTCAATTTTAATTTAATTTATTTAATTGTTTCTTTATTTATTTATTGAAAATTTATTTTGCTAACCTATTTTCCTTTTATTTTCATTTATTTTTAAGTAATTGCCTTTGCATTTACCTTTCTTCCAGTTTAATTTATTGCTATCTATTTATCTCTCACTCATTCCTGTTTGTTATTTTATTTTTTTATTTCTTGTTTTATTTCTGTTTGTGTATTATATTGTAGCTATTTTTATTAATCATTTTTAAGATAACTTTTTTTCTATCATTTTTATATTTTTTCTATCTTAAAATTTTGTAAACATAAATAAATACTCTTAAATTGCAAACATTTCTTAAAATAACCAATAAAATTAATTTTTACCAGCAATAAAATAAAAATTACAATCCATTAACTCGAATTTATTTTCTTCTATAAATAAATTAATATTTTTAATATTATTATTTACTCATTTTTAGGTAGTTTGAGTCATTTTTCAGTCTTGCATTCTTTAAAGCTCTATAAAATTTATTGGATTTAAATTTAACTTAATAAATTTCTATTTAGGTCTCCTATTTAATATAGTCTTTCTATTCTAAATTAATAAATTTCTAAAGATTTTTATTTTTCAAAATTTCAAAATAAATTATAAACAATTTATTTAATTTACAATTCATAAAACAAAAAGAAGAAGAAAATAATCAAATTTAAGAATAACTAGAAAAACTAAATAGTTTTTAAATAAAATATGATGAAGTGGGTGGTCCAAATAGATTGCTCCCTTTCGCCTCAAGTTTTTATATCAAACCAATCTAATTATTCTTAAATTTGATTTTATTTTCGAAAGTTAAACTTCTTCGATCCTAAAAATGATTCATTCATCTTTCGAAAAAAATAAGATATTTCAAAAATCAAATTCTCTATTTGCCTAGATAAAAAATAATTTCTAGAGCGCTAGCACTCGAATCTGCAAAAATTCTCTCTTAGACTTTAAATATATAAATAATATTTTTTAAAATAGAAATTAAAGAAATTAGACTTACTCCTCCCTCCACCTCCTCTCAGCTTAAAAAATAAATTAGATAAAAATATAACAAATAAAAAACAAATTTAAAATAAATAAACAAATATTTAAATAAATTAATAAATAAATAAAAATTAAACAATAAACAAGAAAAAAATAAAATAACAAAAAAATTAAATAAAACACTAAATAAATAATTAAAAATATACAAAAAAACAAAAATCAATAAATTTTTATTATGTTTTAGCATGCTTTTTCCCTCCTACATCTGAAATTTAATTAATTAAATTACTAAATAAATATTTTAGAACAAATGTCCAAATTTATAAATTTTCTTCATCATTTTATTTTTCCTCATTCCTTTTAATTTATCTTTTTGACTGAAATGAAATAAAAATATTTTTTTATATTTAATCCTTGTTGATATTGTTTTTTGGCTACCAAATTAAAAAATATAAATGAAACAATTCCATCTTTAAATAGAATTTAATTTATCGACTTTGCATTCTAATTAAAAAATAAAATATGTTTTTATCAAAAATATTACAAAATCTAATTTAACTCTTTAATTTACATTTACTAAAATTATTTGAAAGGAGGATTTTATTTAAATGACTAGTGATATCTTTTTAATAAACCATAAAAGATTCTTCAATTTTTTATAAAAGCAATAAAAATTTTTAATTATTTTATCAGTTTACTTGATTCATTTACTCAATTTATTAGATTAGTAAGTAAAAAAGAATATTTTTCAAGAAAATGAATAAAAATCTATTAAATTTATTTTTGATTTATAAAAACGAGTTATGACTTATTCAGAGAATTTTATTTACTTTTTGAATTTTGTTGTTTTATAAAAAAGATAATTATTTAGAGTTACATAAATGATATAAACATGCTAAGATATAACTTTTAAATTCAATAAATATTAAAAAATTGATTGATAAAAATATATTTATATAATCCTCTAACATCTTTGCTTTAATAATAATTAATTTTTTGAAATATTATCAAAAACTCACTCATATTTCTACTTTTTTTATTTGTGAATTATTTGAATATTTTTGTTGTGGTGGTTTTTATATGTTTTAATGTTTATAAGTTAATTTTTATATTATGTAATTGCAGCTTGTTTGACTCTTAAGTCATTCATTTACTTGCATTTTTAATCACTAAGGAGGTTGTTATTAGGTTTTACGCTTGATTTAACGAATAACTCTAATTACTTGTTCATCTCCAACATTTACTCTTTGTACGCTTAATAATTGAGCCAAGTATTTTTACTTTTCTTGGTTAAGGCCATAGACTAATTATTGCAAAGCAGCAAAGTTTTAGGTTTTCATTGTAGAGTAAGAATGTTTAAAAATAGTGAATTCATCTTCCTAGTTGATAGGAGTAACCATTTCTTTTAACATTAATTTATCAGCGCTCTTTATTATAAAATTTTTAATTAAATATTTAATTTGAAGTAGCTCAAAATATTAATTCGAAATGAATAAAAAGTAAATTAAATGGATTCTTACAACAGAGCAGTCATATTCTCTATCATAATTATTTGCATTAAGGTCATTATCATCGTTGTCGTCCTCAATTTCTTCATCATCATCTTCATCGTCGTCATCATCATCTTCTTCATCATCGTCGTCTCCTTCATCATCACTGTTATTATTGTTATCATCATCTTTTAACTTTCTTTTCTTTTCAAGCTTTTATTCGAGTTCTTTTTATTTCATCATTAAGCTGATGAGGCAATCAAATATCTTGAGTACTTTATTAGCATCAAGAGATACTTGGACGATTACTTTGCTCATACTCAAAATAAATAGCTATTTTATATTTAATTTAGCTTATTAAATCTTCAGAAATAAAAAGATTATATTACCTTAATATCATAGTTTCTCTTGTACATGTCTAATTTATTAACGCACAAGTCAATAACTTGCTCTAAAATTCCCATTTCAGTTAAAATCTCAGTTGTTTTTAATATATTTGAGTTGAAACCACTCAAGAAGATACCAGCAGTTCTGTTTAATAATTACAAATTTACATTAATTAATCTGATGAATTTAAATTAATTTTATTAATTACCTTCCATATGCAAAATTGTGTCTTAATTTAGTTTAGTTTTAGAAACGTTGGATTGCTGCATTGAAAATAACTTTCCACATCTCATCTGTGAGATTGTTTCCTAAAGATTAAATAATCAATTACAAAATAGCTGCACCTTCAGCCTTATCAGAATCTGAAGATTTATGACTGTCGCTAAACATAGTATCGTAAGCCATCTTAATTATCTGTTTAGTTAAAATATTTTATTTAACATTTTATCTAATTTTATATAAAACAATTTATTACCAATTGAAGGTGATTTACGTTTTGAATTAAGAATTATTATCCATAAATAATAACGTTATTTAAAGTTTTGAAGAGTTAAGCAAAAACATATGATTATTTTTTGAGAATAAGAGGGAAGCAAGTAATCAAATCACTGCAAATAGGATTGACAGCTTTCTGGTGGTATATGAAAGAACCAACAAGTAAAATAATGTCTTCATCGAATTCGATCTTATCAGGGTATTAAACACATTATAAAAGAGGTCTGAGTTATTCCAAAATGTGATCAATATATTAAGGAACAATAAATTTATTTTCAGACATATCTCTAATGATATTCCAGCACTTATTAATATAGATTTAGTCAGGTCTTAACTTATCTTCAATCAGTTTAACTTCATCTATAATTCTTTTAACTAAATAACCAACACAGTTTATGACATTTTAAGTGGAAATATTCTTGCTGTGATATCTATTTATTTAATTAAATAACATTTTTAATTACTTTAATCCGTTTATTTTTTAATTATTTAATTATCAAATATCTTTTTTTAATTCCTAAAAAATAATTAATCTATTTATTTTTATTGGTTTATTAGATACTAATTATTGATTATTTACATTATATATATTCTTATTTTAAAATTAATTAATTTGTAAATTACCTAAAGATATGGAAAATAATATCCATAAATTAGTGGAACTCAGTAGTTGTTATAAGGGGTAAAATGACCTGTAAAACTTCATTAATATTTTCACCAACTAAAGCTACTTAGTTGTCATCATCATAGATATTTTACAAAGAATCTATGGCTTAATAGACTATTCCCTAATCTTCCTATTCTTTAAGAGTAAGACAGGATAAGAGGAATTATATGAGAGATTTATAATTTTCTTTTTCATTTTAGAAGACTGAATCTGTGTAATATCCTAACATTAAGCAAACTCTAACCTTAATTAATCCTAATTTGTTTAAAAATAAATTAGTTAAATATTTGATTTAATTGACATTTTTACTGTGGATATTGTGATTGAAAAGGAATTATGCATGCTCTCTAAGCAAGAGTTCTATTTATCCAACTATATCAGGTCTCTTAGGAGTAAGATAACTCAAAACAGACAAGGCAACAAAGCAGGTTTCAATTCTTATGTGTCTTTCAGTTTTTGACATAAAAACAGTTTCCTTGAAAGGAGTTAAGTTAGGATAGTTAGCATCAACATCAGTAATGTTTTCGAATTTGATGGAAAAACCTACAATCTAAATAAGTAAAAGAGATACAATAGTTTCAAAACCATCAATGTAATCACAAACAGTTTCAAGTAATTTGGCAGCTGCACATTTATAAGAGTAAGAAATCTAAAGATTGAAAGTTAAAAATTGTTTAAAATTTATAAAATTGAATATATCAATTTACTTATCTATCGCATGTGTCTAAGGCTAATCTTACAAATTCTTCAGGGTTATTTTCTAATGATTCTTGCTCAGATTAGGATGATCTCATCAGAGGGAAAATCACTTCTAAAAGAAGAACACGAGAGCAATCCTAAAAGATTTTATAAAATTCACTTTATTCAGCACAAATGTGAGAGAACTTTAGACATTCAATGACGATAGAAGACAAGGCTTGATTTTCAAGCTTATCTTAGAAATCAGGAGTCTATTGGCAGAACAACATCAAACCTTTAAGAATGATTGGAAGTGATTATTCAAGCAATTTGAAGAATTAGGTTTTAAAGATATCGAATTTGCTTCTTTCATTGAACATTTAACGATTAATACGAGTGTAGGTCTTAATAAGATGTGATTTTAAAGTATTTGCTGCATCATCAAATTCCTTCTTGCCTGATGTGCAAATCAAGCAGTCTTTAATTTATTGAGGAGTATTTAAGGTAACACAGATACCATGACAAATCAAATTTGCTAATATTTCATTTTCTATCACGCATGAGATCAACTATTTCTTTCTTGAATCCATGACTTGAAGGACTAAATCCTTCAAAACAATAGCCCATAAATTCAAAACCTTGATTCTAAAATTAAAAAATTATTTTTTAAAATGACATTAAAAGTATTTGCATTAAATTGCTAAATTTTTCTTATTTTATTTCTTTGAATTTTGATATTTTAAATACAAAATTCCATTAAAAACGAATTAAACTCTTTTTATTTTAAAAAATCAATAATTCTCTATTTATTTTTATTTTTATCTATCTATTTTTTAAGACTTTTTTAGTGCTAAATGAAAAAAAATAAATCATTTTTCAAATTATTTAGTTACCCTTCAATAGTCTTTTAGAAAATTTAAACAGTTTCCTACTCATTTTAGCTTTTGTCGAGCAATTGAAGAGAGGAAGTAATTTCCTAAAGATATTTAGAACCAACTTGGCAAAAAGGAATATTCAATAAGCTAAAGAACTGAAGAAGAAAATCTTTTTGTTGGGTAGAAACAACGACAGTCTGCAATATGATGAATGTGGAAGCTAGCTAAGACTATTTAATTGAAAAGAGTATGTTAAAAATGTTGAATGCTATTCAAAATATCTTAAAAATCTCCTTAAATTGCTTGTAAAGGAGAAAGTTTGTAAATTATAAAGGAAAATTACAATGTCGTCTTGAGGGATCCAACTTTAGGCTAATTAGAATAATTTCAGCTTTGTTTCATTTTCTAAATTTTTTCGCGGAAAAAATAAATATAAGAAAATATATAACAAAAATAAAAAGAAAAGCTATAAAGAAATTATTGATTACATCTATCTAAGCTGAGAATAATGCTGAGACCCTTAGCAATATTATGCTTACAATCTAAGGAGATGGTTGAGTCTCTCATGGCTAATATAATTTATTCTGTAATTTCCTAGATCTACTAACTTTATCCTTGCTAATTAGGCTTGTTGTAAATGTTTCTAACATAAATGTGAACATAATTAGAAGCTGATTTTTACATAAGCACTTTGTTTTAATAAAAAATATTTTTAAGTCAGATAAAATACAAAATCAGGAAATAAAAATGGCAATTTCAAATAAATCCTTGTTGTGAGACTGAACCATTTACGAACAAAAAGAATTTATTTATTTATTTATTCGCTAATTCATAATAAATTAATTTACATGGATTTGCACCATCCTTCATTATGTAAACCAAATACTTAAGGAAGTCTTAATGGTGAGAAACCTTTTGGAGTTCTTATTCAGCATGCTTGACTTACTCAGTCGATGTTCCTTAATAAGTTGTTTGCAGTAATTGCTTAAGTTATTCAATTTCCTATTAAAATTCAGCCATAGTCGCTCTTTGCTTTACTTCTTTTATATCTTCTTTTATATCAATTTTTGTTCCTAATTTTGATTAATTTTTCTTTTTTTAATTTTTTGCAATAAGCTAAGCATGGATTCTTCTTTTAAACTTTAAGACAATAATTTTTGACTGCTAATTGCAGAAATTTATTTTTTTATTTTTTCTTTATTCAATCAGTCATATAAAAAGCAAATTAACAAAAAGTATCATCAATCATATGTATAATGTATGCATTCAAAATAAACAAATAAACAAATAAACAAATTTGATAGATGGATTCTAATAATTAAATTTATTAAATTTTTATATTTTCAATAAATTTTACTTATTGCTTGTTTATTTTTTAGCGCAATTTTTAACTTCTCTATCTTTTTTTATTTCTAATCTATTTTCTTTTCTACTGCCTATATATTCAGAAGATACTATAAACCAATTTATTCCATTACAATAAATTAATCTAATACCTTTCATCTTATTTTTTTCTATTTATTGTAGACATTCACGAAATAGAAATATTGATTGATTCACTTGCCATTTTTGTTAGAGAAAGATTAATTTTTATTTCAAAGAAATATAGAATCTTAACAATTTAAATATGTTAATTTTGAGCAAATATATTTGATCCTTCAAAAAAATTCTAATTAAAAGATAACACGCTAAATTTATAATTTAAAGAAATAGAACTAAACTCAATCCTAGATAATTTAAAGCTATTGATTAATTTAGGAAGACAAAATAATTAAATTAAAAAGTTAAATAAGTAGTATTTGAAAATATTTATACTTTCGCTATGTTTTTCAAATATAACAGTAAAAAAGCTCAAAAAGAATAAAATTAATTAGATTTATATAATTTAACATTTAAATTAAAGTTCATTTAATTCTGCTCCTTCTCGTTAATATAAATTTTTTTTCTTTAGTTTTAAAAGATAAAATAAATTAATTAAAAATTTAAATAAATAAAGTAAAAATATTTTATTGATTTAGATTTTTCAAATAAAATAAGTTTAAAAAGATATCTGTTTGCTTTGATAATTTTAATTAATAGTTCTTTAAATTTTTAGAAGCCCTAAAAAGATATATTAACTCATTAGAAGAGCAGACTATATTAGAACTATGCAATTGTTAAACTAGAAACAGAGAGTTTTAAAAGAAGACATATAGTTCTTTTTTGTAGGTGAAAGAAAATAAAAAAATCACCAACAATAAAATAAGGTAGTGTTTTTTAGCTAATATCTTTTAAAATAGATAATAAACTTAGATAAAAATTAAGGAAAGTTATTTTTTAATAAAATAATATTTAAGATTACAATTTTTCTTTTTTCATTAAATCTAAAGTTTGTTTTTAAATTTAGATATTTTTCAAAATCCCAAATAAAACTTCATTTTTGTTGTTTATTTTCTCACTTTAAAGAAACCAAAAATAAATTTAAATTTAAATGAAAAACTATTTGAATTAATTATTTTAAATTTATAAATAAACAAATTTAATTTATTGTAAAATATTTTGGAATTTCTTAATACTTTTAATTTAATTTCTTAAGTTCCTCAAAAGACTAACATATTGTTGTTACTTTATAAAAATTCAAAATTTATTTGTTTGTTTGTGGTATATATTTATTTTTATATTAAAATTTGTTCAAATCTTTTTTTTAATTAAATTTAAACAATTTCTGATTTTGATTATAAGTAATATTAACCAACAAAAATTCAAACCAACAACTAGCTTAACGTAACAAAGAGAAATTCTAAGCAAGTTTTATAAATGCAGTAAGATGCTATTTACTATGATGCGCTGGAACTGCAAGACCTCAAAAAAGGCAGTAGTGCTAATATGTAAAAATAAAATGATGAGTCGATTATGATTGAAAACTTCCATCAATAAAATTAAGGACAACTATTGAATGTATTAAATAAATACTTAATTTTTTGAAATGATTATAGATACTTTTTTTAATAAAGCAATCAATATTGAATGAAACTGCATAAATGAATCCTTAAGACAACTGTAATTACTTTGATAAAAAGAACAAACAAAACAAATTTAAATTAATTATGTTAACCATTTTATATTTATAGAAAACGAAAGGGACGCTCTTTATATTTAAAATAGAATGACAATAGCTTAAAGAAGTAATTTAAATTTGAAAATTGGACTTATTTAAAAACTAAGATAAGTTATTTAATTGCAATATTACAAGAGGAACTTTTACTGTTCAAGAACATAAAGGAATCACAGCATGCTTCAGATATTTCCATATAGGAAGAAATTCAACTGAGAATTGAAAATTTCAAAGTGTAAAATGATTAGTACACACACATTACGAAATTAAGAATAATCCAGTGCTAAAAGGATATTCTACCTTTATTACTTCCTGCTATTATTAGCTAAAAGTTTTGTTAGAAAATAATAAATCCTAAGATACAACTAAAATCTATTACTATCAAAAATTCTCATTTTGATGGTGTTATTCTAAAAGAAATTATTAAGATATTCAAAGATAGCCTTCAATCAATAATCATAGAAGATGTAGATTTACTTTAAGCTATTTTTATATAATTTAAATTATTTTAACAATCAAGTCCTATCCAATAAACTAGAAAAGAAATGAGTGTTTGGTAAACTTATTTATTAGGAGCTCAGTGAAACCAAAAAGACTTCCAAATATCAAATTTATATCCTTGAGTTTAATGAATTTACAAGATAATTAAGAAAACAACTTGTTCCATGGAGGAATAATGCCCAACAATTAAATATAATAATAATAATAAAATATTCATTATTTATAAAATAATATGAGCAATTAATAATAAAATATCTCTTATGATTAAGCTGTTTAATAAAATATGTAAAATTAATAATAAAATGGAAGTGTTAATCAGTAAAATAATAATTACTAAAACCAAGGAAATATACAAAATAAGCTAAATTTTAACAATGATTTTTAGAAATAAAAGAGATTAGATGAAGATTTAGAAAGAAAAACATATAATTAATTAGTTGAAAAGATAATTGAAGACTTTAAATTACATCTAGTGATGAGTGAAAATTATTTTAGAAATGCTATTGACTTTGAGAGCAAATTTCTCTTGAGATAATTAACGCTGAAAGGAGAGTCTCATAAAGTGGTCATTGATCAAAAGTGCTTTAATTTAAGAGAACATTATAGATATTTCAAAGAATACATTTAATTGAATAAAGATATTGTTGAAGTAGTTTTATTTGTCAATATTGGCAGAATAGATCTCTATATTTTTAAGGATATTCTTGTATAACTAAGAAGAGTTAAAAATTTAAAATAGCTCTGCTTTGTTAGGTTTCAAATAGAGTAAAATAGTTTATAGCTAATTAAAAACTTTTTATATTGGAGAAACTAAGATTTATAAGAGCTGTACTTTATTCAGTGTTCACTAAATGACTTGGATTTGAAATTCTTATTTTAGAAAAATAACTTATAAATTACAGATTACCGTCTGCTAAATAAAATAGTTATAAATGACAATCCTCTGGTTACTAAAGAATATATGATGCCAATTCTGTATTAATTAGAAGAATGGAAGGCAGAAAGAATTCAAAATAACATTTATAAATATCCTCTAAAGTAAATTAATTCAATAAAAAAACATAATAATTTTATATTAAATAATTAAAAAAGGTTTAATATATTTGAAACTAATTCATAATATTAAAAACGTTTTAAGTTAAGAAAGAGACCAGAAATTCTTACTGAAGGAGGAGTTATTTGTAAAGAAAATGAAAATTTTTTGATTAAATACCTCACTGATTTCTTTTAGAATTCCTTAATTCTAGATTTTTTCCCTTTGGATCAGGCCCTTCTACAAACAGTTTTTCTGCTACTTTCTTTAATCAGAACAAGTAAGTCCCTATGCAGATTATCTCTAAGAAACACCAACTTATTAAATTTAAATATACCACCAAGTAAGCTAACTATTTCAATTTTCTACAAATTATTCTTAGAATATTTTAGAATATCTTTAATATTTTAGCTAATTTTTAATTTAAAATGATTAAAAATTCACCAAAATATCCAAAAAAATGGGTTTTTTTAAATCATTTTTATTAATTTATTTTATTATTTTTTAATAATTTAATATCAATCTAATTATTTCAATCATTTTATTAATTTCTCTGATTTAATATTTTAATTTAAATTTTATTAATTTAACTAATTTTTAATTTAAAATTAAGTAAAATTCTTTTATTTTTATAAGTTTTCAAAAAGTAACAAAAAGTTTAACAATCTCAGTCATTTTTATTAATTTATCCTATTGAATTATTTTCTGATATTTTAATCTCTTTTTTTTTAAGTATTCCTAAAATAACAAACAAGCAGCTAGCTATTTCACACTTTAACATTAAATTTATTATTTTATTTTTCAAATTATCTAAAAAGCAAAGAATCATTTTATTTATCAATTTATCAATTTTTTAATAATATTTTAAATAAATTGAATAAAATAAAAATTTTTTTTTTATATTTGAAAGCATTGAAAAAGCAACATTTAATGTAACTATTTCAATCATTTTACAAATTTCTATAATTAATTTATTTACTTAAAAAATTAATAATATTTTTTTATATCCCTAATTATAGTCTTACAGTTTCTTAATCTAATTTAAATACTTTTTTCAAGTTTAATTTACTTAATTTATTGTGCTAACACTAGTTAAATTATAAATTAGGATAAGATAATCAAGAGATTTTAAGTTTTATTGAAGAAATTGATTTAAGTGAAAACAGCTTTGCAGGGTAGCACAAAATGGCTACATTTTTTTCACATGTGAATATCTCTCACGTGAAAAAATTAAAATTGCAGAAGATGGATTTAGATGATTTTGACTTTGAGGATTTACCAACGATTTTAGGGATTAGTAAGAATATAAAGCTTTTGGATTTAAGTGGGACTAAAGGATTCAAACAACATACTTTGCTAAATATAGTAGAAAATATCCCAAATATTGAAGAGCTATATTTAAGGAATTGCGGCTTAAATGAATAGAATTTATCTGCTTTAAATTAAAGATTATATTAAGAAGCAACCACAGCTTTTGAAGATCACCAAAAAAAATTACAGAACAACTACTATGAGAGCCAAATTTTATAAGATGATTAGAAATTTTTGATGGGGAGTTTAAGAATTATAGATTTATCAGAGAATAGAGAAATGGGTTAGAGTTTAATTGATTTTTTAATGTATATAAATGCTCTTTCTTACTAATCAAATATCATACTTCACATTGAAAATATTGATTTGAGTGTAGATTAAATTAAGTTATTTTTGGAATACATCAATTAAAAGAGAATCACTAATATTGAAATTATAAATATTTCTAAGAATTATATGGAGAGAGTTAATGCTGAGCTTCTGGCCAACTTTTTAATTGGGCTAGTAAGAGAAAATAAGAAGAATCTTAGATAGATTATTATGAAAGACACACAACTTACAGTAGATTAGCTGATTTTAATAGACAAGATTGTGCTTGATAAATCAAGATTAGGAAATATTGAGAATTTTGACTTGAGTGGGATTAGCTAATTGAGTATTTAAGAATTATGCTTTAGGGGAATATTTAAAAATTTATCGCTTTATTCAAAAACAATAACGACACTTGTTTGGGACAATATTGGTATTAGTAATTTGAGTGGCTTAGATCTTTCTTAAATTATTTCTAAGTTTTACATGCTTGAAAAGTTTGACATTTCAAATAATTTATATTTGACAGAAAAAAATTTCAAGGAAATTGTATTGGGGTTAAGCTCGCTTAAGCATTTGACTGAGTTCAAAATGCAAAATATGGGGATGAATGATTAGCAGATGACTTGTCTTGTGGATGCTCTTATGGGAAGAATTTCAACAGCATCTAGTAAATACACAATCGAGGAAGATTTTTAAGAAAGTACTACATTTTAGTCTTTGTAGGTGCTTGATATCAGTGGGAATAAGTTTTGTGACCATAATTAGTGGAAGAGATTTTTTTATGTTGTTTTAAGCAGTTAATACAACAGATTGACTACTTTAATTATATAAAATATTCATCTTGATGATTTGATAGCATAAAATCTTGCAACTGTTATAAATGAGAGATATTAGCAAATCAAAATTTAAGCAATAGACATTTCTCACAATACATAGTCTCTCTCTGATACAATGTTTGTTTCGCTGATAGATTCGTTTCAAAAAATTAAGCAGTTGAGAAAACTTTATTGCAGAAATGTCTAGCTAAACTCATATAAAATATAAGCTCTTTGTGCGCTTATTTTATCAAATCAAATGGAGCTATTAGATGTTTCAGAAAATGGGCCAAGCAGTAAAATGGTTTTTAGTGAAACAGTTTAATATAAGCAAGTGTCATCAGATTCTTTTATTCCCTCTTAATCTCTGACAAATCTCTTTGGTTGCATAAGTGGGTCATTTACATATGAGCACTTACAGAAGATTCTCAAACAACAGGAATTAATGGATGACCCAAAGCGCTAATTTGATATAGTTGCAGACGATGAAAACGGAGAAAAATGCCCATCAATTAAAGAAAGCAATATTTTTAAGCTAAATTTGAGTAACAATGAGATGCTGAGTTATTATGACTTCAGAAAGATTATCAAATCAATTAATTACATAGGTTCTTCTAATATTTGCCATTTGACAATCAAAAATAGTCAGCTAAGTGGAAAATTAGATTTGTTGAACGATTTCCTCAGTAAAAAAATAAATAGACTCTACTATATTGATATTTCTCACAACCCTGTTAAATCATAGCATAGCTACAAATTTCTTGAAATCTTATCACAAAAATTCTCTGATCATTTGGAATATTTAGATATTTCATATACAGATTTTAGTGATAGTGAACTATTTTATTTCAGCCACACATTAGCTGAAAGTTTTTTAAGCTTAAATTATGCTAACTTTTCTGGTTTGCAACACATTTCCCCAAAGTGTCTTTAAGGATTACTCACAGGTCTGACTCTTGCTTCTTAAGTTAGTCTAGAAACTTTAGTAATACGAGACCTCAAAATAAGTAAACCATTTGCTTTTCTATTAATGATTTTTATGCATAACCATTCATCTTTTTTCACTTACTTGATAATTAAGAATCAATTTTCTAGTTCTATTTATAAATAAATCTTTGATTTTTTAATTTACAAAAAATAACAAATCGATGAAAATATTTCATTTTTATTAATTAAAAAATTTTTATAAATTTATCTCATTTTAGAAAAAAGTTGTTTTATAAATTAAGAAGATTTTATTCAATTAATTTTATAAAATAGATTAAAAGAAATAGGATGTTTTGGTAGAAATGTTTACTTTCAATATTTTCAAATCACTAAGAAATTTAGATTTTAGTCACAATTAGTTTATCAATGAAGACTTTGAAACATTAATTAGGTGAATTTCTTGATTTTGAAAATATATATTTATATTGATGTGCTTTATTAAAATTAGATCGGTGAGTATTTCTTGTGGTCAAAGCTTGAAGAGCATTAATTTATCTTACTGCGACCTTAATTAAATATCAATTAAGAAACTTGCTGTAAGATTTTATGAAGCTGGTTTTCAAATTTTGGAATCTTTAGACATATCGGGAAATAAAGTGTATAAATAAGGCACTATCTTAATTCCAAATGAAGATATTGTGAATTTGATTTTAAAAATTAATAAAATTAATGGTGCAAAGTTTAAAAAGTTATTTATGAGAGATATGAATTTAAAAGATGAATGGATTTTAGCTATGAAATAGGTATTTGATAGTTTAGTATTTGAAAGCTTAGAAGTTTTGGATATCTCTTAAAACAAACTAGAGTAAAAAGTGTTGTATAATTAAAAAATTTTAGATTAAATTGCTAGTCGTAAGGGTAATTGTTTCTTAACCAAAGAAACACTAATTCCTTTTTATGAAATGATTCATTTCAAGTTTTAGATGACTTTTAACTACTTAGACTTCAAAGAAATGGAAATTGAATCCAATGAAGAAGCACTCAAGTAGCTTCCCCACGTGGTACTGAAGTTCACAAGATTAGAAACATTCATCTTTTCAAGGAATATTTAAGAATTTTTAACAGAACAAAGGTCGATTAGCCAATAATAATTTAAGTAAAAATATTTTGGGAATTAAGTAATTTATCAAGAGATTCTAGAAACAGTAAGTAAAAGTATTAAATATTTAGATCTTCAAGCCTAGTAACTATCTGACTCTACTTTGTTTTCCCTAAAATTTATGAAGAATTTAGAGTATTTAGATTTATCTTACAATAAATTAATTACTTTTTAAACTTTGTTAAATCTCAAAAACTGTTTAAATCTCTAAACTTTAAAACTCTTTGAAATAAATTCAGACATTATGATGATTTAGACTCTGATTAATTTATTACAAAATGCTCCAAACTGCATAGATTTAACTTTTGATTTCGATTCAATTTCTAAAGTTTTCAAAAAACAGCTATTAGAAGCTAATTTTAGACAACCAATATTAAAACAATTCAATAAGGAAGACTAAGTTTCTTATTATTATACTTAAAAAAAGAATTTTAATCAAGAGCTATAAATTGAGCTCATCAACAAAAATTTGTTAAATTTAGCCTACAGATTTTTACCAAAAGGAGAAGTTATTTATGCTAATAATTTGCTTTATGAATTTTTAAAAGAAGGCCAAAAAATTAAACTCAACTTAGATCTTCAAAACGTACAAGCAAGCAAAAAATAAATTTAATCCTTGCATTGTATTTACCCCATTGAAGACTTTTCTTTTGAGGAAATGAAATAAAATTTTAGAATTTACATAAAATCAGGAATTCTCTTTCTTAATCGCGCTTTTATAAATAAATTTTTACAAATTTATCCAGTCCAGCCTGCACAAGAAGACTATGTGCTTTACTTTTTAAATAAAAGATTTTTCCAAATCTGCAAAGAGTCAAATATCAAATAAATCATTGTTGATCATCCTTTGTATCTCCTTTAGCCTCTTTTTTACCCCAAAGAATCTATTGTAAATATCTTCTAAGCTGCAAAAGTAAATATTTTAACATAAATAAAATATTTTGAATTTAAATTATTTTTTCGTTATAAAAAAAGGAATGCGGCTTGCAAAGAATTTATTTAGATTACAACATTGAATTTAATGTAACAGACGAATAGCTTCTCATAGAGTTTTTTGACTTGATTCCTCCCTCAAGTTTTAAGTTTCTCTAAGCAACATTTAGCTTTGCTTTTATTTAGCATATTTATTAGGTCTGTCACCAGCACCCTTACTTTAAAAATTGTGACATCCGCTATATTTCAATTAAAGAAAATACAGATGAATTAGCAGTTATTTATAGAGAAAGGTATTATAAACTTCCTGAAATTAGGTAATATCAATTTTAATATTTATCACTTTAAAATATATTCTTACTTAAAAAATCTTTAGATTAGAAAAATATAGGGAATATTTGAATAGGTTTTTCTACTCTGTTTTAGATAGTATTTCAAGATGTTTATATGATTCTAACTTTATAACGGGTATATCAGTTTTGAATGATATTAAAGTCAATTTGAATTGGTTGATACTTTGGTATTTTCTATTAATCTTTTTCTTAATGATTCAACAGTTAGTTATTTACATATTTTATGTAAACATTATTCTCATGGTTGTATTTATTGCTGCTAATTACTTTGTAGAGTTTTACCTGCATTTCTAAATAAAAAAAGACATACCTGATTGCTTTGCTATGACAGATGAAATTACTAAGACGCATACGATAAAAGAAAATTACTTTAAATATTTTTTATCACAAGTAAAATTAATTCTCATATCAAAAAATATAAACTAACATTTATCTATAAAAATAGATCATAGCGCTAAATACATTTTTCATATTTTTCTTAGTCAGACTTTGCCTTGAATAAGATGAATTAATCTTTGGGTTTTTTATATTAGCATGGATCATTATGTGCTAAATTGTAAAATTAGTAGTAAATCTACAATAATAAATTCCCATTCCTTACTTTATTCAGTTTGAAGTAGTTTCAACTCTTTATGATTAGCTCACAATTGAAAATTATATGATCATATAAAGTAAGAAACTTAATAGGAGAGCAGTTAATGCTACTATCATAATGGCAGTAGAGCTTTTTCCCTCTTTTATATTTTACATTACATTTTTAGGAATTTCTTAAAACTTTAAGGTCATGTCTATTCTCGGCTTAATTTGCAATTTATTAAACTTTGCCTATTAAATTAGTCTTATCCTTATGATTAAGCCCTTTTAAATTAATTAAATGGATTTTGATGTACTTAGCGATTAAATGTAGTCGCAGATTGAACTAAAACACAATTATTTCACACAAACTTATGAATAAGAAGGCTTAAATGCTTTAAGTCATATAAAAACGATATTTAAACGAATTAACTGAAAAAAACTTATTTATATAACGAAAAATGATTATAAAGATGAATGTATTTAACTAATTCATATTGCATTTGTATTTATTAGATTTTTCTTACTAATAATTTAAAATTGCAATAAAAATACCTAAATTTGTTTATTTTTATATATTCTTTTTTATTAATTTCATAATTCTTTACTACCTTTGAGCTTTGTTTTATCTTTAATAAATAAACTAAAAGAAATTAAAAAAATTATAATGAACCTTTCTCAATTCGAATAAACAAAAAATTCAACATTTTAAACTTTTAATGAAAAAATATTTTGTTAAAGCTTATTTAAAAGCAAATTAATTTTAGAGAAATTAAAACTTATTTTGCATACCTGTATATTTTAATAAGCATAACAATCAAACTATTTTATATTTATATTTATTTACTAATTTACAAAATAAAAAATAAAGAAATATTTTTTTTATAATAATCTATTCTATCTTTATTATTAATGTTTCTTCACAAAGCTTTTTAAAAAACAACCAATCTTTTAGCTTTAAGATACGTGCTCAATATTTTCAATTTGTGTGATTTCTCATTGATTTTATTTGAACTATTAATTAATATGTATTAGAGGTAATTAAAAAAGTTATAAATATAAATATTTAAATTGTATTTCACAACTTTTTAAATATTGAAGAAAATATATTTAGTTAGAAGGAAAAAATTAAGAACAAAATATGAAATAATTAATAAATAATGAAAGGCAACTGAGAATTAATATTGGTTTAAAGTAAAAAAAATATAACCAAAATTAAAAAGTAAATAAATAAAATCGATCAATAATAAAAATAGTTTTTAGTTTTCTTGCTTTTTTTAATTAAAAAAAAAATCAAAATCCTAAAGTAATATACTGCTTTTACCTTAAATCAAGCTTCAATATTGAGAGGATAGGGTAGTTTGCTAAAGCAGATCCTAAACTCTGCGCACCTAAGCTGCCAATTTAATTGTAACTTTTCAAATATAGAAGAAAATATAATTAGATAGTAATTTAGAAGGAAAATTGAAGAAAAAATATAAAATAATAAGTCTAAAAAAGTTAAGGTAAAGTTTATAAAAATAAGCTAAATAAATTAAATATAACCAAAATCAAAATTCAAAATAAAATAAAAAGCTAATAAATAAAAAGAGTTCCTTCGTTTTTATTAAAAAATATAAAAATTCAAAACAAGAAAACAAACTATTTTTACGATAAATCTAATCTCAATTTTAAGAGATTTGTGCAGTTTGCTAAACCATAACCTAAGCTTGAGGCACCAACTCCATCAATTTAATTGTAACTTTTTAAATTTTTAAGAAAATATAATTAAATTATTAGATATTAAGAATTCAAATAAAAGGAAAAAATATTAAATAATAACAAATTTATAAATATTGAAAGAAAAAATTAAAAATTTTGAATTGACTAAATTAAAAAAGCACAATCAATATCAAAAGACAAATAAAATCAAATAAAAAGCTTAAAGATAGAAATAATTTTCTTGTTAATATTTGATAAAGATAATTAATTATTCAAAATAAAAAATTTATTTTTACCTTAAATTAAGTGTTAATTTTATGAGATTAGTACAGTTTGCTAAAGCAGAACCTAAAAGTGAAGCTCCTTCGCCATCAAATTTATTACCACTTTTAAATGTTGAAGATTATTTTGTTTATAATTTAGTTAATTAGATAGTTACTGAGAAGAAAAAAATATGAAAAAATAAGAAAAAGATGAAAATTATCAATAATTTAAATTTAAAAAAAAAAATCAAACCAAAAAGCAAATAAATAAGATAAAATACTAATAAATAAAAAGATTTTTTTAAAAAGAAATAAAAGCTTTTACATTAAATCAAGTGTCAATTTTGAGAGGTTTTTGCATTTTGCTAAAGCAGAAACTAAGTTAGAGGTACCTTTTCCACCAATTTAAATTCTACTTTTTAAATATTAAAAAAAATATAGTTAGCTTATTTGTTCATTAGTTAGAAATAAAATCAAATTACAGAAAAACATAATCAAAATAAAAAACCAAATAAATAAAAAAAAAATCTAATAAATAAAAATATTTTTTTGTTTTTCATTTATTTTTTATTAAAAATATAAATCTAAAAGAAATAAACTATTTTTACTATAAAAAAAGTGTCAATTTTTAAAGATTTGCACAGTCTGCTAAAGTAGAACCTAAACCTGATGCGCCTTCGTCACCAATTTAATTTTAACTTTTTAAATATTTCAGAAATTTTATTTAATTTTTTAGTTAATAAGAAGGAATAAAAGAAGAAATAAACATAAAATAATAAGAAATTAATAAAAAATTAAAGGTAAAGTTGAAAAATAAATAAAAAGAATTAAAAAATATATATATAATAAAAATTTAAAGTGCAATTACTTAAAATTTTAAATACATTTTTTTTTTCCTTATATTTATTTAAAAATTAACAACCTATACTAAAGAAATAAATTGTCTGTACATACCTTAAATTAAGTATCAATTTAGAGAGATTAGCACAGTTTGCTAATGCAGAACCTAAGTCTGAGACACCATTTGCACCAATTTAATTTCCACTTTTTAAATATTATTAAAATATATAATTAATTTGTTAGTAAGTTATATATAAATATACAAATAATGAAAGGTAAAGTTGAAAATTAAAAATGAGTAAAGGAAAAATCATAATTTAAATAAAATATGTTAAATAAAAATATTTTTGTTGTTTTATTTCTTTTATTTATTAAAAATATCACAATTTGAATGAAAGTAAAAAACAGTTTATACTCAAAATTAAGTGTCAAATTTGAGAGATTAGAGAAGTTTGCTGAAGAAGTAACTAAGTCTGAAGCACCACTCGCACCGATTTAATTAGCGCTTTTTAAGCATTGAATAAAAAAATTAGTTTGTAAATTAGTAGGTTAAATGAAGAATTATGAAATAATAAAATTAATAAATATTCAAAAGAATATTTGAAAATTAAAAAGTTAAATATAATCAAAATGCAATTAAATAAAATAAAAAGCTTGTAAATAAAATCAGGTTATTTATTAATTAAAAAATTTCACTATTCAAAAGAAATAAACTACATTTACCCAAAATTAAGATCCAATTCTAGAATATTAGAGCATTTTTTTAAGGCTAAACCAAGCCCTGAAGCACCTCCATCACAAATACTATTTAAACTTTTAAATTTTTTAAAAAATATTATTATTTTGTATGTTAGCTATAGGTAAAAACAAAGAAAAAAATATGAAATAGCAATAAATTAATTATTATATTTTTTTAAACTTCATTTCTCTGATATCAGAAAAATATTCACAGGTACTAAAATTTTTTACCTATTCTCAAATATGTTAGTGAGGTGTAATATATTTTTGTTCAAAAACAATTAAAAATAACATAAAAATTTTCTGGTCAAAAACTTCAAAAAATAGTAACATTACAGCAGAAATCATGCTTATTCCTTATCAAGGAAATACTATAATGAAGAAATTTAAAACTGAAAATCAAAAATGAGTTGAAAAAAAGAATGAGCCAGTTAACATTAAAATCAAATAAGAATTGTATAAATAATTAGAATTTATTTTTTTCATTTAATTTTTTGTTATGAAATAAGCTTTCTTTACCATAAATCAAGAGTCAAATTTGAGAGGTTAGTGCAGTTTGCTAAAACAGAACCTAATCTTGACGCACCTTCATCCCTAATTAAGTTTTCACTTTTTAAATATTGAAAAAAATTAAATAGTTAATCAGCTAGTTAGAAGTAAAACTATTAAATAATAAGAAATTATAAAATGTAAAGTTGAAAATTAAAAATAAGTTAAATTTAAAAAAAACATAATCATTATCAAAAAGTAATGAAACTAAACAAAATTTTTACAAATAAAATGAGTTTTTTGTTTTTCATTCACTTTTTTATTAAAAAAAAATATAATACAAAATAAATAAACTATATTTACCTTAACTCAAGCATTAAATTTGAGAGATTATTGCAATTTGCTAAAGCTAAACCTAAACTTGAGGCAATTTCATCACCAAATTTATTTCCACTTATTAAATAATGAATAAAATATAATTTGTAAGTAAGTAAGTAAGTTAGGTTAGTGAGAAGGAAAAATAAAGAAAAGTATATGAAATAATTGGAAGTTAATAATGAATGAAAGATAAAGTTAAAAATTTAAACTGATTTAAATAAATAAAGGCATAATCAAAAAGCAAAAATATAAAATAAAAAGCTTATAAAAAAAGGAGATTTTTTTTGTTTATCATAAAAAATATCATAATCTGAAAGAAATAAAATTTTTTTACCTTAAATCAAGATTTAATTTTGAGAGATTAGTGAAGTTTGCAAAAACAGAACCTAAGATTGAGGAATAGTTTACACCAATTTAAATACAGCTTTTAAATATTGAAGAAAGTATAATTAATTTGTTATTTAGTTAGAGGAAAAATATGAAATAATAAAAAACAAATAAAAAATAATAGCTAAGTTAAAAATGGAAAAACAGTGAGCTAAATTTAAAAAAATTATCAGAATCAATTAAATAAAAAGAACTATTTTAATTTTTCATTAATTTATTTACTAAAAAAAGTAATAATCCAAAAGCAATAATCGTTTTTACCGTAAATCAAGTATTAATATTGAGAGATTAGTGCAATTTGCTAAAGCTGAACCTAAGTGTGAAGCAACTTCTTCACAAAATTTATTGCCACTTTTAAATATTGAAGAAAATAAATATAATTTGTTACTTAATTTTAAAGAAGGAAAATTGAAGAAAAGAATATGAAATCAAAAGAGATTTATTAAAAATTAGTTAAAGTTAAAGTAGAAAATTAAATTAAATTTCTTAAATATTTTTTAATAAATGAAATTAAATTTGATAAGAAAACATAAAATAAATAATATTATTAATAATCAATTTAATTTACCAGAGATTTATATGTAGATCTGTATGAGATTAAAGCGAAGAGTTTAAAAACTATTTTTATAAAAATAAATTAAAGAGTAATTAATAAAGAAATAAAATTACATCTTTTAATTTATTAAAATATTTATTTTATTATGACATTTATTTTTTTTTAACAATTTAAAAACATAAAGAAATTAATTTCTTTTTAATAAAAATAAGTTTATGTTCAATGAACAAATGAATTTTGGAGAGATCAAATGTAAATTTAAAAAATTTATGATTAATTTTAAATTCTCATAAATCAAAACAATCCGAAATTTCAAAAATATAGATTAAATCATACAAATACATTAAGAAATTCTTATTTTTTGTCTCTATTTTAATATAGAAATAATAAAATGGAAAAATATTAGATAAATGTATATCTATCTATCTATCTATCTATCTTTTTTTATAAAATAATTAAATTTCATTAGAAATAATCCACAATTTAAGAATGAAAATAATTTATAAGGCATGAATTAAAATGGATAATAAAATTAAAAACTGTAATAAATAAATATATGGATTTTAAATGATATTAATAAATAATTATGATCTGAATAGAATTACTAAGCTAAATAAATAAATATAAATGTTATAAGTTAAGTATTAATTATTAATAGATTGAAATATTGTTATATGAACGATCAAGGCTCTAATACTTGAATTGTATATAACAATTCTTTTTCCCTCCAATAAGAGTATGTATTATCAAATACTATTCTGTAATAACCAGGTTAACTAACCAATGAATAAGCCTTTTTAGTAAAAAAATGAACTTTTATTATGTTAATTTATTATTTGATTAATTTACCATAACAGGCTCTTTATGTGAGTCAGCTTTTTATAATTTAACAATCGCTTTTATTTACTTTTCTTCTTCGTAGGAGTCAATCTACAACTCGTTGCTTAGCGTTTCCATTTTAAAAAGACCAAATTTAATATCATAATTAAGAGTTTTGAAGCTCCAATAAATGATTGTATCTTGTTTTGTTACCTATTATTTTTATTAAAAAATCATTTTATATTTTTTAAATTATGCATATAGTTACCAAAATATTATAGTAGTAGAATGAGCCAGCATCAATCTTTCTGTAAACAGGGTAGTTTACTTAGAAATTTAAATTTTTGAAGTTATATTATACATCTATGTCTTAAGGGTAGCATTTTGCCATGACTCCGAAGTACTTTTTGTTATTTTTTTTTTGTAAATATTATCAATAAGAATGACAAAAAATTTTAAATACTTTATTTTCTTTTAGAGTTTTTATATATTCATTCTATTCAAGTTTTTCTTTCAGTGACTGAAGAGTATTTTAATCATCTAATAATTTATGTAAAAACAGTGTAGGTTCTTTTTTTTGAACCACGTCTTTAGTGAAGAGGGCTAAGTTGCTGAGAATAACTATGCTGTTTTTATTTAATTATTTATGTGTTAATCAAATATATATTTTAGCTTAAATGCTTGCTTACATTGGTCCTTCCATAAGTCTTCTGATTTATGAATCGTCATAAAAGAAGTAATACATTCTTCTTATCATGAAAAGTGCTCTAAGATTTAGCTGGATTTCTTGGGGCATCAACAAAACAGAGTTTAAAAAACCACCAACCAATGTGTAAAGCTTTTAAAAGTATTAAACAACGTGCTTGAGATTTCTCAAGTAATAAGTTTTAGTGCCTTAAATTCTTGATGTATCAAAATTTATTAAGAATTCTATAGGGAAAATGTATCTATCTAGTAAATCTAGAACTTAGTTGACATAAATAACTTTTGATTCATTGTTCTCGTAGTTAGCGTTGCTTAGCTCAAGGAATATTGGGGATAGATGGTGTACTAAGATCTATTTTTAGAAAAAAATTAAGTTTTGTCCAGTTTTTATTCTAAGAAAATTTTTGGAGCTGGATCAATTTTCAGTAGATTAATTTAAATTAAAGAAAATTAAAAGTAATTTTTTGTATATTTAAAAAAATAAATAAATTTTAGACTTACTTTGTATTGCTAGATAGCTGTTTCGCATTTACCTAAAAGGAGCACGATATACTTGATTGCTTCTTACTTATGGTAGATTTCTTTTAGTTTTGAATAGTGCTTAATAGTTTCAAAGACTTCTTTTTGCTTTAAATATTAAATTTAAATGAATTTCAAATTATTTTTTTTAATTTTGTAATCTGAAAAATAAATTGTGAATTCATTTTTAAATAAAAAAAGGGAAATAATTACTTCAGAAGTGAGATCTATTGAATCCAAGCTTTATAGAGTAGTTTGTTGTTCAATTAAAAGTTTGAATTCCTCGTAATGACCTTAACTGTCTAAAATATTTTGTAAGTTATTAAATGAAATCTTTAGTTCTATTTCTAATTTAGTGTTTTTAAACTTTTCTAGCAAAATGTAATAAGAATTTATGATGTCTACAATAAGTCTATTATAATCTGCAAGTTTTAGAAGATGCTTTAAAATTATTTTATCATTGAATAGCTAGAAGAAGAGATAAATAACCTTAAGACATCTCTTAGGGTTTTCCAATTATGCTAACAGCACTACTTTCTTGAAAAAGGCTGAATCTAATACCTACATATCACATATTTGAATTTCGCTTATTAACTATTAAAGTTCTTTGAATTGGGAATCTAAATTGTCAAGATTTGATGTGTGGAAGCAATTTTTAAAAGAAGCTTTTAGCATTTAAGCATATTCAGCAGAAGTAATTTCGTTTTTTTATTACAATTTATCAGCTGCATCATTATAAATATCCTCTAAAATTTATTTTTCTTCTTCATTCAAAGAGCTTTACCTATTATTTAAAGCAATATCATTATTACTTTCTGTGTTCAATATTGCATCTAATTTTTGTTATTGTTGTCTGTTTTACTGCATTGAATTTTGAGGATAGCTTTATGTTTAATTTTAGTATTAATTTTGTAAGACTTAGTTTCTACTGTTTTATGAGTTGCTTAACTATCTTTGGTGACCATGAGAATGGCTGCAATGCTAGCTATGGTTATGATGCTAATGATTATGAGAATGTGTTTGATCATTTGAGTGATGACTATGAGTAGAATCTTTTTATTTAAGTTATGTATTAGCTTGCTATCCAATATTTTCTTAACTATTATTAGAACTAGAAGAACTTCTTTCATGACCACTACTTTTATCGCTATCAGTTTAACTATCAGATCTCATTAAAGGTCTACGGATCATTTTTTCCTCAGCTTAACGCTCTATTTCTTGCTGCTATTAATCTGTTAATTGTGCTGCTTAATTGAATTATTGTACATTTTAATTTCCTTCCTAAAATTAGGGTGCTGCAGTGGCATGTTAAATTTATTAGACACTATTCTTTAAATTTTGTTCCATTTTGGCTGTAAAAATTGGCTCCTATCGTTAAATTAGAGGTTTTTTTCCCTAAATGTCTATTTCTATTTGTGTTACTTTTAGGTTTTGTTTTTAAATTTAAAATGGTTCTTTCAAACGAAAAGTAATTAATAAAAATATTTGTATTTAATAATTAATTATCTTGTTTATCAATTTTTCTTGAAATTGTTAAATCAAAATTGCATAAGAATAATCATTGTATTTGCTTATTAACTAATTTAATTTTTTATTATACAAAGATATTTTATTAGTTGATTAAAAATATTAATATCAGAAAATATTAATTAACTATTTTTTGAATGGGTCTTTTAATAATTTTGTAAGTAATTCAATTAACCCAATTCAAAAAATTGATTGATTTATTCATTCATTCTACTTACAAAAAATAAGCAAAAGATATTCTCGTGATTACCCGTGTCTTTATTGTCTTTACTAATGCTTTTGAAAGTGAAGGAACGAAAGTTAGTTGCTTCTATTAATAAATTCTATACAAAAGCTTTATTTTATTTATTTATTAATATTACAAAAATTATCTGACTTAATTAATAGTTTCTATCAGCTAATTAATTAATTAGTTCAATACAAAAGGATTAAAAATAAACAAATTCTTGCACTTATTAATCATCAGCAAAGAAACAAACAAAAATTTGTACTAAGATTTAAAGACCATAAATAATAAAATTATTATTCTAACCCTTTTCCAAATTAAATCGAACATGTTTATTTTATGCACTAAAAGAGAAAAGATCAGACTTAAGCCTGACAGTCTTGGAAAGGATTACCAAAAAAATATTTCAAAATTATTATACGAAACATATTTATTCAAGGTGTGAATCATTTTTTTTAGATTAACTAATTAATAATTACTTGTTTGAATTTAATGAATTTTTTAGTAATTCAATTCACTAAAATTTTATTTGCATATAACTGAAAAGGCTATTAACGAAAACGAAGTCATTGTAGCTATTAAAGATGTTACTTTATATGATGGATTTGTAGAGCAGGTAACAGGAGAAGTCGTTTTCGAAGTAAGCTACGCAAATAAATTTTATAGATTTGAATTATTTTTATTTTGTTTAAAACTAGATCTAAATGACTTATCTCGTCCAGTAAATAGTTTAAAATGAAGTCTATGAAGGAACGATCGTTTAACAAAATGCTAAAGGAATTACTGGTAACTTTAAATCATTTTTTTATTTATAGAAAGCAAAAAAATTTTGAATATCTACTTTATGCTTTCATTTTGTCTATTAAAAATTAAAAATTTCTCATTTAAATTTAATTAATTAAGTTAAATTTGGATAGCTCTAGGCTTTTATTGGTAAACATCTACTTCAGCCAAACTCTACATTGTATCTTTTTTCTTATCTTTAATATTTTACATTTATTAATCATCGCAAAATATCTTTCAATCAATTTTTAATTCACTTCTAATAACAGCAACCTAATTTTCAAATACTTGTTTAGATAATTCAAAACGTATTTTTAATATTTGTTGTTTAAATTTCTCACATAAAATAGTTTCAAAGATAAAAACGAATGGATTTGGTAGAATGATGAAGAGGACAGCTCAAGTGTGCTCTTCTACGAAACGAATGCATAGGTCAAATTCAAAATCTTTGCCATTAATTTCTGTAATTTTTACTATTTTAAGCTATTTTCACTATGAATTTATTTATCATATCTTATGACTTAAAATAGTGGCAAAGATCGACGAAGTAAATCCAGAAGGATAAAAACAAATCATAGTATTTTTATTGAATTAACTTTAAATTCCTATCTTTTTACATATTGCGGGCTTATTTTAATTGCTAAACTCGTAAAAATAGGGTTCAATGAATGAAGATGGTCTAGGTTTGGTATAATGGTGGGATTTCTGACGAAAATAAATATCAAACAAAATAGAAAATTATTTTTAAAAACAATTCCTTTCATTAAAATAAGCTCCTTTCGTTAAACTTTTAAGCTGTAGATTTATACTAAAAACAACAACAACAATTACTTATTATTCATCTAACTATTTATTTATATATTTATCTATTATTAAATCTCGCTGTATATCCGCATGATTTTACTTAACTACTTTAACATAAGTTTATTTAAAATGTCTTTTTTATACGATTGGTTAAAATATGAAATGATTTCAAATATTGTCTCTTCTTTCTATCAAAATAATTCATTATTTTTATAATGTTTTCATTTTTTTTTTCTAAAATAGTAATAATTCGAGGAATAATTAAAATATAGTTTATTTTTAGTATTAGAAACAATCTCTCAATTATTAAAATAAATGAGGGAACAAATTAATGAAAGATTGTCTTTAATTTTTGAAACAAAGATATCCAGGGTCTTTTTCTATTTATAATTGAATGGAGCGAAGAGTTGTTTGATAAGTAATTAAAGAATTTAGGGACTGGATAAGCGTGGAGAATCAATTGTATAAGTTGATTGATGATACACGTAAGCAAACAGGTATTTAATTAATAAAAATCAGCTAGAATCAAATCGTTTATATTATTTATCATTAAATCATAATAAATAAATAATTAAAAAAAAAACAAAAATCTTTTTCTAAAAAATATCTTAAAAACTACTTTCATATAATACAAATGTCCTCTGACTCTAAGAACGAAGTCTAAAGCCTTGTCAAGAGCGCCATCGATTTTGCTGAAGAATCCAAGAGATTCGTCAAGAAGTGCACCAAGCCCAATGCCAAAGGTACTTTTATACACTGATAGAAGCAATACAGACATAAAATACAGCAGATTTATTTATCATTTTATAAATAACTAACGCTGTTTTTATTGTCATTCGATTGCAATTTTCAAAAAAATTTCATAAATTTGCAATGTTAACCCATTTTTTCTATAAAAACAGAATTAAAGAAGACCGCCATGTACTGCGCTCTCGGTTTCGCTGTTATGGGTGTTGTCGGTTACTTGATTAAGTTAGTTTTCATCCCCATCAATAATATTATCCTTTCTCAATGAGCATGATTCAAAATTCTTTCTCAATAGAATTGCTTGAAGATACTTTACATCTATCTTCAAACAACCTATTTCTAATAAATTAAAATTATTTATGGACTTACTATGTGTATAAATAGAATATGACAAGATGAAAAACTAATTTAAATTTTTAACAAGCTCTACTAAATAGTAGTATCTAAGATATCTAGGTAGTTAAATAAGAAGCCTCTATTTTGAAAATTAAAGCAGCAACCAAAATAATCTTGGTTTTAGTATACAGCAATCATTAAAACGCTAAAATAAAATCAATCAATTCATCAAAATTGAATTCATCCATCCTTACATACATTTATTATAAAAAATTAATTACTTATTTTCACATTATATATTATTATTTTCTAATTGCTTGTTATTGTCTGCCCTTATCTTAATGCTATTATTTTCTTCGCTTAATCATTTCTTTTCTCTTTCAAACTTTATAAATTCTATGTACGTATGCTAAAATAACGAACTAAGATGTAGAATAGCAATATTTTGTTATTTAGCGCATAGAGCTTAACGCCTAAAGCAAAAATAGAGTTGTCATATTTAACTCAATGAAGCTTATTACAAAAATTAAGTAGATAACTTAGCTTAATAATTATTGATATCAACGTGTTCTAATTAATTAATCAATTTTTTTTAATAAGTTTTTAATCAAACAAAATATTTAATAATAAAAAAAAGATGTTTTAGTGCAATTTACAAAGAAAATAAATGCATTTTTAGAAATAAATTTATTTTAAAATCTCATAATAAAATTTTATAGGAATAATTTTTATAAGCTATTATTTAAAATAAAATAAGTGCTTTAAAACATTAAATAAAAGGAAAAAGGGTTTATTTTTAGTAAGTTTACATAAATTAATAAGTAAAGTATATTAAGGAGAAGTAAACTTATTTTTATTTCTATTATTATTAACTAATTTTCTCATCAAATCATTTTGTATGTTTGTTTGAATTTAATGATTTTATTCATCAAATATTAGATTTAAATCAATAATTAATTATTAATATATTTCATACAAAAAAATATACTAAAAAGTTATTTGTAAATTAGAAAAAAAGTCTTTGTGAAAGATTTAATTAAAGATGATTCACAGTAATTTCAAAATATTTGAATATATTCTAGTTAATTTTTAATAGATAATAAAATATTATGTATTTTCTACCCTAAATACATCTGAATTTTCATAATATTCTTTGGTTTATTTAAAAAATAAAAACCTATTAGTTTAATGGTTAAATAAGATACTGAAAATTGAAATAATTTGAATGTGATTACAAAAAGCTTGAGAAATTTATTTTTTTGATAAGGAATTTGAAAGAATGTTTTAATTTCTATTTTAATTTGTAGATAATTTTTTTAAAATTTATTGTTTTTTAAAGAGGAGTTGTTCAAAATGGAATAAACTCACATTTTTGAATAAATGTTTATTTAAAATTGTTAATAATTGATTCATAAAATCGATGAAATATGAACTACTAAATTAAACGAAAAAGAGACTGGCTTACATAATATTTTTAACAAGTAAAATTAGAGTGGTAAATGATGAGATATATAAAAAGTAATAAGGGCAATAAAAAATCAAGATAAACCTGATTAGAAACTACTGAGTTTGCAATTAATTAAGTAATTCTAAATTTTATATAGAATAAATCCTATTTATTCACAAATATTAATTAATGTTAGTGATACAAAGGACAAAGCAGTGAACTTTAATAATAATAATTAAATATTTGTAAATCTAATAAAGAAAACAATTTCACGCAATTTTTATTTAAGATAGATTTATATTGTAGATTATTTAAATAATAGCAGAGGAGAATGAAACAGATAAAATTAGTTATGGAACTGCCTTTGGGCTTAGAAGTAAAATGATAGATTTGGATTTTAAATTGATGCATTTTAGTTAGAATAATTTATAAAAGATGAAGTAGAAACAACTAATTAGTTACCATTATTTTATTATTATTAAATGATAAATTAGCAAATACTAATAGGCTAGCTCTACATGGATTATATCATCGATTACGATTTGTTAAGATCCAATAAAGAAACCATAGCATACCCCAATCAAGTAATCAACCTTTAAAATATGCTTATTTATTGAGCTTAACCGAATTTTCATGATATTTATTATTATTGTTTAAACATTTTTTAAATGGGTTTTTAAATTAAAAGAAACCGAACGAAAAAGTTTACATTCTTGGTGAATCTCTCCCTAGTTTGTATAGAGAAATAATAGGAAATTATGGAATATAGATAATAAGCAATAAGATGTACAATGCTACCAACTATTCAGCTTCTATATAAGTATTTTGATAAAAATTGATTGATTAGTTGACTAATTATTATGCAGTTGTTTTTTATTTTCGTTATTTTAATAAAAGAAAATGTTAAAAAATATAAAATAATAAAAAGCCAACTGCTTAAAATAATTTTTTAATTCTTAGCTGAATATCTTACTCATTAAATATTTTATTTTAGTGTTATCAATTCGACTTATTCTAATGCAATATTAATTCAACTGCGACTTAAGGACCAGTCTCTAGTTTATAAATAGACCCAAATGTAAATAGTTCGTTACATTAAAAAGAATAAAAAAATTTATAAAAAAATAATTTTTAACAAAAGATTAGATATATTGATATTTTAGATGAGAAAATAGATTACTTTAAGGGTTTTGAGGATGACATTAAAATAAGCTTTTAATAAAATTTTAACATAGAAAATACAACAAATTGGTAAAAAAATTCTAAAAAGATAACAACAGTTACTAAAAATATTCAATACAAGATTTCTTATGATCCTGCTTCATCCTAAGTAAATATTTTAATAATTCTTAGATGTTAATTGATAAATATATAAAAATAGTTGCAAGAGTGCTTGGAAGAAGCAATAAGAAAATTTTATATTTATTATTACAAATCAATGCTTATCACCTATAAAAGATGGATTTAAATGGATGGTAAAGCAATCGAGTAAAAAATGGCTTAAGTTAGGAATATGGTGCCTAAGTATGATTACAGCCAATAGTTGTATCCTTATAAAATCAGTAACTTTTAAGATCTCCAAAAGCAAACTAACTACACAAGGTGAATATTATTTACTGTTTTTTTATTATTAAATAAATAAATAAATTATAAAGAGTTGCTAAAAGAAGCTAAAGGCTTTTTAAAGAAAATTCTGTGACATCTGAATAATCAGATTTAGTAAAAAATAGATTTCAAAACAGATTAAACTAAAACGTAAATAAAACTTTTGCTTTAAATTAAAAAAAAATTTTATAACAATTTTTTTTATAAACAGTAAACAGAAAAAAATAATTTACAAAGTTTGTCAATGAATGCAACAATAAATCCTAATAATTAAAATCAAAATAATATTCTGTTGAACACTTCTTATTAATAGCAGCAGCTGAATGGTTCATTTTAGCATAATTAAATTGCAAATAATAATTCCACACCTTAAACTCCAAAGCTTACTCCTTTTGCAGCTAATAATAATAGTGATTCATCCTCAGAAGTTATAATTAAAAGAGTAAATTTAATAAGAATAATAAATGTAATTAAATATATTTTAAGAATATTATTAGAAAGAAGGCTGGTGTTATATATAAAAAAGGAGACGGACCAATAGATTTTGATTGGAATGAAAGATATTTGGTCTTAGATTGTGAAAATTTGTTATATTTTAAAACATAATTCGATAAAACGCCAAGAGGATACATCCACCTAAAAGACTGTTTTGTTTCAAGCATATTTGCAGTAGAAAATGTAAAAAATAAATTTACAATCACAAAATTCATTTCTATTTTAAATATTTTAAGCTATAACTAAAAATGAACTTAAAAATTTTTTATTTTTTTATTAAAATAATGAATTTATCATTTTATATATTTATAATGAACAAAAGGAAAGAGAACATGCTTTTTATGTTGAGTCTCTTTCTCCTTAGAAAAAATACTACTTTAGTGGTATAACCAAAGAAGAAACAGAGTAGTGGAGATAAGAAATTTTAAATGCAGCGAAAATGGATGTAAAACAATTTAAAATACATACAATAATATTTTATAAACTTTTTGATTAGCAAAAGCAAGAAATAAAGCAGTCAATTAACGAACAAGTAAAACCTTACATACATGAAAAGAAGGTTGATAAAAAGATTACTAACTTGAATTCTAGAGTACCCAGAATAGTAATTTGTTTAATAACATGAATTTTCATAACTGTTTTATTTTTTAAAAAGATGAAATACCAAGAATTTAAATAGCAAGACTATCCTTCTGACTTAAATTCAATTAGATTAGTTCTACACGAAGTTGAAAATGAGATATCAGAAAAGTAATTAAAAGAGCACAATAAAACATGGCATTTCGACAAATATAGGAATGGAGTTAAATTATTCGAATCTGTTAGAAAGATCTAAAAACCTTCAATAATTTGTATATCTTAAATTTTAAAATTAGTATTTAAATGGTTTTGAATTTTTTACAAATAATTAGTACCCGTTATCCTTTATGCAATACTCATGATTTTGCTATAAGGCTTATTCACAGAAGATATCGACAGATACTGTAGATTAAATTTTTAGCTCAGTCTCATTAAAAATAAAGCTATTATCAACTCGGTGTTGACCTTTTTTATTACTTTCAGGTTGTTTATGAAGAAATAAAAATCTTCGAAAGTGTTTCATCCAGAAAATGAAATTTTAGCTCAGATATTCATCAATGATTATGCAGATAACATTTTTGGTTATCTAAAGAATCAGAGTTTCAGAAAGTAGATTGATTTTAATATTCAGTCTTACGAAAAAATGCCTAATTCAAGCAAGATAATTAAAAAATTCAGCTCTAGTCTCATGTTTGACTCCAAACCAAAAGGAAAAAATACCATAAACACCTACGATATCACTTGCAGTTAATCTATTTATAGATTTATCTTGAATGATTTTAAAACTTAGTAAAATACTTTCAACTTTTTATTTTTATGAATTCAATTTTTTAAAATTTAATATTTTAATTGTTATTTTTAATATTGAAGGTATTATTTGGTGATTGATTCTGAAGGAAAAGGATTTAGAATGTTAGAAGTATTTTTAATACTTCCCAAATAAGATGGTAGGTCAGAATTGAGATATTATTGTGGAATGACTAGCTCAAAGCTAAAAAATATTGAAAAAAGTGTGCTTAGAAAAAGATCGCAGTAACTCATTGCTATCAGAGATCTTATTTAAGAAAATAGCTTATCTAACTCTTAGATTACATAAGACTCGAATGGTTAGCAGTTGAGAGGAATGGATTGTTCTTTTCAAATAATGGGAGATATGGATCACTCTCTAGATGTAAAAAAAGTAGAAAGGAACCTTGATTTAAACTTTCAACTTTCAGGTAACAAACAAATTAATGTTAGCTAATAATAAAGCACAAGCTAATTATCTTTGTCTTAGTAAAAAAAAACTATCACAAAATACAAATTATTATGGTACACTTAGAATTAGATTTATAATGATAAAATAAAGACTGACTTCTCTGATTAAATTAAAATTGTGTAGCTTCTAATAAATAACTAAGTACCTAGCAACGTAAAAAGAATTCCAATCGAAGATAGAAAATTAGGCTATAAAAAAGTTAGTGAGGGAGGTATTGGCTGTTACAACAAGGTATTTGAAAAAATGTTACTAACAATTTTTGATTTAGAATATTTATAAAAAATAAATAGGAAGAAATAAAGAGCTAAGAAGGTCTTATAATGGAGTTGATCAAACGTGTTGGTAAAAGACTAATAGAAGGAAAAGACGTAGTTTCTGTTTCTCTCCCTGTGAGAATTTTTGAACCAAGATCTACAATAGAAAGAATATGTGACAATTGGGCTTTTATGCCAATTTATCTTAGGTTAGCTTCTAATACGAATGTAATTTATTTTGTAATGCTTATATTAATTAAACTTCATGAAAAATAGGATGTAATTGAGAGATTTAGACTGACAATTGCTTTCGCCATAGCTGGTCTTTACAATGTCTGCAAGTAGTTGAAACCTTTTAATCCAATTTTGGGTGAGACTTTTTAAGGCTACTGGGGAGATGGAACAAAAATAGAAATAGAGCATACAAGGTATTAAAAATTTTACATTCAGATAATAAATAAATTATTAAAATTATTGCAAATATTTCCTTTTATCTCAAAAATACTAATTTTGAAATTTTAAAATATTTAAAAAATAATTTATGCAATAAGATTAAATTTATTTTGACTTTAAAACGGCTTTTTTTGGGGACTAATTTTTTGACATAAAAAAATTTACAAATAAAAATTTAAATTATATTTTTAGGTTAGTCAGGATTTTAAGACTGCCAATTACTTTGAAATAATTGAAATATGTTTATTTATTTCACTTTTTATATTAAAATAAAATTTATCGATTTACATTTTTAAATTTTATTAAGCCTTTTACTGTCTAGGTTAAAACAAAAAAAAATAAACAAAGAAAGAAAGAAAGAGTTTTGATTGTTAGATTTAAATTAATTTCTTATTTTAAATTTAAAGCCACCACCCTCCTATTTCCCACTTTTATGTGCAGGATTCATAAAAGAAATATAGATTCCATGGACATTACGAATATAAAGCTAAGCTGAATAGCGCTAACTCAGTGTAAGGATCATAAGAGGGTCCAAATCATGTTATTTTTTATGATGGATAAGAAATCATATACAGGTAAATAATAAATTTATTACATTTTGTGTAAAAAAAATAAGTTTTCAAATTTACCTTCTCAATAATAACTATATTTATTCATATTATTAACCAATTTAATAAGATTCCCACCTTGTAAGATTACGGGTTTATTGTATGGAACAAGAGTATTAGAATTTTATGAGACTATGACATTTGTAGATTAGAAGAATGATTTAGAGTGTACTATTTCTTTTGCAGAAGGTGCTAGTTTTTTTAGCAGAGCTGAATTCCCCACTGATTACTTTACGTAAATTTAAAAATTTGATTAACAATAACATAATCAATTTCTTTGAATGTAACCTTACAATTCTTTATTATTAAAGTGGTACAATAAATCGTATATCTGACAAAACTCAAATAATAAATAATGTCAAAGGTTCTTGGCTTGAATACTTGGAATTTGATTCTAAAAGATATTGGGACATCCAGCTTATCACTCCAGCTAATTTACTCTCCACGTAAGACCCACTTCCATCAGATTGTAGATTTAGAGAGGACCTTGTTTATCTAGCCAAAAAAGATCTCGACTAATCACAAGAGTAAAGAAAAAATTATTTTTTATTTTTAAAAAAGAATCTCTTGCAATAATTTATTAACTTTCATTCTAAATTTTGTTTTGCATTTTAACTTTTCAAATAATAAAATTGAATGAATTTGATATCAACAGCTGGAAAAATAAATTAGAGGTAATCTAAAGAAACGACAGGAAACTTAGAGCAGAACATCATGGGCCATCAAAAAATCATTGAATTTAAACTAAATTTATTTCAAAAGAAAAAATATATTTTAAATTCATTATTAGCTATTTATCTCTCATAAAAATTTTAAAGTATTTCAATGTTTATTCAATTTTTTATGCTTCACTTGTTTTATGTTACAATTTAACTTAACTAATAAAATTAGAATCTTGATATAAAATATATTCATTATAATTATTATTAAAATTGTAATTACTATTGCATAGGCATTTGAATAGTTTTCAAAAAATAAGAAATTAAATATTTTTTGTCTTTCTTCTTCTTTTAAAAACAAATGACAAACTTTTATTTTTAAGTTGATCAAGCAAATTATTAAATGGAATAAAAAAAAACCTTGGTATTTAAATAGTATTTTAATGTTAAATTTCAAATTTATTATTTTTGTTATTCATTTTTAAAATAAATTTTCTATTTTTCAATCATTAATATTTTAGAAGTATTAAAAATATTATGACATTATTCTTTTTAAAATTAATTTTTGGATTTATGTTTAAATTATTTTTTTAAAAAAAGCAGATAAGCAGTCAGTATCAATCAACTGTGATTCTAGAAATGTACCAGTAGGGTAAAAAAATTGATGGAAAACAATTTCTCATTTAAGCAATTGCAATTTTTATTATATTTTGAGATAATTTTTTTGTGTTTGTTAGTTACTAAAAATTAATTAGTCTCCCTAATGCAAAATAAGACAAACAAAGTTTAATGTAAAAACAATAAATTTTCAATCTGCAAATTTCATTTTAGCGAAGCATATTTCACTATTTATCAAATAAAAAATAAACTAGAATCAACAGATGAGGTCTAATTGAAATTTTGGTTTTTTTATGAATAAAATAAATAGATTATTCATATTAATTAAACTTCTACTAGATTAATTTATTGATCAAATTTTTATCATTATCACTTAGAATAAGCATTTTCGAATTAAATAATAAACAATAAACTAAAGAGATATATATATATATTTATTTATCTTTAAACATAATAAATAACACTTACTTACTACTTATGTCTTCGAATAAGCAGGAAAAAAATCAAATTAGGGTAGCAGCTGGCAAAACTATTTTTGTTTTGCTACAGTTAAATTGCTTTTTCAGGTTTTCTATAGCAGCCACTCGAGTGTAGATATAGAATTGTGAAGCTCAGTCATCTCATATTTTTGGTTATGAATAATGTATTGATTGCTCATAGAATTGTTCTTTGTGGTAAGCAAATTTTAAGTTTAATTTCTAATTAAATCTAAAATATTTTAATTAATAAAGTAACGGTACAGTTAATTCTAGCAACGTTTGCTAGATTCCAACAGCTTCTTCATGCTTACTGCCAGGATTTCTTTACAATGCTTAAAATGTTTGCGTTGATTGTAGAATACAATCTGATTGTTTAAATAATTGGTAAACATTATTTTTTAAATTTAACAAATTGTGTTCAATTTACATGCCTAATTTAAACAATTTGTTCGTAATTATTTAGCAATGGATACTGGGATCCAACTTTGAATACATGTATTAGATAAGCTAACTCCACCTTTAAAGTTTAAGGCGGAAAAAGTTGTTTAAGCTTAGCAAGTCAAACAGATTGCTAAATGTGTGTCGATTAGAAATATGGTTGGTCTTCCACTCTTTCAAAGTGCTTAAAATGTCCATCAGGCAGCAGTTGGAATGTAACAACTATGACATGCTCTTAATTATCTAACTGTGACATCAGTTAATTTTAAGGTTATGACAGCTAAACTGGAAGCTGTAAAGCTTGCGCAAGTCCATATTTACTTAATTAGTATTCAGCTTCATGCGAGTTATGCCCTGCAAATTGCTCATGTAACTCTGGTGCCTATAGTTCTTGTGATTCTAGTTCCTGTGTAGCACCTTACACTGAAACAACTGATTAATATGGAAGCTTTTGCGAGTGCAAAGGAGCTACCTTCTTTAATGGAACCACATGCTAGCAATGTTCAGTAAATTAAATAAATTTGTGGTTTTTTTTTTAAAAAATAAGAATTTACTTGTTAAAGAATTTTTAAAGTCTTGATTTTGAATTTTTGTCTAATATATTTTTTAATATTATTAGAGTAATTGCTTAAAATGTGACAATAATGGATTTTGTTTGTAATGCTCGAATGGATAGCTAATTGATAAATCAACATAATAATGCGTTAATTGTGCAGTTCCCAGCCCAAATCCTCTTTACTGTGATATCAAAGTATTCGCTTACTGTAGCCAATTGACTTCAGATGGAAAATACTGCAATACTTGCATATAGAATCTTCTGTATGATCCTATTTAAAAATATTGCATTTGCCCAAATGGAGGAGTGTTCAGCACATCTTAAAACACTTGTGTTTCATGTTCTAGTTTATTCTCTAACTGTGGCAAATGTGATACATATCAATGCACAGCTTGTTTAGATACTACCTTCACATTGGCTAGTAAAAAATCAATTTAATTCTTTCAATTAAAGTTTTGATAACTAAATTTAACAATTTTATTGTATTTTAAAAGGTGACTCATTAAGTTGCACATGCTAAGGCTACGTACAAAACGGTACTTGCGTTCCTTGCACAAATACTTTAAAAAATTGTGCCTAATGTGACCCTACTGGAAAATCCTGTCTCTCTTGTGTTCCTAATTACGGACTAATAACTTCTTCGAATTCTTGTTATGCTTGCTCTACAATTGATAAAAATTGTATTTAATGCGATGCAAAGAATACTTGTCTTGCTTGCACTAATGGCTACACTCTTCAGGCTAGTTCTAATACTTGTGTCTGTAATACAAGCTAAACAAAATTTGTTGTTATCAACAATACATGTTAGTCTTGTTAAACTGCAAGCCCAAACTGTAAATAATTCATTCTTTTTACTTAACTTTCATTTTTTTTTAATATCTTAAAAAATTTTAATTGCAAATATAAAAAATAATTAGGTTCATAGTGTAGTTTAAACTCCACTTCTACTACAGTAGTTTGCACAGCTTGTAATTCTCCGTATGTTGTTTCTAATGGGGCGTGTCAATTATGTGCAGCTGGCTCTTATAGAAGTGGCAATTCGTGTGTTGCTTGTGCTGATCCAAATTGTAGCTAATGTAATTCTAGTGGATGCTATAGCTGCTCTAATGGATATACATTAACTCAGAACACTTGCACTTGTACAACAGCTGGCTACGTTATCGATAGCGTAGATAAAAAATGCAAAACATGTGCTTCTAAATTCAATTCTAGTCTATGCTTAAACTGTAATAGCACTTAATGTACATAGTGTGGAGGTACAGGATTTACTCCAACATCAACTGGTTGTTCTTGCCAAAACGGAGTTTAGATTCCTAATACTACTATTTGTTAAGGTTGTACTTCTAATTGCTCTGTTTGTACTTTGAATTCAGATAATTCAACGACAACTTGTACTTAATGCTCTTCAAATTATAGATTGATGGCAAATAATACTTGTCAATAATGTTCAAGTGGTAAATATTATGACAAAACCTCTATGAGCTGCTTAAGCTGTAATGCTAATTGCTCTGCTTGTCCTGATAATTAAGGAGGTGGAAGTTGCACAGCTTGTTCAAATAACTATGTTTTAAATTCAGCTAATGGTACATGCACCTGCCCTAGCTAGATTACTGATAGTAATAACTAATGTGCCAGCTGTTCGACAATGTATAATTAATACTGCTCTACTTGTAATTAATATTAGTGTTTGACATGCTAAAGCAATTACTATCTTTAAGGGTAAATTTTTCTACTTATTTTGAATGCGAAAAAAAAAAAAAAAATAGATTTATATTTTTTCTTGACAAAATTAGATTCTTTTGTATTTTGAATTAGAATTTATATTTATTTTTATTTTCTCATAAATTTTACAATTAAATTTTAGGTCTACATTTAATTGCATTTAATGTGCTCCTAACTAATATTTCTAAGCAGGTACAGTAAATAATTGCGTTTCTTGTCCTGCTAACTGCACAGCATGTGCTGCATTGACAGGTATTTGTACAGGGACGTGCTAAAACAACTACGATTTAATTAATGGTACGTGTTAATGCACAGGAGCTAAGGTTTTAAACTCATCAAATTAATGTGTGAGCTGCAGTACTTTGCTAACAAATTGTTCAATTTGTTCTAATGCTACTACTTGCACAAAATGTGCCTCTGGATATTATCTGATGGCTAATGGTACATGTGGATTGTGCTCTTCAACTTAATATTATTAAACTTCCTCTCTATCCTGTGTAAATTGTCCAGCTAATTGCACTGCTTGCACTAATGACACAGGAGCGTGTACAGGAGCATGCCTAAATAATTATAAGCTAGTCAACGGAGCTTGCGTGTGTTCATCTGATAGAGCTTTAGATAGCTCTTCAAATTGCTAGCTATGCACTGTTTTGTTTCCTAATTGTTCATAGTGTAATAGCTCTGCTTGTTCATAATGTTTCGCACCATTTACTATTACAGACAAAGGCCAATGCAGAATTTGTACAAACTAAGAAACGTACATAAGCACATCATTTTCTTGTTAGTTGTGCAGCTCCTTTATTAAAAACTGTTCTAGTTGCTCAAGTACTACTTAATGCAGTCAATGTACTGGAAATTTTGTTCCTTCAACTGATAATACTTCTTGCGTATGCCCAGCAGGTTTTTATCTAGTTCCTGGAGACCCCAAAAATAATATTGCAGACTAATGCATTAAATGTAGTTCATTTGACTCTAATTGTTAGCAGTGTTCTGGCTTAAATACCTGCACTTTGTGTTCTAAAAACTATGCTTTTGATTCAAGTTTGTAAAAATGCCGCACATGCTTTTCTAACGAATTTTACAACTTCAATCAAACCAGCAGTGTTTAATAATGTGTTAATTGTAATTAAATACATTCTTAATGCACTGCATGTAATAATAACACACAATGTACACAGTGCAGTAATAATTATGATTTACTGAATAATCCATAATTAAGCACATGTCAATGTAGTGGAAAAAAGATTCTCGTACCATCAGCTTCAAACGCTAACATCACTAGCTGCCTTCTTTGTTCTCAAGTAGTTGATCCTAATTGTTAAATTTGTTCTGTGTCTAACAAATGCGATACATGTCTCCCTAATTACAGATGGGATAACACATATAACAGATGTATCCCTAACATTAAATTATCTTTAACTAGCAGTTCTGGAAACAATTATGCTTTAGCAGACAATTTTACTTTAACTTTTACAATTCCAGAACCCCTAATTGGTTTTTAGTTTAATATAACTACCTACTTCTTTGACAGTATTGATTAATACAACACTGAAGTCTAATTGCTTAGTCAAAGTAACATATCAGCTCTTGATGCTCCTTTTAACTTTTCAAACTGCTACATATACTTTTAAGATAATTTGTAGAATAAGACAAATATCAATTATTAGCTTAAAGGATCAGGCAGCCAATCTGCTTTAGTCAGAACAAATAATCTCCTCCTTCATAACGGGAAGGTGAGATTTGTTTATACAGTAGAGAGTTTGAATAACTCATTTTAACGCTACGCTATCAACTATGATTTGCAAGTAGTAAGTAGTTATACAAATGCCAGAGATTTAGCTTATTACATGGGACCCTAAATAGAAACTTATGATCAGTTTTCCCTGTATAATATCTTCTTTGAGCTTCTATTGATGCAAAATACAATTTGCACTTCTGATTCTTAGTGCCTTAACAATGGAACTTGCTTATAAGCTCAGAAGCTCTGCTAATGCAAAGGTAATTTCTTGCTTTTTGATTGCTCTGACTACAAAACAACAGGTTATGATTTGGTGATTAAGCAAATTTCAAAGAGTCTGCTAGTAATTCAGCCAATTAACTATTAGCAGAAGATAATTTCTTCATATTTACCCTTATTAGTGACAACAAGCATGAGTTAAAATTTTTCTGGTCTAAACTATAACATTTATAGAGTTTAAAGCCTCATAAAATAAGGCTCTCTTAACTCTACACAACAAAATGAAGTATAAATGTTAATGAAGGATAGTATGAATACTATCACCTCAGCAATAGCAAACTTAGACACAAATTTCACTCCTGAAGAAATATACTCAAGCATTTAGCAGCTTTTTGATCTAAATGACTAATTACTTCCTTTTTTCAACAATAATACCTCCTTTATAACAAATACTATGTAGATGATGGGATAAGTAAGTAATAGTAGCAATCCATTGAGCGTTAGTGTTTCTTCGAGTAGCTTATTCAATCCTTCATCTAATGCCACAAATGTACTATTCCAACAAACTAATGGGACTACTGGTTCACCAATAAAAGTGCTCTTCTATGCATTTTAGTAAAATCCTCATAAGTTAGCAACTCCATAATTTATAACTTAACCTAATAATTATCCATTAATAATAATGAACACTTAGAAGGCTAGTCAAAGAATTTTATCATCAAGTAACTCTACAGTCTCACCTTTCACTCCATTTAACTAAAATTACACTTTTATCTTCTATATTCCAAACACTGATAAGCTGTAAAATCCAATCTGCCTTTCTCTAACTGAAATTCACTCAGATAATTATGTTCTTTGTAAAGACATTAAAATATTAGCAGGTCAAGTAATTTGTAATTGCCAAAACTCAGCAACTTTATATGAAGACATTTACTACAACTACACACATGATCCTAATTAAACGGGAGGCTCTGGTGAAAACATACCTACATCTTATGTAGTTGCGATAGTTGTTTTAAGCGTCATCCTAGGATTAATGATCTATGTGTAAATCAGGAATAGAAAAAGATATATCCTTGAGCAAAAATAGAAAGAACAGGAAAAGTTAGAATAAGAGTAGAAAAAACAAGCCTAAAAAGAGGTAAAAGAAGCTGTACCAGAAAAGAATTTCTTCCGCAAGCAAAGTGAGATGACAATGAATACTCAAAATTATGAAGTTGGCTTCTAATCACCTATTCTTAAGTAGAAAGATGTCAGACTAACACTCTTTGACAACAGTCCCTAACAACTCTATCAGGAAGATTGTATTATATAGGATAATTTTGAATTAGAAAAAAAACAAGATGAAGAAAGCCCTTCAAACCTTAGAAGCCTTGATAATAAAACTATATTAAGTCCTCAGTTAATTTAAGAAAACTATGATAAAAGTACACCAGCAACTGCAGAATTAAAGAACCATCAAAAATTTAAAATTGTTAAGCAAGTTGAATGAAAATAACTATTATTTTTTATTTCTAACCTTTGTATTTTTAGATATTTTTTATGCTTATTCATTTTTTTTCCAAAATAAGAACATTATATTTTTAGTTTGACATTTATCTTGTTTTAAAGTTTAGTAGAAAAAATCATGGATTTAGAAAAAAAACAAAACTACTGTTTTTTAAAGCTATTTTGATATGATTTAATTTTGTTTTTAAATATATTTCTATTAAATTTTAATTTAATTTATTACTTAAATTCATTTTATATTTTAAGAGAATTAAAATCTTTTCTGCTTTTTTACTAAAAAACTAAACCACTACATTAAATATAAAATTAAAAGAATTTATAATATTACAATAAGGCTCTCCTAAATAGAAATGCTCGAAGAATTTAGGAAAAGAAACAATTAAATTTTTCATATTGTGTTTTTAAAAAAATAAAAAATTTTTGGATTTTAATCAATCAAAATTTGACCTAAAAATATGGCATAATATAGTTAGTTGTATTTTAAAAAAAAAGCAATAATGAAATAAACTTTTATTTTGAAAATATAAAAAAATCAACTTTACTCAAATAAAATATGACTCAAAAGAAAATAATAATAAAGCTTTTCTTTTGCTAACTGGATAATAAAATCTGTAATAAAGGAAATGTATATTGGTATTAAAGAATTGATGGGGTAGATAAATTTTTTGTTCAATTTTTAAAATTGAAAGGCTTTGTAAGTTGAAGAATCGAAGAGATAAACAAATACTGCATGGGTAATCAGATAGTTTTTGACTGTGTTTATTAAACAAGCTTTTGATGAAAAAAAATAATATACATAGTCAAAAAAGTGAATTTTTAATATTAATACTTCTACATCAAGTTATGAATTCATAAAGCTAAGATTGTTTTTAAGAATATAAAAACAATTAATTAAAAAACAAAAAAACCATTGAATAAACAAATAGCAATCAAAAAAATTATATCATCAAGAAGTAACTATAAAATAGCAAAGACTATAAATTCACTTCTCGCTAATGAGCCTCCTTTCAATAGCAATACCAGTCATTTTTATTGGTCTATTAATTGACAAAGCTTGCACATAAAAGGTGCCAACTCTTGCTGCTATACAAACTTGTGAAAGTAATCCTACTTAAATTTATTCCTATAACCAATGTGTGAATTGGTAAAGTAATTGCAGTTTTATGTAAAACCTATCAATTTTCATCCATAATAATCAAAGTATTAAATTATTAAAATTAATAGAGAGGGCATTATTTAAAATGGCGTGTGTATTAAACCATCAATAACTTCAACAGCATGTTTGCAACCAGGTTTTTTAATTAACGCATCAAATAACTGTGTTGACTGTAGAACTGAATAATAATGTCTTCTCTAATGGTAATATTGAAATATTAATTTACCTAATTCACATTTTCAGTAAAAGATATATTTTATTTATTATTAAGTGATGGATTTTGGAGCTATAGTCTTTAAACTTGTATAAGGTAGACATATAAGTCTTTTAAGAGGTCTCCTTCTGGAGTTTTATGTACTTCATTTACAAATTAAATTGACTGTAATCAATGTAGAGACTAGTAGTTTGCATTTAATTCTTCTACTTCCAAATGTTTAAAATGCCCTCCCTCTTAATGGAATGCCAACACAATGACTTGCGGTTAAGTATCTACTTGTACCAATAATAGTGGTCTAGGTTTATCTACCGATTTTAGTAAATGCACAGTATGTTATGGAGAATCATCACAGAAGTATTTAAGCTTATTTTCATTATCATGTGAAATATGCCCTCCAGAATGCACACAATGCGGAGGCTATACTAACTGCCTAGGATGCCAAGCTAACTTCTCATTGTCTACAGATACAGTAAACTTACCTGGAGTGTGCGAATGCAAAAATGCCTACTCTTTCGACGGATCTAACTGCAATCCATGCAAGGTAATAAAAATAGAAATCTAAATTTCTATTAAAATTTGTTAACACATTAAAGAATGAATAATTGAATATATCTTAAAATAAATAACAAAGCCAATGATATTAATATTTTTTATAATTTAATTAACTAATAAACAAACAATTTTAATTTGTTTCAAAAATTATTTTTAAAAATGAGCTATTTTTGAATAAAAAATATAAAATTTTATATTAAATAAAAATAATTATTTGTTAATTATTTCCAAAGTTAATTTTAATTCTTTTTGATCCAAGTCTAAAATAGCATTTTCAATAAAATAAAATTATCAATTTTAATATTTAATGGTTGTAACTAAAAATAAATCTATTTCTTTACATAAAAAAAGGCAAATTGCAATAAATGTAAAGGTGATGGGACATGTTTACTTTGCTCTCAAAACTATGGATTAAATTCTTAGACAAATACATGTGTTAAATGTGCTGTTTTTAATACTTAAAACCCTACTATTTGTGACATACCTGTTCTTGCTTTCTGTCAAACTCCATCTTCAGATGGTAATTTTTGCTTGTAGTGCTAGTAGTCAAATCAAGTTTTTGACACAGTAGCATAATATTGTGTATGCTAAAATAATTAAATTTAGGATATCAATACAGGAATATGCTCAAGTTGTTCAAGTCTTTTCGCTAATTGTCTTACATGTACCTAAACAAGTTGTCTCAGCTGTACTGATCCAAATTTTACACTGAATAGTAAATATTTTTATTATATACTTTTTAGTTTAAATAAGCAAACCATTTTTTTACTAATAAAAAGGCACAACTGGGTGCAAATGCTCAGGAATCGTTTAAAACGGATTATGTCTATAATGTAGTAACCTTATTTCTAATTGTATGACTTGTTCATCAAACGGCCAAACTTGTAGCTAATGTCTTTAAGGATATGGTTTAGCTGCAAATAATGCCTCTTGTTATGCATGCAATACAGTTGATCCTAACTGCGTCTCATGCAATAACTCAAATGCATGCAGTAAATGCAATAATGGATACACTTTAAATCAGTAAACTAACAAATGTGTTTGTGATACTTCTTAAAATCTATATGCATTAGTCAATGGATTTTGCTATAATTGCAGTAACTCAATAACACAATGTAAATTAATAAAATTATTGTTCTCCTAATTTCAAGATATTTTATTTAACAATATATTTAGGTAATAAATGTACTGCCAACTCTCAAAATAATGGGTTAGTTTGTGTAGCATGCAACGAACCATTTGTTGCAATAAATGGATAATGCTAACTATGTGCCTAAGGATTTTATCAGTCAGGAAATTAGTGTTTAGCTTGCTCTCAAGCGAATTGTAAACAATGCACAAGTACCGATTGCTACTAATGCCTAACAGGATTTACTCTTAATAATAATGTTTGCACATGTGTTTCTCCAATGATAGTAGATAACGATGGAATTTGTAAAACTTGCTCAACTAAATTTGGTAGCTTATGTTAGACTTGCAGCACTACAGCTTGTACTACTTGTGGAGGAGTAAACTACACTCCTAGTTCTACAGGCTGCTAATGTGTGAAAGGTGTTGAAAATACTGCTTAGTAGACATGCGTTTCTTGTCCCGCAAATTGCTCTACTTGTACTAGTAATACAACTTTTACATAGTTAACTTGCACACTTTGTTCTTCAGGATTTAAATTAATGTCAGATGGAACTTGCAATACGTGCTTGAGTAGTTAATACTATAATTCCACCAATAAAACTTGTAACCCTTGTGGCTCTAACTGCTCTGGATGCGCAGATGATTAAAATGGTGGATAATGCACAGGATGTTTAAATGGTTTTATCTTCTCTTCATAGCTTACTTGTGTTTGCAATAACTCAAAAATCTTGGCATCAGATAAAACTACTTGTGTAAATTGCTCAACGGTTTACGACTCTAATTGTGCAACTTGCGATTCAAGTGGTTGTCTTACTTGTATTTCTAACTATTATTTAAATGCAAGTGGAAAGTGTATAACTTGCTCGACAGGATAATATTTTTAAAGCTCCTCTAAAACTTGTGTTAACTGCCCAAGTAATTGCTCAGCTTGCAGTGCTTTAACTGGTGTTTGCACTTCTTGCACAAATAACTATGATCTTAATAGCTAAGGTTAATGTGTTTGCACAGACACTAAAGTACTCAATAGCTAAAATAGTTGTATTTTATGTTCAAGCATCATTTAGAATTGTTCTTCATGCTCTTCTTCCACCTCCTGCACAAGCTGCACTAGTCCTTACAAATTAATGAGTAATAATTAATGTGCATAATGTGGAAGCTCATAATATTATTTAACTTCACAAAAAACTTGTTAAAATTGTCCTGTAAATTGTTCTACCTGCAATGATGATTCTGCTACATGCACAGGTAGCTGTTTAAATAATTTTAGACTAGACTCAACTGCAGGTTAGTGTGTATGTAATAATGATAGAGCACTTTCCAATAACAAATGTGTTAACTGCTCAAGCCTTTATGCTAATTGTTCTTAATGCAATAGTAGTTAATGCACAGCTTGTAATGCTCCTTATGTTCTCACTTCAAGTGGTTGCCAGCCCTGTCCTTCTGATTCCATTTTCGTTTCATCTACTAACTCATGCAGTAAATGCAACAGCTTTATCAAAAACTGTCTTAGTTGCTCCTCTACTACAACCTGCACTGCTTGCTATGCATAGCCTTTTAAATTATCAGCTGATGCATCTTCATGTATTTGTCCTGACGGAAATTATCAAGTTGCTGCTGTCTAATCAGGAACGAACGATTAGTGCATACCTTGTACAAATTTTGACTAGAACTGCGTTAAATGCTCTGGCAATAAATTATGTACACTTTGTACTAACTCTTACTTTTATGACTCTGGTCTCCAACAATGTCGTAGATGCAACAATAATGAATACTACAACTATGTCCCTAGTAACAATATTCAAGCTTGTGTGAACTGCAATTAAATAGATCCAAATTGTTCTTCTTGTTCTGACCCTTCAACTTGTACTTAATGTTCTAACAACTACGATTTAAGCTCTACTAATAAAGCTTGTACATGCTCAAATACCAAAATATTAGCTCCTAGCCCAACAAACAATTAAATAAGTACATGCTAATTATGCTCTGTCATTGTAGATCCTCATTGCTTATAGTGTGATTCTCTTAATCACTGCACTTAATGTGCATAGAATTTTAATTGGGATGCTACATCTTTACGTTGCTTACCAAATGTTGCTATTTCGATCACAAACATGAATTAAAACTCTTAAAATAATAATGCAATAGCAGATACATTTTAACTACAAATTATTGTTCCTCCTGCATTTTAGTCTTCAGCTCTAAACATAACTATTTTATACTATGATTCAATAGATTTGTATAATTAAGAGTTCAATATTCTATAGAATTAAAAAGTACCAAATGAGAATATACCTTATCTTCTCAACAAATGTGTAGTTTATTCCTAAGACAACCTCATGTATCTTCCTAATCCTAAGTATACAAAAGTCACTCAGAGTGATGGATCAACAATATTGTAAAGAATTGATAATATCGTCCTCCATGAAGGCAAAGTTAGATTTGTTTACTTAGTGTAAAGCCAAAATTCTAGCTTTTAAAAGTATTTTGGAATAATTGACATAAGCATTTCTAGAATCTATTAAAACTTGAAGAGTTTATCTTACTAAGTGAATCAATATCTTAATAGCTATAACTAGTTCTCATTGTACAATATTTTCTACTAGATTTATATTTAAAATCAGTAAATTTGCTCAAATGATTCACAGTGCAATTTTGGTAAATGTCAAGTGTCTGATTCTAATTGTGTATGCAATCCAAACTACCTCCTCTTTGATTGCTCTGACTATATCACTTTCTCATATGACCAAATCATCACTGTTTTAAATAATGCCCTAATCCCCAGCAACCCTGTCTCATATTAGGATGTTTTTGTTAGCAATAACTTGCCTAAGCTAGTAACTTCTAGTTCATATACATCGAAAACAGGAGTCTAAAATAACATCAATGAAATTAATGAAATAATTAACACTGAAATTATTGACAGCAATTAGCAAACTATCATTGACAACATGATCCTTAATGTTATGAATAGCATCTCTTATGCAATTAAGAATGAAAGCCCTGAGTTTACACCAAATGACATCTTCAATACAATAATTAGCCTGGAATCTATAATTAATGATCTTCTTATCAATTATGATGAAGGCGTTGGATATGGTACAAAAGATATGCAGCTACTTGCTAAGATTAACAGAGATCCATCTAGAATTATAACTTATGCAAACACTAAGCAGATATTTGATCCTACTTTAGACACCACAGCAGAGCTATTTGAGCCTTCAATTTACGAATCTGTAGGACTTTAGATTTCTGTATTTAGATATTCGTTTAAAGTCAATCCTCATAAATTGAGTAACCCTATTTTCAAAAATTAAGCTCGTTACTACCCATTAATTATCTACCACACAAGCAGGTAAAATTAAACTCTTAGTAGCAGAAGAATACTTTAATCAGACATACCTTTAATTCCATTTAGCTAAAACATAACTTTCACATTTGATGTTTATTAACCTTAACTTTTAAAGAATCTTGTGTGCCTAAGCCTTGTCGATTTGAACTCTGATAAGTATAAGCTTTGCAGTAACATTCAAATTTAAAACTAGTAAGTAATCTGTGAGTGCGAAAACTCAGCAACTCTTTATGAAGATTTAAATTACAACTTCCTTCCAAAACCAAATAATGACGATGGTGGTAATAATGGAGCACCTTTATCGATGGTAATAACTGTGATAGTACTTTCCTTACTCTTAACTATTTTGCTCATAATATAAATCAGAAAAAATAAATCAAGATATAATTCTGGTAAATTAGATGAAGCATATGCTAAGGTAAAAGCATAAATAATAGCAAGAAAAAAAATGTTATAAGAATAGGAGTAGTTGGGAATGAACACAGAGATGAAAGAAATGCGCAGAAGTTAAGTTACATAGTCAAATTATTTGCAAGATAAGTCTGCAGAGTTGAAGCATACAGATAGCATTTTCAATCAGCAGCCATTTTTTTCGAATTAAAGAAGTAATAATAAAGCTATTTTCTATGCTTCAGAGTAAACTAATTACGATGATGAGTCTCCTAAAAAGTTTACAACTGACTAAGATAACATAGATTTCTATGGTTTAAATAAGTAGAATCTAGAAAAGGTAAAAACGTATGATCCTAATATGGCAACTCCAGGAATGGAATAATAATTCGATGACAAAGCAATATAAGATAAGATAAAGAGAGATTCAAACATGAAATTTGATGACGAAGAGTCAAATAATGAATAATAAAATTCTAAATGATTCATTCATTCATGAAATAGTTCATTTAAGTATTTTTAAGTTTATTATTCAATACGTGTTTAATAGATAACTTGCCTATGTGTTTGTTAGATGTCTTATTTTTTTTATTTCATACCTACAACTGGAAAATATTAGTTTTAAATATTTAAGATTTTAAAAAGTGATTTTTTTCAATTTAAGTTTTACTGATCATCTTTTTGTTTAAAGAATATAGCATTTAGAGCATGGTGTTCTGTTAAAATCTTTCATAAATTTTAAATATGGAACCATTTTTTTAAATGTTTAAATAAATAATAAATTTAAATATTATTTATTTATCTGATATGATAAATTAAATTAATAAAATAAAATAAATTCAAAAGATTTATTTGTTGTTTTGGAGGCTTTCATAAAGATTTTTTGGTTTACAATTACAATTTAGATACATTTATCTAGTTTAAATTATCACTAAATTAATAGAGAAAAAAGTGTTTTATTTTAAATAGAAATCTTACACGCTTAACTTTCATAAAAGATTAACTTTTAATTAAATAAAAAAATTAGCAATTAATTAGATTATTAAAAAGTAAAAACTATTTAAGATAGATAGATACTTAGTATTTTCAATATTATTTACTCATAGCAATTGTAAATTAAGCAAAATGGTAGATTGGAAAAAAAGAATTATTACAGGAGTTATAGCAGTCCCCATTCTTCTAGGTGCCTGCTTGTTTAAGACTTCTTTATTAATTGTAGTTATAGGTAATAGTTATCATCCTTTCAAATTATAAATTTAATATATAATTCGGCAGTAAAAATTATTAATTCTTTTTCTGTAAAATATGTAGCTGCTAGCGTTTTTTCGCTTCAGGAATACACCCATATTATTAGCGAAATATTGAAAAAATAGACTTCATCTAAATACTACTTTTATGTTGACAAGCTAAGTTCATTGCAAGTAAATTAAATAATTTGATTGCTAATACTTATAATATTTTTTAATCAACAAAATATTAGTTTATCCACCTTCCTATATTATTTTTCTTGTAAGCAGTTTACTTCTCATAAAGTTAGTCCGACTTAGAGCTCTATCAATTTGTAATTTCACAAAAGATTTATTAGAAAATGCAGAGCATATTAAGCTTTTTGATTATTTTAGATATTTTATTGAGCATTAAATAAAATTCATTATGAACATAAATTATGATAAAAATTAATAGTTAACGATAATGATGATATCATTGTGCGGTTTGATTAAATTTCTCCAAGCAAAACCCAAAGAAAAAGATGTTGATGAAAAGACTCTATTGTGGCTTACTTTCGGCTACATTACAGGCTATGTTTTCTATTTTTTAATTTTTGTTTAGCCTTTAAGCTTTATACTCTACGCTTACAATTATGAGTAAAAAAATTAGTTTAAGCAATATTTTAGCATTTAATAACTATTAAATTATATAAAATTATAGTAAGGGATACTCATTTATTATTTTACATATCATCACTGCCTTCTAGAGTGATAACGGAGCACTTTTTATGGGTAAATTCCAATATTCAATATTTATTTACATTAAATCATAATTAATAACAACTTTAAAATAGGTTCTGCTTTGGGTAAAAGGTTATTCTGTCCCAGAATTTCTCCTAAAAAGACAATTGAAGGAGTATTCGGAGCTATATTGCTTAGGTAATTAAATTTATTTTATCATTTAATTTAAAAATGAAAATAATATAATCTAATTATTAAACAGTGTTTTAACAAATATTTTGATTTATTTCTTCAACGTCCATGTAACTCCTGTAATGCCAGATATTACTCTCAGTTAATATATAATTATCGGATTTTTAGGATCAATAGCTGCTGTTTATGGAGATTTGCTTGAATCTTTTGTAAAAAGAGCTGCTGATACAAAAGATTCTGGTTCTATATTCCCAGGTCATGGAGGTATTCTTGATAGAGTAAAATTTATTTTAAAACAATCACCTACCAACCTAATTAATTATATTTTATTTTTTAATAATTAGCTTGACTCCCTTATGTATAGCGCCCCAATAGTATTCATGTATATTAAAATGTTTGTTTTAAATGACAAAGCTCTAGTCTGAAAATATCTTGATAACAAGGAAAAAATAAATAAGTAAACCAAGAAACATTTAGTAAAAAATAACGATTATGTAAATAATTTAACTTTTGGTTAATATAAAATTTCATTTTAATTATTTGTATTTATTTATCATGTACATTAGAATTTTAATTAATCAATTAATTAATTTAAATAATCATTCATTTTTTTACTTAAAAGACAAAAGATAAATTTTCAAATGTTTGTTTGTAATTCATAGTAAAATCTAAATTGGTTTATATTTTTATTCTTCTCTGATTTTTATATTTCTCCACTTTTATTTATACTTTATAATACATACCTTAAAAATAATATTTACCATATTTTATTTAATTTTGTGTAATTAATAAGGGATTTTGGTTTAAAAAATTTAGTAAAACTCTTGTCTTTTTCAATTTATTTAATATAATTTATCACAAAATGATAAGTGTAAGTTTTTTATTATTAAATAAATTTTGATTGCATTTTTTTTGTTAAAGAAGAATAAATATTTTTATAAAATTTACTTTTTATGATTTCCTATTGAAGATTTTATCTAAAATTTAGCTAAAAAATGTTTTTTGGTGCTTTTGAATATGATATTTAATTTTAGATATATTGGTTTATTGAATATTAAAAATTTGAACCAGAATCTTTATTAATTTTTTATTTTCTCATATATTTTTCTGTTGAATTCTTAAGCTTGAAGAATTTGAAATATAATTTGAACCAATAAAAAATAGTAAATTTTTTTAGAAGAACTATAAATTTTTATATATGACATAAAGAGAACAATTTATTTTAATACAAAAATAATTTAATGAATTGCCTTCAAAATGATTTTTTATTATATTTTATGCTTGTTGATTATAGAAATTAGTTGCATTTAAAGTTAAAATATCCTTTTATTTTTTCACTTCTGCAGATACATTTATTTATTTATCTAAAACAAATGCTGTTTGCAAAGTTAATTGTTTAGAAACTGTGCATTATTTTCAACAGCTGCAATTTTATCCTTTATTACTACTAGTCATTGATTCGGTGCTTTGATCTAATTCTATATTCTATTTTTAGCTTTCTACAGCTGTATTTTGTACTTAATTTTATATAAAATTCTTTTGCTTTCCCCTTTTAGCTCCTACTTTTACTCCACTGCTCTATTATTATAATTATTATTTACATTAAAATTATATTTTTTTATTTTAGTGTTATCATTAATTACTTGGTCTGTTAAATCTATTTGCTTTTCTATAATTCTATCTAATACATGCTTAGCCAATGCATAAAAAGCTTCACCTATATTATCTCCATTCAAAGCTGATGTTTCAAAGAAAAGAAAATTTCTTTCTGATGCAAATGCTTCTCCATCCTTTGCTTTTACTTCACGACTAAATTAAGCAATTAAAAAATCAATTTTATTTACTGAACAATGATAAAAAAAATAGATAATAAGTATTACTTATCTAAATCAATTTTGTTGCCTAAGACAGCTACTGATAAATCTTTATTTGCGTTTTCAGAAACATCACTGATCCATTTGTTTAAATCTTAAAAGCTATCTTCTTTTGTCACATCATAAACTAACAAAGCACCAACAGAACTATTTTAAGGAGATTTTATATATTTAATGCTTTAAAAAAATGTCAAATGAGATTTACCCTCTATAATAGGATCTTGTGATGCTTCTAAAAGATTCCTATCCTGCCTAATAAATAAATTAAAAACAATAAGCTTTACAATTGAAAATTTCTAATAAGCAATTACTGTATCCCATATTTATATTTTTATGGTATAGCCATCTACTTCTATATTTTTAGAACCGAATTCAACGCCTATAGTGGCATCATGTTCTCTTTTAAATCTGTTTTCAGTAAACTAAGAAAGAATGCAAGATTTACCAACACCTATTAATAAAAATTGATTTTTTATTATTAAGATGAATTATATCATATTAATAAGTAGGATAATCTCTTTTCACAGCATAGAGATACTACAAAAAATAGTAATTGAAAACTAAAAATTACTTGTATTTCCTATAATGATAAACTTGAATAAATAATCGTACTAATTCATTTGTATTTAAAATCCCTATTTTTACTAGAATTTGTCTTTGCTATTTTATCTAAAGTTAATCTAGAATAGTAGTTGTGAGTGAAATGCTTTACTTGTTAACTTTTTTGATTTTGATAATTTTTTGGTTTTTAGATAATTATTAAATTTTGATCAATATTAATGATATCTAAAGTGTATTGAGACTATTACTTTTACTCTAAGAAATAGATAGATGTTATTTATTATATAAGAATTAGCTTGCCAAATTAGTTTTATCGGCCAAAAAATTTAACAAAATTTTGATAGTTAAAAGATTTGATCATAGCAATGTGGAAAATTAAGTTTTCATCATCATTTTATGAAAGTAAACTAGAAAAAAATTATTATTAAGAAATAATTACATTTAAATTATTGCTTATAGCAATTTTAGAGAAGGATCAATTTAAAATTAGTCAAATTTAGCAATTTAATAAAGTTAAAAATTTTATTTAATTAAAATTGATTTTAATAGTAATCAATGCATAAATTTTAAGAGTTTTTTTATTAATATAAAATAAAATAAGGAATGATTTAGCATGTATTAAATATTAGCAAATACAAAGAGTAAATTTAATGTTATCAATTTTGCAAAAATAAATGTAAGCTTTTATTTCATAGAATTTTGCAGTATTTTATATGAGTAATCAATTTATTATTAGTGTTTTTTTATTAATCAGTTTCATTTAAATATTCTCAAAAATTATGGTAATAAGAAGGAGTGAGAGTATTAGTGTGTGTAAATGATTCACATTTACAAATATCAAATGGTAATATTGGAAAAGAAAGGATATTTATAGCAGTTAGATTCAATCAAAATTATAATAAAATAGATCTTTTATTTAGATCATTCATTTTGATTTTATAAAAAGAAAGTATTCTCTATCATTCACTCACTAAATCAATCAAACACACACTATCTTAATCAGTTTGCAAAATTATTTATTTAAAGACTTTTGATAAAAATTAAATTAACAAAAAATATTTAATTGCTTTAATCAAATAATATTTGAATAATTAAAAAGAAGTTTATAAATAAGAAATCATATTTTTGTTACATTCCTCGAACTCAATTCATTTATTTTTGAAATATATTCTTATTCGAGGTAGGAATTATGCTTAAGCGAGATAACTAAAATAGTTAGCCTAAGATAAAGGGTCCTTTGATATTTGATGAGAATAAATGGAATAATATACCAGAGTGTATTATAGCATTTTTTAACATTATAAATGAGAAAATAGTAGAAATAGAGAGTAATCATGTTTTACTCAAGACAAAATAAGAATAAAACTTTACAAAGCAAAGTAATTGATTTATAAATTGTAATTAGGAGTTTATTTTTGATGGTAAAAGACTAGGTTATTAATGAGTGTAAAACAATAGCAGAAGAAACCCAATTGAACTTTAATTTAACAAACCAAACTTTGAATGCTAATTTGAAAGAAGTTAAAAATAAATGTGAAAATTAAAATACTATGATGAGGATAAAAATGGAAGAGGAAATAGATAAGATAAACAAAAGGATAGACGATATAAGTAGGGGAGTAAATATGAAGATCGAAGATAACAATGATCTTTTGGTTTTGATAAAAAAAGAAGCTGATTTGACAAAGCAAATGTTTAAAGAAGCCATGGAAGAATAAAAAAATGAAGAAAGAATTATCAATATTGTTACTTAAAGCCCATGCGTTTCAGAGTTTATTACAAATAATCCTGGAATTTAAGATTAATTAAATAAAATTAAGGTTTAAGCTAGTAGAGATGCTATTTAAGCTTTGGACAGTATTTTTAACAACGATAGCGACAAGGATAACAGCTCGAAAAATGTTGGGTTTTTATAATAAATAGAGAATAAAACTAAAGAAAATGTTAAAAAGGAAGTTAAAATAGTTCAAGAAATTATAGAAAAATAGCAAACTGCTTCTAATGATTTGATTCTTAATGCAGACAAGGAGTTAAAAAATTTGTAGAAATAAATTGAATAAATTAGCTAAATTACTAGAAAATGTGAAAAAGAAAGAAACACTATTGATTTTGCTAAATTAAAGCTCAAATATGACCAATTAGAATCGCAACTTGTTAATTTTAATGAGAATTTTGAAAAAATTCAAGAAAATATGGACCTTATTTCTTAGACTCTCAGTCATAAGCTAAATGATAAAATAAAATAGAGATCTGTTACACCTAGTCAAATAGTTAGATAAAGTGGAACTTAAGATTCTAATTTTTCTTAAAAATTAAATGATCTCCCTTCTTATTCCTCAAATAAATTAAGCGAATAACAACAAAATGATAATAAATAAATTGAATTGTAAATCCCAACATAGAATTCTTCTGTTAAAGAAGACATGTTATAAGATGAGGCTACCCTTGAAGATAAACTGTAGACTCTCAGTCAGAGATTGTCACTGCTTGAGTTATAATTTAACTAAATGAAATAAGAAATCAAAGAAGATGAAAACAGTGACGAAGATACTACTCAAAAAAAGAGTAACTAAAATGAAGCTTCAAATAATTATTTGCATAAACCATGGCTAACAGGTTAGGAGGTGATTTTAAAAGAAGGTGATAATCTTGCTATAAAAGTTTTTTAAAAGAGTTAGCAAATAAATCGAAAATCAAAGTAGCTACAAAATATGTATTAAAATCCATAAGTACTAGCAAAAAAATATAGAAATAGCATTCTTGGACAAGAAATAGATGGTCTCAAGATGAATTAAAATAAAGATATAGGAGTTAGAAAAAATAGTAATTAAAAGATTTAAGATCCTTAGCACAATCCACACAATATGACAGCATATTATAAATAAAATTATGCTTTTGACTCTTCACCAGAGAAATCTAAAAAAAATAGTTTCAGCAATGCCAATTCGTAAAATGAGTTTTAGTTTACAAATGATTTAATAAAATCCTAGCTGGATAACTATTCTAACAGAGTAAAAACTCAGGGAGAAAACCATGCAAAAAATGAATTTAATCTCCTTGAGAATTAAAAAAATTATAACAGTTAAGGCGAAATAGAAACAAAAATAAATCCTAGCAATCATAGTTATTTGCCTCCTGCACCAAGATCAAGAAATAGTAAAACATTTCATTCAGGTGCAAATACTGCCATAACATCAAACATTTCCTACATAAATTAATCAGCTGATTAAACAAATGGCTAAAATACAAACAACAACAATAGTTTTTTATAAAGCAACATCACATCAATGCCTTAGTCTAACACCAATTAATTTTCTATGGGCTAAAATGTAAATAATTTTCAACCATAGAAAGCACCAAACTAGCATGAATCGCCATTGAATTCCTATAAAATAGCAAAAAATGTAATGAAAAGCACTAAATTAAAGTCTTTCAGAATCTCTCAAGGAGTTTCATTTGATGCCATAAATTTAAGCAAATTTTGATTAGGCATTCTTGTATATAACCATTTATTAGAGTAATTAAATTAATTTTGTAAATATTTATAAAAATAAAATATTGTCTGACCCTGTTCAATAACTGCGTATAAGTTTGTATATAAAAATTATGTATAAAGCAACTAAATATTTTCTATTTGATTGTATACAAATATTAACATTAATAGGCAAAATGCCATAAGATATTTGCAAGTCCTAGTAATATGAGCTGCAAATAAAATTTTGGCAAAATTTTTGAACCCTAAATTTAAATAGTTTGAGAGTGTTCTTTAGATCTATCATTTTTATTAAAAAAATACTCCATATTAATATGTAGATTAGTAGATATCTCCAATGATTAAATGTAGCAGAAAGGATAATCTAAAGTTATTCAAGATAAGATTTATTTACATTCATATTTTTTAAATAATTTAATAAAATTTAAATAAAAAATCAAATCTTTCTCAGGTATTTTATAAAAATTTGGCAAGTTAAGATTAATTAAATTTTTGAAGTGTAATAAGATAATTAAAACGAATAAATAAATTAATCAATAAATACTTATAAGGAGATTAACAAACAATTAAAATTTGAAAAATAGACTTATTCATTCATTCATCTACTGATTATTTATACTAAATAAACATAACAAATACTTGATAAATTAGCAAGCAAGTACTGAAAATTAAACAATCAAATTTAAATAGTAAGGAAAATGTAGATGCACAAATCACCCAAGAAGTTTACATTGATCTATTAGAAGGATTAGCATGATTTATACATAACTGATTGGAGCAATACGAATCAATTTGCATCTTTAATTAGGAGCATATTCAGTCTTCCAACCAATTCTACAATTTATCTTAAAGATATAGTCACAAGTAATTTACTAAATTAAATGCAATTTCATGTCAGCAAACAAAATTTAACTTTTCACTTGCACAATTTAATAATTTTAAGCTTTTTTCTTCTAATATTTACTTATAGAAATGTTTACTATTTTTTAATCTTTGGAAAAGAGCTTCAAACATTATTAAAAATTATATCTATTACTGAAAAGATATTTAAAATTTTTTATGTGATTTAGCATGACTTGATAAATAATTTGTTCAAAGATTTGCAAAAATAACTTAAAATAATTTTGCATGTTTTAGAAAACCATTTTAGAGCTTTATAATATATTGATTTTATTTGAAGATTCTAATTAATTTAACAAAAATATAAAAAATTAAAATAAATTAGACAACATATTCGACTTAGCTGCTTTCTTTTGCCAAGAGTTTTATCCTTAGAATACCTACTAGGTCATTTATGCACCCACTCCAACTACCCAAACTCCTAATAAGCCTAGATCAAACCATACAAGTAAAAGTATATTATCTTTACAAATTTTAGATGCTAAAACGTTAAAATATAAATAAAATTATAAATATTTATTGAAAATTAATACTTTTTTTAATAAATCAACTTATCAGTTTATTTTGTTAATTAACTTAGATGGATCTCAATATGGAAGTAGTGCAGCAGCTGATTTTGGAGGAAGAGAATCTTCTCCTCATTACATAGCTGGGAGCGGTATTATGAATGCATCAAAGGTACTAAGTTAAATAAAACTTCTTATAAAAATTAATCCATTAATTATAAATTAGACAAATATCAGCAGTAACTAATTCAATGCAACAAATCCAAGAGCAAGTCGTTCTGCAAGTTATGATTTAAACCACTAATATAAGTACACTAATAATAATAGTGTTATAAACTCAAATACTAATAACAACACAATAATGCAATACGATGATACCCCAACAAATATGAGTAGAGTCATACATGATTTCGAAGCTTTCATGCACGATACAGTCCCTGTTAACTTTTACTGTGTCCTCTTCTTTGATGACCATGAGTAATTAAAAGTAGGAAATTCAATAGCCAAACAAATAAACCAGCCTTTCCCTAACATAGAAGTTTACTACTCACTTTATCCTTCAAAAAGATCAAAAGGAGCCTTTGTCCCATCTGATAGCCCTTATCTCTTCTAACTATACCATGGAAAAGAAATGATTTTCGAAAGAGAATTATCAATAAATGAGCCTATAAACTCTGAGTTAGTTGATGCTATAAACAATTTCATAAAAAACACTCCTAAGAGCTCATCTATTGCTACTTAATAAGACCACTTGTTAACTCAGGATTAGCAATAACAGCCAATCAACTTCTTCAATATTCCTAGCAAATCTTTAATGTACTCATCCTAGCAACAAAATTCTATTTTACCACATGAATTCAAATCAGACGAATCTCCCAAGTAAAATGTTAATTAAAATTGATCTTATTTTTTGAATTATTAGATGATTTTAAGGGAAATGAAAAAAATTTTTAATTTATAAAGCTTAGTCAGTTAGGATATCACATTCGAACTTATTGAAATATTATGTCAATCAAGATTTAGAGATATTTTTGAAGATGATGAATTTAAATATATTTTGAAGCAAGTCAAAAAAAAAAATCCAGACTTAATTACAGCCTACTAAAACTTCAAGATATTCAATGATGAATCCGAATTGCTTTAATCACTAAGATAAATAGCAGAATAGTATGATAAAAAAATGACTCCTACCAAAATGGATGTGAGCTTTGAAAATAAGGAAAAAAGATCATCCTTGAAGAAATTTAAGAAAGGGTAAAAATAATTAGCTAATAATTTATATTAAAATACAATATTGCAAAATCTTATAAATAATTTTTTCATCAAACTAAAATACATACATACCATTTAAAAATTTGTCTGCAAAAAATAATGAAATTTTTTATTCTGCTGATTTATAAAAAATAATTGAAATGATTAAAAGTTTTTTTTGCTGATTCCCAGCTTTGCCCATAGAATTTGCAAGATTAGTTTTAAATTATTTTAAAATTAATAAAAAGACTTAGCACTTAGAACAAAAAATGGGATTTAAAAACATATAAAGGTATTAGAAAATTCTTAAGAGATTATAATAAAAATGGAATACTATCAGTAGAAGATGCAAGCATTATTGTTTACTGTGCACATCCATCAAACATGAATAATAAAGAATTTTTAAACATGGTTGAAACTCTCTAAACCTTTAACAATCCTGATGTAAATTATTTTTTTATTGATCTCAAAATAAAATTTTTAAAAAAAAAACAAATTTTCACTATTTTAGGTTATTCTTAAAATCTTCTAAGGATATGGAAGAGATATCAGCTAACGTATTGTAGAAAAATATTTTGAGAAAAGAGAGGTTGAATAAATTAACAGCTAGAAAGAAGATGTACTCTCTCCTATATGTGGTGCTTTCATGAATTTAAGAGCTTTAGGTAATATTGATGAATTTCTTGATATTCTGTCTAAAAACTTAAAGTGCTTTGATCAGAAGGAAACTTCTTTTTCGTATAATAATAACAATAACAATAATTAATTAACTAACTGCTATAGTACTGTTACAAACAATACAAATACACCTTTATCAGCTCCTATGAGTAATATTCCAAATTAGTTTAACATTCCTATGTCAAAAATTTAATCAAATATAACTTCAGTATAAGGAAGCACTCGTGATATCTTTTAAAATTAGTAGTAACCTATTGTCTATCAATCTAGAATGTCACGTACAGAAATTTCAAATGCTTAAATGACCTCTATCCCAGAATCAAGTGAAGTGAATTATGTAAAGGAGGAGATTAGAAATAATTAGGAAAATATTTAGATGGACTAAAATACTCATAGTGCCCTTTTTGCCTACTCTCAAATCGCTAAAAAGAAAAGTGGCGAGCGTAGACCAACTTTCAGCCTAGGTCTTAATGGAAACAAGTGATAACATTCTTAAATTTAACTTAAACAATAATTTACCTAAATTTTAAAATAGTGTGACAAGAAGCAGAGCTGAATCAAGAAGAGAATCTAAAATATAAACAAACACTTAGGATTAACAAATTATAGAAATAATTGACTAGTTCCACTAAGCTAAAGATTAAGTTGAATTTGATGATAATTACGTATAAAATTCATATTTAAATTTATTAGTTTACATCTGAATAATTTAAATAATTATAAACAACTCTTTCAAAATTAATTTTTACAAATAATTCTTTTGATATTTCAAGACGAATTTTAATTTAAATTGATAATTTTATTATTTTATATTAATTTTATTTAAAAAATATCATAAATAGTTTGAAGCATTGAGAAAGTTGAGAAATTAAATCAATTTAAATCAACAACAAGATTTAGTTTGTGATAAAATGTACTATAACAGATACTTAGAATTTGTAGAAATATTAGAAAAAATTAAACAAGATCCTAACTATCTCCAATATGAATAAAACAAAAATCTCATTTTGTAAGTCTTTTCAAAATAATTTATGTATTTTAGAAAATAGCAAAATTAACAATAAAGCTGTAAAAAATTTATTTAATTTTAACAAATTCTTTATAATAGAAAATTAATAGAATCTAAATCTCAAGAATTTAATGATGAAGAAGAAGAATCTCCTCTTTCAAAGAGTCCAAAAGTGAAGAACAGAAGAGATAAATACTTAAAATTTAAGAACTTATTAGACTTTTTGCTAGTAAATTTATTAAAAATTTTATTATTTTTTAAAAAGTTAAATTATAACCAGGAAAAATCCAGACTCATTTCTTTAAAAGAGTTCAACACATTCAACTTTTTATACACTAAAGAAGACATTAATGTACTTTCAGCATTTGAAGTATATTTGCACGACTAAGATTTATAAGGTTTCACATAAACTCTCAAGCTTATTGATTAACTTTACTTCTTCAAAAACTATCTTGTAAGAAATTGTACTTTGAAAAAGTATTTATTTTTAAAATATTCATTTTTAATTTAGGATTACGATGAAATTGAACAATTTGATGAATCAACAAACAAATAGCTTACTATCTTGTTTTACCTTAAGAAGTACATCAGCTATGATCAAGCTTAGGTTTTAGAAAAAGTATTCAACTCTCCAAATAAAATTCTATTTTTATTTCTTATCATATAAATTACAAGTGTATCAGATTTGGAGATAGTATGCTCTTTGAACTTTACAAGAAATTTAAGGAAAACAGAAACAAATAGCAATTCATAGACAAGGTCAAGAATTATGCTATTACGAGGAAACAAGGTAAAACTTGATTTACTATTTTTTCCTACATTAATTTGATTTATTGATTAAGTTTATTGAGATATAGTTTTTAATAATGTTTTTCTTGATTTTCTTAGTTGAATTTATTGATAAATGTATTCATTAGATAAAATTTTATTATTAAATAATAATTTTAAATACATTTATTATTAATTTTATACAAATAGAACTAAATGAAGCTGAATAAAAGGTGAAGTAATAAAAATAATCCATTAATGTCGAATAAATAAACATGAAAGAAGTCATCGATACTTTCCATGAAAGATTAATGAAAGACGTTGATTACGTTGACCTTATTTATGAAGTAAATTTACAATTTTTAAATTAGATTGTAATAAAAACTCTACTATTTTAAAATTAAAGATGATAGAAAACGATGATCCAATGATTAAATCAATATTTGAAGTTTACAATTATACTAAAGATAAATAAGATTTAGCTCAGAATACAACTTTACTCTACAAGCATTAATTATTTAAAAAGCTTGAACAAAAGGCTATGGCTGTTTTAAAAGATCTCAATTTGCTTAGAAACGAAGTAATTAAATCAATAATAGAAAATTAAAAATAATTTAAAGAGATTAAAAAAATATTTATTTTTATAATTTAAAATTTAGGAAATAAAAGTAATAGAAAAAATAAAGGGCAAAGATATAGCTTTGGTAACTGCTTTTAATTAGTACTTAGAAAATAAAAATGAGGAAGAATTTGCTGAGAGTGTCTATTATTTGCAATATTGAAAATATGAATTTTCTTATAAAATATTTAACAAACAAACTAATTAATTAATAAATTAACTATCAACAATTTTCTATCAAATTAAAAGTTAATTTTTTTATTTTTAACTCTTTAATATAATTTTTCTATGTGTCGTCATCATTTGAAAACTTAAATTTGCAAATTTTTATATTTTCTTATTATTCAGAATAGATTTTTCAAAAATAGCTATTTGATATACTTAAAAAACACAATAAAATTAAATTATAAGAATGGATGAAGTTTACAAAATAATTTTTTTCACCAAATAAGTAAGAACAAAATAATTTTTAAAAAATATTTTATTGGCCTAGATAATTAGGCTTTTAAACATCACATATTCTTTTATCTATTAAAAAAATAAAATAACGAAGTTATGTATGAAGAATATTTTAGAGAGATTAAAATGTTAAATCGATGAAATAGAATTATTTTTGATATAAAATCATTGACATACCAATTTAAACCCATAACTTTAAAGGTTTCGGGTTACACTGATTTTATGTGAAGAATAAATTAATGCAGTAAAATAAAATGTGTTAAATTAACTGAATATTTTTTAATTAGTGTAAAATAAGTACAAATTTTTTAGCTTTTGGGTTTCTATTTTAATTTTATGAGTTGATAAAAGCAAGTAATTTTATAATTTTATGAATTTTTTATATCTTTGTTTGTTTGTTTGTTGTTTTTTTTTTACAAAAACAATCCAGCTAAATTTTTGCAAATTGATTATTTATTTTTTATAAAAAAATAATCTAAATCCTTTTTAAAAAATAACACAAATAGATTTCTAATTGATAAATAAGATAAAATATATCTGAACGCAAAGCTCTAAAGACTTTAAAATCATTATTGAATGAAAAACAAGCGAGTTCAACAAGCATCTTCAAAAGATTACGAGCTGGTTGTGAATCTTCTTCAAAAAAAGGAGAAGTCATAAAGAGATTTAGAGGTATTTGTTTATTTGAAATGATATTAATTAGCGTTGCTAAATCAAAACCTACTTAAAAACTTAAAAAAAGACAATTTACAACAAGATAAGCTTGCTGAATGGTTTTAATTTGTTTATTTAGAATTATTTTTATGGTTCAGACATTTCTGAGTAGATCAAGGTAATTTAAATTAAATAGTTTGCATTTTTAAATAAAATATTTCCTTAACTCCTTAGGAAAGCTAGATATTTTTTACATTCATCTTTATTTAATAATAGATTTGTGGTGAGTTAGTTTATGAAAAAAAAAATAAGGGAGATGTTATTTTCTATCAAGATGAACCATCTAACAACAAATTGTATATCATACTCAAAGGAAGTTGTATGCTCTTTTTATTAAAAGATTTAGATTTTTAGGAAGAAGAGGAGGAACAACCAAATGTAAGTGCTTAAAATTAAGATTAGCAAGCACAAAACCAAGCTATTTAAAATGAATTATAAAATATTCCAACAACCATGGTTGATCGCATAAAATAAATAGGATAGAAATTCAAAAAATAAGTTTCATTTGGTAAATATTTAGCAACTTTCAAAACGATCAGATTAGCATTAATATAATTTTATAATTTCATGCTTTATTTAGCTGTCTGATCAATTTCTTCTATTTCATAAAATAGAAATGATAGAAAGAAATTTTTTAACTCTTTAATAAACAAAAATATAAAAATTTACATTAATTTTCAATAAATTAAAACTTTCAATTAGACTTTGATTAACATAACCTTACACAAAGAGAAATTAATGATTTGAAAAAGCGTTATGGTAAAACTACAAGACTTCTTTAGGCAGGAAGTATTTTTGGAGAGAGAGCACTATTTACTAACCAAGCTAGGACAGCAACTATTTTGGCTGATTCTCATCCCACTGAAATGGTCATTTTGGACAGAGATAAATTTCTTCCAGCTCTAGAAGAATTAAAAAAAACATTATAACTCAGAAGAGACATACTATTTCAAATATTTAAAGATATGGACAACTACTCGAGCGCAAGATTAGAAAACATGCTCTATTCTTTCTCTGTATAAATTATTAAAAAATATATTTAGAGTGTTTACAATAATAAAAATATTCATCTTAGGTACTCAGTTTTAACAGAGGACATTATATTACTGAATAAAATTAGCATGATGATAAATTTTACATTATTGCTGAGGGAGAAGCTCAAATATTAAAAAAAATACCTATTCAAATAAATGAATTTCACTAAGAAGAAAGGGTAGCAAAGCTAACAATAATTGGTAAGTATTTCAATCAATCAATTAATTAATAAGGAATTATATCTTTGATCTTACAAAATCTGATTTAAATAAAATTTCAAGCTATTTATTAATTATTATTTCATAAATATAAAATTCTTACCAAAACATCATCAGAAAAAGGATTGAAAATAATAAAATATCAAATAAAAATGTCAAAATTTTTATAAATAATAGGTCCTGGTGTTATGGTGGGAGACGAGATTATGCTTAAAGGAGAGTAAAGATATTTATACACTACTGAGGTAATATCAATTAAAGCCTAAGTTTTAGTAGCAGATAAAAAGATCATTGATAGAAAGTTTCCTAAAGATTTAAAAGATTATCTGAAGAAGGTTACAATAAATAAAGAAAAGGGAAGATAAATTCTTTTGTAACATAAAGAAGAAGAAATTAAATAAGAGCTAATGCAGTAATTGAAGAAAGAAACATCAAAAAAGCTCTTAAGTACTTAATACAAGCACAGAAGCGAAGAAGAAGCTTAAGAAGTCTTAAAGAAAATGAAAGATGCTATCAGTAACAGATAACACTTTACAGAGACTCTACCACAAAATTAAAACTAAAGCATAGATGAATAACTTTCTTCACAAAGAGATATATTAAGAGGTAATGTTCCTCTGTTCACAAAACCTAACCAACAACAACAGTAACCACAGCAAGAAAAGATCTAAAGTTCTTTTCTTTTGCCTGCAATCACTGAAAAAAACAATTAAAATTTCAAAGAAGAAAATATTACTAGCTCATTATCTCTAAGATTAATTAATCTTGCACCTGGTCAATAAAATAATATTTTTGATGTCAAAAGTCAGGTTTTCGATTTTGGAGATGGAAAGAATATTTAAAATGCCTAAAGAATAGAAAAAATCTTGAATGCTAAAAACAAAAAGAAGAAAGATGGCCATTTTAGTGGAAATAATGCGACAGTTTAGCAGTAATTAGAAAAAAATGCTCTAAAATAAGTCTAGTAAGATAATAACTTAATGAGTAATATCGTTACTGATATGCAAAATATACATTCTTATGCTAACCAAAGCCAAAAGGTAATCAAAAAAGATTTTGAATATCCTAATAATAAATCAGATGCTGATAAGTTGAGTATGATTCTTTCTTCAGATAAAAGTAAAATTTTAATAAATTGATGTAATTTATAAATTAAATATAATAAAGGAGGGTCGTATAGCACCAAGCACCTAAGGAATATATCAAGTGAGTACATAAATGGATTTTAGGGATATCATAATAACTCAATAAGTCTTATTTAAGGTATTGGCGATTTAGGAAAAGGAACAACTTAGTTACCTTTGATAAAAAGCAACGACTAACTTAAGTTGAAAGAATAAAAACAACTTAAATTAGAACTAATTTAAGAAAATTTACCTTCAAGCATTATTCATTCTTCTAAAAATAAATACCCAGGTGATGATTAATAAAGCAAAGTACTTTTAAAGAAACCAATAAAGGTGGTGGTGAGCAGTAATAATAATTAAAAATCTAATTCTTCTCAGTTCTTAGAGGCCTAGGTTTTAGGCACTCTTCATCTATCTCCAACAAGGATATAAAAATTCTAGCTTGAAACAATTCAAAAACAACAATAAAATAAAAAAAAATATAATAAATTCACTAATAATGTGTAAACAGTTACAAACGAATTTGATTAGAAAAATCAAATAAATAAACACAATGCTAATTCATCTTTGTAAAATCTAACAATAGATGATGATATAAATTCAACAAATGACATATAAATATCAATTACAGCTATAAATTAATAAGAATTTCAAAATAAAAAGATAACAAATAATATATCTCTTGTTTAAAAATAAAATGAAAATATATGTTTGGCAAATGATAAAAAAACTCTTGCCTAAGAAAGTTTGAACTAAAAAATAAAATAGCTTGATAACATAAATCCATAAGAGAACATTTTTAAAGAAGAAGAACCAAAATCTCTAAATTCTCCTTAGTAGTTTAATGATAAGATAAGATTCTAAGAAATAAATTAGATAAATACGCCTATTAGAAAAGAGCTAAAAAGCAATGAGGCAGGAGAAAGTACAACTTGTCTGAATTCTGACAATTCCAGTCAAAATAAAGTTAGTTTACAAACTATAAGTAGACATGCTAGTTCATTCTTCCCGATAACAATCCCTAAGCCAAATAAAATAATAAATCAGGGCAGCCGAACATTATCTATGAAAAAGATTGTTTAGTAAAAAAGCGATTTATACTCTAGTTCAATATTTAAAAATCCTGTTAATTTACAACAAAATTATTAATAAAATAACTTATAAAAAGATCTAAGCATCAATTTATTTGAAAAAGTTAACACTAACAAATTAGATGAATATTTTAGCGTTATAAGCTACAATAAAGCCCTTAAATAGCAAAAATAAAAAAACTAAAATAACAACAAAAAGGTTTTATCATGATAAATTATTAAAAGAAATGAAAATTTACTTTAATATCAATCTTAAAATATCAAAAAACGTAACTAAATTAAATTTTATAAATACTAAAAAAGTAATAAAATATTTATTAATTAAAGTAACTGAAAAAAATATATATGCCTTAATCAATTTACTTACATAAAAATCTATTTACTATTTATTTACATTATCACTCTCTTTGCCTTACACACTAACACTAATTTGTATATAAAATCTGTTCAGTTTGTTGATTTAAAAAAAATATTTCAAAATCATAAAAATAAATAATGACAAATTTAATAAATTTATAAGGGGTTTATAAAATCTTAAAAATAATATTTCTTAGATGCTATTAAAATTTTATGTTAAATTTTTTATTTTATGCTTAAAATTTAACGTAAATAGACTACCTCATATGCACAATTAATTTTTAATAATATTTTTTGAATTTCTTAGTTTTTAATGGTTTTAAATATGAAATTTATTTTATTTTAATAGCTAGTTTAAAATTATCATAAATGGAATAATTAAAAGTAAATTTGAATATTAAAAATAAAACTAATTTTATGAGGATAATTTTTATATTTGATGGATCTTACTTAATATTTAAATAAAAAATAAATCTAATACAGAGTCTAATAATAAAATAATTGATATAAAGAAAGTAATTTATTATTTTTATTAATAAATTATTCAAAGTAAAAATTAAAATTTTGATATAAAATTAACTTATAGATTATAATTAATGATAAAGAATATTTATTGATGTGGTTCCACTCAAAAATGAACAATATACTTACTTAATCAATTTGATTTGTGAACAAAAGAAAATTATAACCTCACTATTAATTATATTTTATAAGAATATTACTTACTAATTTAATCGTTCATTTGAATGAATCGATTGATTTAATTTAATTTAATCCTTTAAGCAAATAGATAGCTTCTAATATTTTTTTCATATTGTAACATTTGTTATTATGGCTATATATAATTTTTATATGGTTTTATAAGTTTGGTAAAGTGCTTGCTTATTAATTGATAGATTGGTTATTGACTGGCAAACAGGCAGACAAAAGGTTGAACATATTATTTTTGAGGGTAGAATTAGTTAGTTCATTTTTTTGTAGAAAATAAATTGATGTTCTTTATGGAAAACCTATTTACAAGTTATAATAATTCTAATGGTAATAGTAATAAATGAGTAAAGTATTTCTTTATTTAAATTTTTTATTAAATTATTGATATTTTTTAGTCTTGCTAGAAGACTAATATTTTGGATATTATTTATTGAGGCTGTTTACTAGATAAATTTGGATTTAGATTGAGCTAATAAATATTATTTTAGTAAAAGACTTCATTTACAATGTAAATTGATAATTGATTCTATCAGTGTTATGATGGCATTCCTTTTTTATTTATTAGCAGATCAATAAATTCAGTTTGAGAAATCATACCATCTTTATTTGTATCACACTCATCTAAAATTTGCTTCCAGAACTCATCAGGTATATCACCCATAATATACTACAACTCATCTTTAGTTATATTACCGTTGCCATCTTAATCGAATATTTTAAAAGATTACTCTACTTTTGCTTTAGACAAAAGAATTTCTTTGTTCGAAGCAGCCATTAAAAATTCTATTCATACAAAAATATATTTCAATACCTAAAAGATATAAAACTAAATTTTACCTGTGAAATCAACTTTTCCTGATTTATTGATATCGACTTCATCTAAGATTCTGTCAACTTAAGCAGCAGCTTTTTCTTTGTCTCCCAATACAGTAGTATACCCTATTTATATTAAATATTATTTAATTATCTAAAAAACGCATATAACTATATACCATCTATTAGTTCTTCTTTTGACAATGTACCATCACCGTTTTTATCGAGAGATCTAAATGTTTTTTGGAGTTCTTCTTTATCTTATTGTGAAACTACTTGAGAAACAATAAATGTCAGGATTGCTTATTTAAGTTTTGATCTTGTATAAAACGAAGACAAGTTGCTTAATGCTCTTGTGCTAATGTGGTTTGCGGGAGCATTCTTTTAAATCCAAGCATCGTTTAAAGCTTATTCTGCAGTAATTCTTTTTTTGGGATCATATGTAAGCATTTTTTTAATTAAACTTTTAGCTTCTTCAGAAATACGGTCCCAGTCTTCAGGTTCAAATTTAAACTTACCAAGACGTACTTTTTTTAAAATTTCATCTTCAGATCTGCCGCCAAAAGGAGGATAGCCACATAATAAAATATATAGAATAACACCACAACTCCACACATCGCATCTTTCATCATAGTTTTAATCTTTTTTAAAAAAATGATAAGTTCTATGAACATTTAAATAATTTCTTCTAGTTACCTAAAACTTCTGGAGCAATGTAATATGGCTATTCAAATAAAAAAATAAATTAACTTGAGTAAAAATAAAATTTATTTATTAGCTTAAATTATAATGAAAATATGACGAAATTAAAATCATTATTAAATGAAAACGTTTTTTATTATTAAAATCTGTAAAATAATTAAAATTTGTTTATTACTGTTCCCAAACGCTTAGACATCTTTTTTTGCTTGTCGTATTTACGAGAAGTACCAAAATCAATAACTTTCAAATTTGCATTTTTTTTATCAGAATCAAATAGTAAATTTTCAGGCTTAAGATCACGATGGACAATATTATTTTAATGGCAATAAACAACTGCAGAAAGGATTTATTTCATGTAATCTGCAGCCATTTTTTCAGTAAAGTGAGTCATTGATTTAATTTTATCGAATAATTCACCTCCTGAGCAATACCTGGTTAATTAAAATTATTCAAAATTAATTTATTTGCTAAGATTAAAATTTTACTCTGTAACAAGATAATAGTTTTTATTATCTTAGAAAAGTTCTATCAGTCTCAATATATTAGGGTGATCTAAATTTTTAAGAATGTTCATTTCTGAAAATAGCCTATCTTCTTCTTCTTTTATAATAGAGCTTTTCTTTATTGTCTTCATAGCTCTAACCATTCCAGTATTTTTATGAACAACTTTAGATACTTAACCAAAGGCACCTTTTTAATTAAATAAAATTAAATTTAATTTTTTTAAAGAAACTTTAATAAATCATGAATTGCGCTTTGTTACACTTATTATCAATTTTCTTGATAAACTTGAATAAAATTTGATAACACAAGGACATAAATAAATTTATTTTGGTTAATTTTATGGTATTTTCAAAATTACCCTCTCCGAGTACTTCTCCAATTTTATATTGTTGAGTAATGCTTCCTTTTTTCAAGTGGATAAAGCTATCAGCAGAAATGTTGAAATCAACTGCTGAGTTTTTTGCAGGAGGGCGTTATGGACTTTTTGAAACAGATGGTGAGCTCTTTTTTGATTTATCATCTTCAGCAGGCTTTTTTGCATCCACGCTTTGTGATTCCTTTTTTTGTTTTACTTGATTTGTATTTGGTGCTGGAGGTAAACCGGCATTAGATAATCTTTATAAATTTTTATTACTCTAAGCAGGTTATTAATCTCCAGAAGATTTTTAATCTTTTTAGCCTGAAGTAGATTATTTTCCATTCGATGTTTACTTAGCTATTGGTTAAGCACTACCATTATTTGTACTTTCTTTAAACCCATCTTTTGTAACACCGTTCGATTCAGACGCGTGTGTTTCTGCAGATGTTGACTTTGTATTTGTTGTAGTTGATGTTGCTGCTTACTATCCTTTCAAATTCAATTGAGATCCTGTTTTAGAACTCTGTTTCTGAGCCTCTTCTTTTCCCTATTGAATTTCGCGCTAAGAAGAGCCATACTAATGAGAAGTCTATTTGTCTATGGCCTCTAAATATTTAAATTGCAAATAGTTAAATAAAAAAGAGTAATGTGAGAATTGTAAAGTTTGCAATATTTTATGCTGTAATATATAATTGCAGCAAAAACAAGAAAAACTAATTATTTTTGATAAGCTGTGGTGTTTCTAAAAGATTATGATTATTATAATAATTCGTTGGGTAGAAGGAGATAACCTTTAATTAAGTGAAATAAAGCACTAAAAAAAATTAATTTAGAGATAAAATATTCAAATCAGATTTTAATTTATAATTCAATATTTAAAATGAATTTTTATTTATAAATTTCTCTTTAAATTAAGCAAAATTTATATTGATTTAATATTTATTTTGCGATTAACCAATGCAATTTGATGACTGCCAAATTTACAATTTAAATTTATTTTCAGACGCTTCATTTTTAAGTTTGTATAAATCAACAGCCTTCCTTATTTATTTAATTATTTTTGGACTAAACGGCTATTATAAAGAATTTGATTATTTAAAGTAGCATATTTTTCTAAAAAGTTTAAGCTATCTTGTATGACAAGAATAATATTCAATGAATGATTTAACACATACATCAATTTTGGATTTATTTTTCAACTGAATAAGTGTGAATCTAACATGTATTATTTTTTTACCACTAAACGCAACCTTTTAATCAGCAAACAAATAAGGTGTTAAATATTTGATTAACTAGACCATTTAATTTAAAAACGAAATATAAGGTCGCTAGGGAGATAAAAATTACAAGCGTATTTATTTGATCTTATAACTCTTGCTTTGACTAGTTAATTTTATATTGCTGTATTAAAAATTGTAGACTAATAAAAAAGAATGCTAAGTATTTTTGGATTTTCAATTGATGATATTTATTTGTTTGTCATACTTATTTGATTGATTGCTTGCTTGCTTGTTAAATACTTTAGAGTTTTTTTTAGAAAGGTTAATCTGGTTAAAAAAGTGTATTTTTAAAAAGAATAGTGTGCACTATCTCTTTTGTTATTCAAAATTTATTTGTATTGTGAAAAATTAAATAATTTATCGACTAATTGATTGATTGATTTATTAATTAATTATTTATCAAACCAATAGATCAATCGACCAATCATTTATATTTTTTTTAGAGCGCATTCAAATTCTAATTTAAAATTATATTTTCTTACTGTCATGGTTTGAAACTTGCTCTTCATACGCCACATTATTTGTTTGGCTTCCTACTAATCTATCGTCTCCATCTTAGTAATCCTATTTTGAATTGTGACTGACTATAGACTTGCCCTAATTTTAACAATTTGAAATTTATTACAGACCAATATTTTTTATATTTATTATCAGTAACTAACTATATATTTGCTTTATATGCTTCAATTATTTGAAAAATAGGTTTTATCAAATACTTCGATTTAAATGAAAATATATTTATTCTTCTTTTGTCTTATTTACCCATTTATAATTAACTTCACTGCTTTTTCTTATGAAAATAAACCTTTTTGTATATTTTGCTTTTATGCTTTGAGTTGACTTTTGTGTCATGATAGCTAGTTATGAATCTCATAAAAATGGTTAAAACACCAAACTTTATTACATATTTTTCTTTAAGCTATCTTGTAGACTCTTCTTCTCTTGGCTTCTCTTTATCATTATGACTATTTTTAGTTGATCCTTAAACGCTATTCACATTGAAATCTTTATTTCCCATGCTTATTGTGTTTTTATCTATTTATTTTTAGTAAAGATCGTTAACCATAAATTATTTAGTAATTCATATTGCTGAAACTTAAGAATAAATCTCAAGCTTGCAATGTTTAAACGCGTTTGCATGCAATGAATTGCTAATAAGTTTTTCTTATTTTTTGCAGAGCTTAATCTGCAAGATGAATGCTTAGCTTTTGATAACTTGCAATATCTCTCAATAAAACTTTATGTCTCTCTTTTTGATGGATGAAGAGAAACGTATATGCATGTAGCAATAAGACTAATAAGAATAACTTTGCAATTTTTTAACGCGCAGTTCAAAATGAAAAATAAACTAACGCACCTTCACCAGGACTGTTTCCTTGGCAGCATTAATTCCCCATCGACTGTGTTTCTCCGCTTTAGCTACAATAATGATGCAGTATTTTTAAGATAATGTGAAGAGGTGATCTAATTTTGCTTTTCTATGTGATTAGAGCAATTTATTTTGTTTGTTAGTATCTATACTATTGGCTTGCTTATTTCTAATTTCTCTTTCACTTTTTTCTTTCTTCTTTTAACTACAGGATTATAAATTGATTTAATAGTACTACTTTTTTCTTTCTTTTATTATTTCTTTGATTGTTTTATATTTTAATTTATTTAATAAAGTCTCCTCAATATGATTGATTGCAATACAGCTTAATTAGTTAAGTCATTCAATATATTATTATTAATTATTCTTCGCTTTCTATTTATTTATTCATATTTATGTTTATAGACTAACATTCATAATAAGCTCGATCAATCAATTTACTAATTAACTAATCATTTATTAGCATGCTTGCTGCTTGCTTGATTATGATAAATTATTTATATCAAAGTTACAAACTGATTCTCATTTTTGCTTCTGATGCTTAAAAACATTATTTTAACATTTCTTCACAATAACCAAGTAATTATAATGTGGTATTTTTTTGATTTGCTTTAAAATTAATAAAGGCTATTTTTTTAGTTTAAATCTTTTTATTCATTTGCTTATTTTTTTATCTCTTCAATCTTTTATTTCATAAACAAATAAATATATTTTAATTTATTCTACAATATATTTAATATCAAAATGATCAACATATACCTCCCCTTCTAACAAATATAATATTTACATAGATTTTTGTTGATTGGTATTTATACTTTCTTTTGAACATCATAATGAACTAATTCTCATATTATAACCTTATAAATAGAAATAATTTAATAAATACTAGTGTGCATTATCACTATTATTAACATTATTTACTATTTTTTCTGAAATATAAATAACCAAGAGAAGTAAATCAAAACTGATTAAATATATTTCAGAAAAAGATAAATACTTATTTGAACCAATTAATTAAATTTTTTCGGGCTATTTTTTAATGAAGAAGATACCTAGAGCAACTAAAGTAGCAATTGATAAATTCAATATTTTGATTATTAAACTAGTTTTTTATATATTAAAAAATATAAAATTAAATTGTTTTAATCAAAAATAAATTTCCAATCAAATATTAAAATTTTTGGATTTAAAAATAGATTTAGCATAAATACTAAAAATAATCAAACTATTACATTGATCAAATTACTTCAGCATATTGATTATTAGCATAGTCAATAAATAACTTTTTAGTAAATTATTTCTTTTAAAAATGAGTAAAATAAATATATCTAGTAAAAAAATAAAATCTTATCATATTAACATATTTCTAATGTATTCTTATATCTTAATTAAAAATACATTTTAATTGCAAAAGTAAAATTTATGTTTAAGACTCAATTTTCCATAAACTTGTTTGTATTAGATATATATGAAAATAAATTAAGGAAAATATTGCATTGATTACCTATGTAATATGTTACTTAAAATAGATTTGATAAAATTAATTAAGATTAGAATTGTTAAAATTTTTATTTCCATTAAAAGGTTTTTAGTTTTGGTTATAAATAATAATATAAAAATAAATTAAGGAAAATGTTGCAGTTCTAAAAATAGTATTTTAGCAATTTAAACAAGAGTAGTTAATTGCTCTTCGCATTTAAATTGAAAAAAAATATATCAATAAATAAATCAAAAAAAAAGGAAAATTTCACTCAGATAAAAATTATTTTACTTTGTTTTGTTGAAAATAGTAAATTAATATTCAAAAAAAAAGTAAAACTGATTCAGATAAAAATTAAAAATACTATTTTAATATTGCTTTTTTTTGTTTTGGAATAAATTTTATTTTTTAAATTTAAATATTTATTTTATAGTTCTTTTTCAAATTGGTGATGAATTTATTAGTTTAAAAGTAAAAAATATATTATTTATATTAAAACTATGAAAGAGTTACTTCATTCTATTAAGATTTAAGAAAAGAAGATTTAGATAGATAAACTTTATCAGCCATTAAAGAAATTAATGATAATAGGAATATTGTTTTATGATATGTTAACGTATATGTCTTTAAGTATTTTTTAAAGCATTGAATATGTCACTAAATAATTAATCATTTTTATTTAAAACAATATTTAAATAAATACCTACTTTATGATTTGTATCACCGACTTGATTTGATTATCGAATAGCTTAACTTGATTGTAAAAAATATAATCTTAATCAATAATTTATAAATTTAATGATGAGATAAGAAAATTAGATTACGTTTTAAATTTTTTGAAATTGATTATAGTATTTGTTATTTATTATCTTGCTTTTTTAGTTTACTAAAGGCGCGATTTCTTTATTACATTAATTATTATTTTTTATTTATTTGTAATAAAATATTCACTTCAGGAAATATAATACCAATTATTTTATAGTTTTATTTTTTAAAAGTAAACTCTTAATGGGTAATTATGAAAAAGAAGCATTTATTATTTTACTAAATAAACTTAAAATATTTTTATTTCCTAATTAACAAAATTGCTTAAATTTACTCATTTGAATCTGATATTTCTGCTAATCTTTCTTATTATGTTAAAAGGAAAAATTATAATAAAAGATACATAATTTTGAAGAAAGAAGTAATGAATCATCTCAATAATATTCTATTTATTATAAATATATTATTTCGAAATATTTGCTGAAATATGGGGTAGGTAATACTATACATTTGAAGTTTAATTTAATGGATTTTTTTTACAAGTTCAACTATTAATTTATTTTTTCAAAAGAGAATTAAGTTGCTGATGTTCTAAAAAATTTAAAGGTAACAAATTGATTATAAATAATTGAAGTAATAAATCGCTAATTGATGATAAATTAATAAACATTTTGATTATAATCAAAAAAGAGATCAGACATCGATTTTTATTGTATTTAAATTTGTTTGGTAATCGGTATTTAAATATTTATTGGATACTATCAAACTTTAATATTCAAATAAAAAATACAAAAATAAGAAAAGCGCACAAGTGAGAAGAATTATAAAAAACAATAAAAAATGAATAATTTTTTGAAGAAACAAAATATCTTTAAGGCGATTGGCTAAGGAATAAAGTAAATAGCAGAAAATATACCTTAAACGAATTAATAACAATAAATACTTAGGAAAACCCTTTAGAAAACAGGCTAAATATTATAAGTAATAGAATAAATTGCTCCTTAATAAAAAAATTCTAATAGTGCAGAAAATCAGCTGTACACTGATTGTATCTAATTATATCAAAAGAACATCCATATAAATAGACTTATTCTCTAAAATACTATGTCTTAATTGATGGGTTTAAATACATAAGAAAGAACTTAATTACAGATTGATCAACAAAATTAAATAGCTATTACAGAAATTCAAACATTATTTGAATAGTTTTTAAAAAATTCTTCAAACAGAGATTCAAATGAATGGGATTTAATTTCTTTTTTGTACTTTAAAGTAACATATTACTTAACTCCTACATAATATGACAAGATTAAGTATGAGCCCAAAGAATAAAACATAAAAGAGCTAATAAATTTTCTGATGTAACTGGAGTAATAGCTTAAATAAGAAGTCTAACAAAAAAATTAGGAATTCCTAACAAAAAGCGCAAATTGCAAAGACATAAATTATGAAAATATCTAAGAATATCAAAACTTTACTGTTTTCTTTTTGAGATAGAAAGAGTATAAATATTCTAACTTTTTCTAATAATTGAAAATTCAAATCCCAAATTTCGATTTTAAAGAAGGTTTACTGAAAAAAGAATTGATTTTTTTTAGTGATGTTATTGATTGCTATAATATTTATGGTAACATGCAGCTAATTAAAAGCTACAAAACTAAAAAGTCGCTACTTCATTTTCTAATTATTGATAATTTTTTTGAAGTTGAATCAAAAACGAATTTAATTTAAGAATACAAAATTGAAAACTTCAAATTTTATGATAAATTTGATTTTTATTAAGTTATAGCAGATTCTGAAGTCATAAATAAATTGGAAGAAGATGAATTATATTTTTATTTTCTCTTTTATGCGTTACTTAATTTTATGAAGTTCAACTATTTATTAATAAATAAAGAGGCAAAGCTTCAAAAATTAATTAAAAAAATTTAAATCCTAAAAAATATTAATCCTAGATTTAAATTGGGTTACATTTTTATCTTAAAGTTGATGGTTGATATGTAACAAAAAAGCCACTTATCTGAAGTAGATACATAATTTTATAAAACGGATGATGAGATTTTAAAAAAAAGCACTATTGATTTATTCAAAGAGTGGGCGAAAGAGGAATATATTGTGTCAAATAGCTATATAAATAAAGAATAGCTCTAGCTTTATATAGATGGCATTAAAAGCATTCTAGTTTTAGCTCTTTTGCCCGAGTTTGCAAGGTTTTATGGAAAAGATGAATAACTTCCCTATCAACCAACAGAGTTTGAAATTGGATATGTTTAACAAATAATACGTGGAAAAAGGTTTTTCTAAAAAAACTCAGATGAAATTGAATTAAATATTATTTACTGGACAAATTTAATTCAAAATATAACTGAGAATATCAAATAAAAAAAGTAAGAAAAAATCAAGTCAAATTAAAAAGATAATACCAACTTTTAAATTTAGCCATGTGATTAAGGTTGTGAAGAATTATAGGGTTAATTTTATTACAAAATATGTCAAATAAATTTATAGTATTTAAAACTAAAAAACAGTGAGGACTAAAAAGATAAAAGCCAACTAGAAGAGTTAGTTAAAGCTTTGGTAAAAACAATTGATATGTGTTAATATTAAAATATTTATCGATGCAGGCAGGTTTATTACACTCTGTCTTCTTTGATTTTAGATGAAAGAGATATACTTTAAAAAATAATAAAATAAATCAAGGAGTAAAAAACTCCTTAGCTAAATTATGACGATTCACAAATAACTTCAAATTTTATCATTTCTTTAAAAGTTGAGTTTGATATTGTGACATATATTAAGAAAAGAAAAGAAATTGCTGGTATAACATATAATAGGGTAGATGAAACATTCTTATTATTAGGCTCAGACTTTCTTAAAGCCTAGAAAGATTATTAAGAATGTCCAAACAATATAGAAGAACTAACAAAAATTAAATAATAATTTTTAGATATTATCAACTATTACAGTTATGTCTAAAAAAAGAAATATGCCACATTTCTTATTAACTTAAGAATTTATATAAAAATAATTGATTTGAAAATTGAATTGATTGAAAACAAAAAAAAAAAAATTTTATATTATTCAGAAGAAAAACCATTAGCTAAGAGTTAATTTGAAATTTTTAAAGTCTAGATACCAGGTGAAGGGACATATGTGATGAAACAAGTGGAAAGCCAAGAAAACCCAAGTACATTTATTGAGCAACAATTAAGAGAAATAAGTATACTATCTACTATTCCAAAAAATGAATATATTATTAATTATAAAGACCACACAATAATAAATGGCAATTCATTTTAATTATTCTTAGAATATTTTGAATGTAAAAACTTATAAAATTACTTTAATGATAATATAAATGATTGGATCGCAACTACTGATCAAGAATAAATAAATAAAATTAAGATAAAAAAATTAAACATATGCATATAAATTCTACGTTCTATAGATTTTCTCCATAAACTAAGTATTGTTCATGGAGACTTAAAACTTTCAAACATTTTAATCAGCACTAATGGAGAAGAGAAAATTAAGCTTATTGATTTCAGTGAATCTGGATTTATGATAGAAGAAACTTTAAGCTACACAATAGGTTATAAAGAAAAAAGTGTGTATAAAAGTATTTACAGCGACTATATAAGTGCAGGGGTAGTGCTAATGAAGCTACTTTATAGTGGTGAATTTAAATACATTTGTAAATGTGATAAAAATGATATAAATTGCCAAAAATCCAAACTTCATAAAAAAGATTTAAAAACTGATTATAAAGACATTTTATCAAAATATAAAGATGAGTATATATAAATTCTTTATAAACAAATTATGAGCTTATTTAATGATTAACCTTACTTAAGATGTAGTCTAGCTGAACTTATATATCTAATGGAAAAGCAAATAGAAATATTTTAAGATAAAGGGTCTGAACAGTAAATCATTTAAGATTATGAATTAAAATTTGGCTCCTTTCAAAAAAAAGTAAATTAAACTATTTAAAATTCAAATAATTATATTAAAATAAATAATTTTTATTATATTAGGTTAAATAAGGAGAAATTAGTTAAATTGGTTAATAAAATTTTGCTTAAGTTAAAGATAATTAATAAGAAATTAATAAAATTTAAAAAGAATTTTATTAAAATTAATAAAATAGTAATTTAATTAACGAAGACTCTAAAAGCTTACAATAACAATGGTGTGAGCATGGGGACAATATTAATTAAACACAATTCAAATAACATGAAAAAAGCAATGCAATAGAATTAAAATCTGTAGGAACAACCGAAAAAGAATTTTATTAAGATAAAATAAAAATATTAGAAAGTGGTTAAAATTAAGAAATAAATATTCCAGAATAATAAGGAAAAGCCATTTGTTGTGTTAATAATTACCTTTAAGATCTTAATAACAATTAATCATTCAACAATATTAAAGAAGGAGCAATCAACTTAGATACTTAATTGGATAAATTATAAAAAAACGAAAACCAATCATAAAATAATTAAAATTTAAGAATACCTTCTTAATTATCATAAAATAATAATGTGATTTTCACAAACTCATAAAATTTACAATAGCCACAAGTAGATTATATTAATTAAAATTAAATTTCTGAATATGAAATATTCAGAGGTTAAAGTAGTACTATGAATGAAAAGGAATTTAGTAAAAATAATATACAAATATTGGAAAGTGGTAATGTTAAAGAAAAAAATATCTAATAATAATTAAAACAAGATTTTTGTATTAATCATGATTAATAAAACAGTTTATTAATTAGGAGTGATAAAGAAAAAGCACTTAATTTAGAAGATTAAAAAGATAATGAATAATAATAAGAAAAATATTTATTTTTACCTTCTTATGGCAGTGACGATAAAGATAAAATAATTATGAATGTAGATGATTAACAGAAATCTAATTCAATAAATAATCAAAAGGAATTTACTTTAAATTAAAAAGATCATTTAAACTAGTCCTTAAATGATGATTAAACAATTAGAAAAAGTTAAAATAATAAATAACCTGACTAAAAAAAATCTTAAATTATTGAGCCAAAAAATGAAGATAATACTAATGAATAAGCAGTATATAACATGATTAATCAGATAAAAAGCGAACCAATAGTAATCAAGGAATTAAAAGATTTAGAAAATTAATTAATTTAAGGTTTAGATCCTGATGAATCTTATCCAAGATTGATAAGAAAATTAAAATAATTAAATATTGATTTACGTGAAGAGCAGATAAATTTGAAATCCTTCAGTTAGCTTAGTAATAAAAATAAGATATTCTTTGTTAAGAAAATAGTTTAAAAAAATATTTTTTTTTTTGTGGCTGAATTATTATCATATTTTAAAGATTTTAAATTAGAGTCACTCTTACAAAACAAAATTGATAAAAATTAAAAAAAGTAAATTTTAAAATACTATTTGTGTTATGATTAGTGAGTGAGTCAGTAGATCAATATTATATTCATAATAATTAATAAAAATTCTAAGTTTATTTGCATGTATAAAGCAAATTTTATTGATAAGAAATTGATTTGTATTAATGTCCTTATTAAATATTTTTTTAATAATCTTTTTATTTACAATATTTTATACAATTAAATAATTAAGAAAAATTAGTTTTAAAATTCTAAAAATGTATTTTGTTTCTAATTGGCTGAATAAATATTCATATCAATCAAAATCTAAGATTATTTATAGAAGTTAAAAGAGTAAAGCTATATTTAAAAAATAAATAAAAGTAATATCTTTAAATATATATTTTATTTTGATTTTTTTGGAACAATTAAAATTAATATTAAGCTTTGTAAATGTTAAATTATATGAGAAACGATTTTTTATATGTCATTTTTTATAATTAAATTTATTTAGATCTCAACTTGATAAATATTTTAATAGCTTTTATTGAATAAAATCCTATAAAATTAATACTTTATACAAATAATTTACATTTTTACCAAAATTATTAATCAAATCATTTATGATATTTTTATACAGTGGTATTTGAATTATTCTAGAAAATTAAAAATATATAAATTTATATCACTTTTAGATATTTTTTTTTAATCTTTAAAAACTTCAAAAATATTGTAATATGCCTTATTAATTGTGGTAAAATAGGAATTTTAAATTTAAATATTTGTCCTTTGCAAAATTGATTCTATTTAAAATGACTATATATATAAATGGCATTTGGCTATAACTATTTATTTTTGTTTATTTATCAAAGGATTCTAAATTATGCTTGATCATTAAAATTTACTTATTCTTTTTTTACAAATAATTCATAAAAAATTAATTAATTATTTAATTTTAGATAAAATTGTAACTAATTATTTATAGAAAAAATAAATGTTAAAATAGAAAAAATATTTTGATAATTTAGAAGATGTAATCATTTATTTTTTAATTAATTACTTTTTATCTTTATTTTTATCATTAAAAAAAATTTTTAAAGCTCTTCTCTTTAAACTCATACTGATCTCCAAATTAATTTCAAGTAAATTTAATTTATTAATATTTATATTATCATTAAAATCAAGTTAAATGTTTGATTAAAAAAATTTTTTTAATTAATTTATATTATATTATCTTATCTTTAATTTTTAAACATTGCTTTAGTTGATTATTTGTTTCTTACTATTTTATATTATTTCTTCATACTTTATTTCTAACTAACAAATAAATTATTTTTTCTTGAATTTTTAAAAAGTGCTAATGTATTACTTGTATTTTAAGAAAAGGATCACTAGAATGTGTATATACACTCAGTTTTTTATTAAATTTATTTATTTTTATTTTTAAAATGTTTATAAAGAAAAGAAAGATAAAAATTAGGTGTTAAAGGTGCATAGAGCTTAAGTTCAGCATTAAAAAATGCACTAACCTCTTAAATTTGAAACTTTCTTTAATGTAAAGTTGGCTTATTTCTTTTGAATTTAGTGCAATATTAATTATCAAAATGGAATGAACTTAAAACCAAAATATCATTTTTATTTTTGAAAATTTATTTGCAATTAAATTCTAATTATGTTTTTTTAATTTAATTCATATTGAATTTTCAGCTTTAACTTTAAATATTTATTCATTTTTTATTGTTTCATAAAGTTTCTAATAAACTACCCGTTAAATTTTCTTTCAATATTTAAAAAGTAAACATGAAATTGGTGATGAAGGTGCCTCAGGATTAGGTTTTCGATTAGCAAATTGCACTAATCTCTAAAAATTGAATCTTAATTTAAGGTAAAAACACTAATTTCTTTTGGTTTACAATATTTATTAATATCAAAATGAAATGAATTTAAAAAAAAAAAACACCTGTTCTATTTATTAGCAATTTATTAGATTTTTTTACTATTTTATTCTAATTTCTAATTATATTTTCTTCAATATTTAAAAAGTAAAAATAAAATAGGCCATGATGGTACCTCAGCTTTTGGGTTCTGGCTGGATAAGCAAACTGCGCTAATCTCTCAGATTTAAAGCTTTATTTAAAGTAAAAAAGCTTATTTCCTTTTTATTGTGATATATTTTAATATAAGTTGAATGGATTTTTAACAAAATAATCTATATTTGTTAAATATTTAGTTGGCTTTTGATTATGATTATATTTCTTTTTAATTTAAGTCATTTTAATTTTAAACTTTGCCTTAATTATTATTTTGTTAGTTTGTTATTAATTCATATTTTTCACATTTTACTTTCTAAATAATTATTTAATTAAATATTTTTTTTACACTTTATTTAAAAAGTAACAATGAAATAGGCATTGAAGGTGCCTTAAGCTTAGGTTATGCATTAGCAAAATGCACTAATCTCTCAAATTTGACACTTAATCTAGGGTAAAAACACTAATTTCTTTTGGGCTGTATCAAAATGGAAAGGATTTAAAACCAAAATATTCTTTTTATTTTTTATTTTTTTATTCGATTTATTTGTTTGTTATTTGATTCTGATTATATTTTTTTAATTTAAGCCATATTTTTCTTAGTTTCAATTTAATTTCTTCATTATTTTTTTTTAACTAACTAATAAAGTATTTAATTATATTTTCTTTAACATTTAAAAAGTGAAAATTAAATTGAATCAAATGGTTTCTCAGGCTTGTGTTCTGGATTAGCAAACTCCACTAATCTAACAAATTTGCAACTTGATTTAATGTAAATAAGCATATTTCTTTTGGATGGTGATTTTTAAAAATAAAAATTAAATTTACTTTTAAAAAAATATTCTTTTTATATTAGCTATTAACTTTATTTTTTTACCTTTTATTCTTATTATGCTTTTTTAATTTTTTACTTTTTCTTTATATATTTTTTTGTTAGTTTGTTATTATATTTTTTATTTATTTTTCCTTCTAAATAATTTGTCAATCTAACATATTTTTTTCAATATTTAAAAAGTAACAATTAAATAGGTCTTGAAGATACCTCAGGCTTAGGTTCTGTATTAGCTAACTGCACTCATCTTTCAAATTTAACACTTGATTTAGAGTAAAAACAGTTTATTTATTTTGACTTTTGATATTTTTAACATCAAAATTAGAATTGATTTTAAAAGAAATACTCATATTAAATATTAGCTAATTAAATCATTTTTTACACTTTGATTATGATTATGTTTTTTTGAATTTAATTTATTTTAGATTTTCAAGTTTTATTAATTTTCTTCATTTTTTCTTCAAACTAACTAACTAACAAATAAACAATTATTTTTTCTTTAATATTTAAAAAGTTACAATTAAATTGGCGATGAAGGTGCTTCAAACTTAAGTACTGTATTAGCAAAATGCACTAACCTCTCAAATTTGACACTTCAACTCAGGTAAAACAGCTTATCTTTTGGATTATGATTTAAATCTAAATTACTCTTTTTATTTATTATAAATTTATTTGATTTATTTATTTTTTTATTCTTATTCTTATTTTTATTGAAGTCAGTTTTAATTTTTAACTTTTTCTTTATTATTTTTTCTTCTTACTAATAAATAAAATAATCATTATATTTTCTTCTTTATTTAAATAGGTGAAACGAAATTAGTCAAGAAGGTGTCTAATGCTTAGGTTCTGGATTAGCAAAATGCATTAATCTCTCAAATTTGACTCTTGATTTAGGGTAAAAAGACTAATTTTTTTTTGATTGTGATCTTTTGTCATATAAAAAATTAATGCTTTTTGATTTTGATCATTATTTTTTTTAATTTAAGTTATTTTTAATTTTCAAAATACACTTTAATTATTTATTGAGTATTTTCTTATTATTTCTTATTTTCATATCTACATTTTTCCTTCTAACTAAATAGCAAATTCGTAATTTTAATTTATTGAATATTTAAAAAGTATAAATTATATTTCTGAAGATGGTGCGGCGTGCTTAGGTTCTCGATTAGCAAAGTGCACTAATCTCTAAAATTTGATACTTAATTTAAAGTAAAAACAGCTTTTGGATTAAGACATTTTTAATATCAATCTGATTTAAAATGAAAATAAAATTTTCATTTGATTTATTTGATTTTTTTATTTCTAATACTAAGATTAATATAAGATAAAAAACTTTTTTTATTTACCAAAATTAATTGAAAATATTTATTCTTTTTTTTTATTTTTTATAATAAAAATAATTTAAATATTTTTTCTAATTATTATTTTTTTCTCTAATATGTAATAATAGAAAAAATTATATTGATAATTCGCACAAATTGAAAATATTGAGCAAGTATCTTAAAACTAAAAAATTAGTCATCAAATACATAAAAATATGATAAAAAAATAAGTGATAAAGATAGATAGAAATGAAACTTTGAAAAAAATACTTCCATAAATAAAATAAATTTATTAATATGTATTTTTTATATTTATTTTTAGTGATTAAACACGCAAAACAAACAACTTGATAGTTATTTTTATCAAAATAAAATAGTAGAATTATTTATTAACAATAAGTTTATGAAAAATTTCACTTTATTTTATGCAACAAAAAATATAAAAGGCATTTAAAAAATAATAATAATAATATTAATATTTAAATTTACCAAAAATACAGTATATTATCTTTAGGTTCGAATACAAATTTTCAACCGATAAATAAATATATAAAGTACGCTTTATTTTAGAGAGGGCAAATAATAAATAATTTATTACAACATATTAATTAAAATTGTAATATATTATTGAAGTAAGTGTATTATATGCCCTATTTATTTAAAAAAACTGAATGGAAGATGAGGTTTTTCAGGATTGTTAATTAATAAAAAGTACAAAAAATTAACAATTTATTTTTTTAAAAACATCTTTTTTATTTTGTTTAATCAAATGTACGTACGTACTTATTTATTTTTTATATAAGTTTATAATAATATAATGAAATAAATTTTTGTTTGATTCCTTAAAATTAATTTAAGATTTAAATTGACATAATATTTTAATATTTATTAACTACACTTAATTAAAAATGATTTGATAGACTCTTTGAGATTTGAAAAGAAATATATTACATTTTATATAAATAATCTATAAATTTAAACAAAATATTTTCTATAACTTTTATTAGGTTAATTTTAATCAAGATTAGAAAATACCTTTCTTTTCTAAACGTTTATTAACTCTTTTTAATTTAAAACCGTGACGAAGTTTCCATTATTTCTTTCTTGATAAAATTTTTAATCTGGAGGCATCTGTTTCATTTTCGTTTTCTTTTTCTTCGTTAATGTAAACATATTTATCTCCTCTCATCTTCTTTTTACTACCTTCTTCTCCTTATTAAGAACCGCTGCTACCTTTGTATACTAAAATTTTCTTGACCTTCTTGTTTGCAGTAGGGTCAAGTTCTTCTGCTCTTTTCTTTTAATCAATCAAGAACTAAGGTAAAAGATAATCAGGCACATCACCTTCACATCTAGTTTCATGCTTTTTGAGTTACTTAGTAAGTTTTTAAATACCTTCAATCAACAATTCTTTTTCTGAAATATTTTTAGCATAGTATTCTTTCATATCAGGTGATTTAAGCATCTTCTTCTTGAAATCTAACATCTTAGCACTTGCAATTTATTTCTTGGTTAAGCTAGAGTAAACGTTGTTGACTCTGTACCTATTTTTTTAATAATTTTACATTAATCATCTAAATTTAAGCAATATTTTATATTTATTTACCTAAAAGCTTCAATTTCATGACGACGAAGAGGGAATTCTTTGAAGTTAACTTTGTTGAAATTTTCTTTTTCATATTCGATACGATTCATTAAATTTTCAATTTGTTTTTCTTCGTTTAAGACTAGGTTGAAAATATTTCCTTGTTGACCGTTGAAGAACTTATAGAATGAATTATATTCCTCACCGATGTCAAGTAAATCTAAATTTATAATATTTCTGATACCCTTAAGTCTGTTTGTTTTAATTTTTTTATCATAAAAGTCTTTATTCTTGAAATCCTAGAACAACTACTTGGTTGAAACCAAAGTTTTAATCATACCAGTGTTGAAAAGAGTTACAATATAGTAACGCAAGTTTTTAGGATTTTCATGATTATATAATTGAATTTCTGTTTAGCCAATTCTATCTAAATATAAATGAACCTTTTTTAATAAAATTTTAAATTAGTTTTTAAAATAGAAATGCTTTTTCATATGAATGTAATTTCAATTTCACTTAAATAGAAATTCATTTATTTATCTTTATCCTAGCTAGCTAAATAAATACAATTCCTAAAGTTAAAGTGAGTGAAAATGTTTATTTTTTAAAGTAAATTCAAAGCAATAAAATAAATAATCTACCTTGTATACAGTTTCGAGATCGCTGCAGAGGATTAAAGATTTTCCTTGAAGGAAACGTAATTTAAATAAGACATATAAGATAATATATTGTGTTGTTTCATCTCCTGTTGTATAATAATGAGTAACTTGATCGTGATCGTGCTAAAGAGCTTGTTTGCTCTTTCTTTCTTAATCATCCATTTCATCATAGTCGTCATCTACGTTAATTATAACACTTTTATGCAAGAATGTTTTCTTTAATTCCTTTAAATCGTCATTTAATTCCTCTGTTGCGCTCCAGTAGCACTTAAAGTTTTCTTATCTGTTAATAAATAAAATATACGTTTAATTTTACTTTTCATAAATTAGACACAAACAAATAGCTTCTATCTTTTACATAAACAAGTTAAAGATAACTCGCATATAAAAAAACATATTAATTACTTGACTTCTGATTCATAGAAGAACTAGAAGTTAGTTAATTCACCCTTGTAGCCAAAAGAAAGCATATAATCAATATCATCAAAGGCAAAATTAACGAATTTCTTTTTATCAAATTTGGTGTGCTTGGCAAATCTTAAGAAAGTAGAAGGTGTGGCAATAACCAAGTAATGAGTTTTAGGAATAATTGTGAAATTGTCCTCAGAGAATGTACTTAAATTCATAACTTGCATGTTGTAAGGCTTTTTGATGAAGGCACATATGTTTTCAGCAACACTGTGATTCTTTTAAGCTAAATCTTTAGAAGCAGTGATGAGGACGGAGAATAAACCAACTGATTCATCTTCAGTTTCATTTCCTTCAACGAATTTAAATTGCTTCATTTTATTTATGAAGTCATTAAGAAGAACTATAAGCAAACCTGTTGTTTTACCAGAAACCATACCACTTCTAATGACAATGTGGTCTCTCTCCTTATTGAGATTAAACAACTATTCTTGACAAAATGTGGGATGAACTATTTTATTTTTGATGAGACCTTTAATTAAATTCTCATCGCAACCTTCTAGTAATTCTTAAATCTAAACTTCTTAATTTAAACGACCTGTAATATCCATTTTTGATATGCTTTGTTATTGTTCCTTGCTTAAAAATCTATTTGAACTAAGATTTAATTATTTTTAATAAATATTTTTTAATTTAGTTTATGCTCCTCTCTAATTTTGTATTTTAACCTTTAGTTTGGATTTGCTCAAAAACTTAAATAAAATATTGATAAAAACTCTATTTATTATAAATTGCTACTGATGTAGGATTTTCTACTTACTCAAAACTTCTATTTGTCCATAACAAATATTCTATCTATTTATTCATAACCTTCAATAGATAAAAAATTTATATAAAATTTAATATAATTTTACGACATTTACATAACATGAAATAATAATCAAAAATCTTCAATTTTCATTATATTAAAATATTTTTCTTTTAAATTTGGGAATAAATAATTTGAATTTAATTTGAAACTCATTAAATGAATTTAAAAAAAGAAACTTAAGCATTGCCTCAGGTACTCTTTAAGATTAATTACTGTTTTAACATGAATTCAAAACTGTTAAAATTCTTTAAAATACCAAGGAAATTAATTTATCTGATTGTTTTAGATTTACCAAATAATTAGAATTACTTAATAAATAGTAAAATTATATAAAAAATTATTTATTAATTTAATATTTTAAATATAAAAATCAAATGGTAGATTTTTAAAATACAAAATGATTCTATATTTTTAAAAAGACTTTTAAAGTAAAACAATAATATTCTTCAACTAATAATGTAGAAAACTACCTTTATATGAAATTGGTATTACTTAAATAAATAATTTATCTTTCAAAATATAAAGAAATTTGATATAGTTTAGGTAATATAGTTTGCACTTAAACAATAATTCAAAATTAAAATATAATTGTGAATTTGATTAAAATTTAAAACCGTTTAATAGCATAGCTATTTAACAAGTTATCATAAATAAATAAAAAGAAACTTATTTTTATAATTATTCTGAAATAAGATATCACAATTATCATGGTTTGTTGAATGATAACTTTATTGAAATGAGTTAGTGATTTTATTTTCAAAAAATTACAAAAATCCTACTAAATATGTTAAATTTCAAAATATTTCCTAAATTTAAAATGAAAAATTTAATTAATATTTGATTAAATAATAATTTTTAAGTTTGCATGAATTTAAATCTCAATTATTTATTAATTAGAAAATTATGAAAAAAAAAATTTTTAATTTTATTTACTTGAATTTTTCAATAAATATTTTTTGGCAAACTTATTCATTTTATTATAAATTTCTGAGTTATATATTCTGAAAAAATAAAAATGAAAAAAATAATTAAAATAAAAAAAATAAAAAAATAAATTATTAAGCTTATAATCATATGAAATATCACCTACTCTGACATTACAGTTGGTGATATTTCAAAAGCAGCAACAGCTATAAATCTTAAGAGGAAGAAATAAAAACTAGTGATTTATGAATTAGTTAGTAAATTTTTCCATTTTTAGTGCCAGCCAAAATACAAAATTTAAAAGTTATATTCTAGTTTAAATTAAATTTTATTTCAAATTTATTCATTTTTTGTCTTATTCTTTAAAAGTGATAAATTGGAATAATATTATGAAAATTTTGATAATGTTTGTTTAAAAAATTAAGCACTTTTAATATTATATTTTTATTTATTTGTTCATTTGTTTCAGAAATAATTTTATTTTTTGAAATTTTATAAAAACATCAATAAATATACAAAATATTTACTTAGCCTTGCACTAAAAAGTATATAAAATAAAAATTTGATCTGCATTTATAAATATTTATGATATTAGAAAAGAATATAAATTAACAAATTTTATTTTAATTTGTTTTTTTCTCTTACTCATTAATAAGAAAGTTTTCTTTTAAAAAGCCATTACACTTATACATTATAAAAAAATTATCAATTAATATAAAATATCGCTTTTCCTTATTTAACTATTTTTTATTTTTATTCAATATTTTATTATTTACATTTAAATAAAATTACTATCAATTTAAAAGACTTTTAAATTGTTTTTCGTAAAGTGAAAAAAGAAATATATTTTGACTGATAGATTTTAAATATTATTAAACAACTGTCAAATTCTATAGTTTTTCCCTCAGATTAATTAACTAGCATATATTCTACATTTATATACTTGATTAAATAAAATTGATACGAGGATCTAATTAGTGAAACAAATAAATAATTTAAAACGATTATTGAGGAAAAAACTAAAACTAGATAGATCTAAAGAAATACTTTGAAAATTTTTTAATGATTTTCTTATCTTAAAATAAATTTAAATTTCTTTTATGAGTAGATTAAATTTTAAAATTTGAATTTATTAGATCTAGTTTCAAAATTTAAATTAGCTAATTTTAAAGATTTAGTCAGTCAGTACTATTGATCATAAATTATATTTATTTTTTTATTAATTAATGGAATTATATTATATAAGAGATGATATAAAAATATTTTAAAATTAAATGGAAGGTGTAACAGGATTATGAAACATGGTATTTTTCCATAAAAAATAAAATTTGATTTATCAAAGAAAGTTATTTAGTATATTATTCATAAATTATTTTTTAAAATTGAGTCATTTACTTATGATCATTTTTTTCAAATAAATTTCAATGGGTTAAATGGTAATAATTTATGATGAGGAATTGCTACACGTGTAAAAAGGATAGATAGTAAATAAATAAATAAATGAATTTTTAAATTTAAGACAAATAATAAAATACTTATAACTTTCAATTCATTAAAATGATAAGAAAGAATTCAATTACCAAAAATAGATCACTTTATAGTTATCCTTAACTCTCAAAAATTTGAAGCTTTGATTCCCTTCTCATAACTGAGTAAAAAAGCTTTATTCTACTAATTTAATTCATTATTACTAAATATTAGCGAAAATGATATTTTCACTTAAAAATTAGTTCTATATAATATCTAATATTAACATTAATAACAAATCACCTTTGTGCACGAAGACACTCATTCACATTTAAAAGATCTAATTTAAGTAATTTTCTATTTTCAGGTTGAGTATATATATATCTTTGTATTTTAAAATCTACTTTTAGATTTTTAAGTAAATATTATTCAGATTTAAATTGAGTATATTTAAAAATACTGTGAGTCTCTTCATAAATAGTTATCTTAAAAATTTTCCTATGAGAAATGTTTTAAATTTTAATTTATTGAGTAGAAATAAACCTGGAATAAGTTCTAAAAATATATTAAGTTATTTAAAGTGCAAAAACAAAAAAAAACACTTTATAACATTATTTTAAAAAAATAAAATTCAATTAAGCTTTTTTGAAGGTTGAAATATATATCATTATTGCTGTTAAAAGCAATTAATTCGTTCTTTTTTAATAAATTTTTTATATTTAACTTCTTATTTTTAAAAAGTTTATGAAATTTTACAAGATAAATATTTCTATTTTATATTTATCTTGTTTAGTACCATTAAGTAATTAATTAAAGAATTTTATATCCTTTAATTATGCAATTAGTTCTAAAATTATGTTAAGTTATAAATATTTTAAATTGTTGAGGATAAAACCCTCATGTCTTACTCTTGAATTTAACTAATTTTATTGTTGTAATTATATATTTGACTATTTTATATTTTTAAATAAATATTTTAATATTATATTATTTTTGTTTAAAAAGTCTATAAATAGTTTTGAAAATAAATTAATATTCTTTTGTTATATAAACCATTTTTAGTAGTATAACTATCTATGTGGGAAAAAGATCAAAATATTATCCTTTTGACTATAAATATTTATTTATTTATTAAATTTTCAACTTGGTTCTAATCATCTCGTAATCTATTTTTAAATAATAGATTCATTCATTCATCAAAAATGTATAAATGGTATTGAGATTAGTTTAATATTGGATAATATTAAAAAAAATTAAAAACTAATTAATACTAAACTCATAAGGCTAAAAAAAATGAAATTAAAATTCGTAGTTTTGCTCTGCATATGCTTACTTGGTCTATGTGACTTTTCAAATGCTTTAAATAAATAAACTGAAGAGTAAATATAAGAAGAACTAAAATAATTATAATAACAATTTGATGAAGGGTTATCTTAACCTGGAGGAATGGAAGAATTTCTAAATAGCAAGAATGATGAGGAAAATCAAACAGGAGATGAAAAATGTGTAAGTAAACATTACTTAGCATGTAAAGAAGAAAATAGAGAAGATTGTATTAAAAAATCTTATTACTAAATGTCTTGTGTTTCTTTAAGATGTGGTTTTAAATTAAATAAACTAAAAGCAGAGGTATATGGATCTTGCATATAAAGATAATGCATAAGTGATTCAGACGAAGTTTAAAAATTGAGTTTGCAAACCTACTAATGCTTATACGCTGATAAATATAATCCAAAAAATATCCAAGAAAGATAAACTGAATATGAGTAAATTTTAAAAGAATTTTTACAAGAATTTGAAGAGGAAAAGTCTGAAAAAGGAATTAATCTTGATCAAAAGGAATAAGAATTCATAAATAGAAACAAAGGAAAAGAAGCTGAATGTTTTAATAAATATTTATTTAGTAAAAAAGACATAGAGCATGTTAAGTAAATGTATATATAAACATTATGTCTTATAACAAAGTGCGATGATAAAGATGACTAACCAACAGCAGAAATTGTCGGATCATGTATTTAAAACTAATGCAAAAGTGACACTGAACAATAGAAATAATTTGATTATGAACTTTATTAATGCTTATATCTTGCTAAGTACAACTCTAAAGATGATAAATATGTTCTTGAAAAAACTACCACCACTGAATAAGCAACTTATTATCTTAAATGACATTATCCTTTATTTTAATAAGTGTATTATTATTCTGATTTGCCTTTATTTATTTGCTTGATTATTTACATAATTACAAAAATTAAATTTTAATTTAATTTTATATATAATTTTATGTTTATTTCATATTTAAAAAAGTTTTATCATATAAGATTTTGGATTAAATTTTATTTTATTTCTTTTTTAAAACAATTAAAAACTATTTATTTAAGAGAAAATAAATTTTATTAAAAAGTAAAAAAAAATCTTTATTACTTTGTTATATATATATTTGAATCCTTAGGATTCTGTTATTTTTAGCAAAGCACAATTAATAATACTTTATATATACAAAATATTTATTTAGCATTATGCTAAAAAATATTTCAAAAAGAAATACTAACTGCATTTATATATATTTATGTTATTAGAAAAAATATAAATTAAAAAAATTTATTTTAATTTGTTTTTTTCTCCTATTCATAAATAAGAAAGTTTTATTTATTTTAAAAAGCCAACTGCATAATAAAAAATATTTTATTTATTTAAAATATCACTTTCTACATTTAACTATCTTTTCTTTACTTTGATTATATTTATTAAAATCTTATTTACAATTAAAAAAAAATATAAACTTAAAAATTACTATCAATTTTATTAGAAATCTTTAAAAGACTTTAAAATATTTTCTCGTAAAATTAATTTAGAAATATTTTTTGACTGATTGATTTCAAATATTATTAAAAAGTTTATAATTCTTTATTTTATCCCTCAGATTAATTAACTAGCATATGTTTATTTATCTTATTAAATAAAATCGATTTAAGAATATAAGGATCTAATTAGTGAAACAAATTAACAATTTAAAACAATTATTGAGGAAAAAACTAAAATTAGACCTAAATTAATACATTGAAATATTTTTTATAATTTTCGTATATTGGTATAATAGCAAAATTAATAATTAAATTTAAATATCTTTTTATGAGAAGTTTAAATTTTAAAATATGAGTTTATCAGATCTAGTTTCAAAATGTAAATTAGTTAATTAATTTTAAAAATTTAGTCAGTACTATTTATTGATCATAAATTATATTTATTTATTTTTTTGTTTTTTATTAACGAAGAAGTATAGCACTTCCTGAAAAAGATATATAATAAAAGAATATTTTAAATAAATATGGGTTAAGTTTAGGCATTAATGCCTTAATTTCATCATTTTATAATTTAAATTTACTGTTTAAAGTAAATTTATTTATTTTTATAATATATTTATTGTTTATAATTTTATATTTTTATTTTTTTTAAATTAAAGTTGGAATTATTTAATATACATAATTTTATTTCATTTTCTAGAAATTTTTAAAAACCTCAAAATTCAGATTGAAATCTCAAATTATTGAGGATTTTTTGGGGGGTTTGATGTTTAGAAATTTCTGCTGGGACGGACCCCCGAATTCTATTATATATTATGACCCAAATTCACTATTACTAATTAATTTTCTAAATCTATAATTTCATTAATTTCCTTATATTTAAAAATTAGTTCATTATACTATTAAAGTTATTATATTTAATAATCTTTGTAAATCAAGATACTCACTCACTCACTCACTCAAACTTTACTGTTCAAAAATCCAATTTAATAAATTTACAATTTTAGGTTGAGTGTATATTTTTGTATTTTAAAAGCTACTTTTAGATTTTTAACTAAATTTTTTCAGAATTAAATTAATTTTATTTAAAAAGTTTGTTTGTCACTTCAGAAAAGGTTTACTAAAAAAACTTGTGGAATATTTTAAATTTAGTTTAATTAACTAGAATAATAGCTGAAATAAGTTCTAAAATTATTTTAAGTAATTTACAATTTAAAATTTTGCGAACCAAAACACTCTCCAAGATTTTACTCTTATAAATACAATTTAATTGAGCTTTTGTAATGCTATAATATCTTTTTTTATATGCCAAAAGCAACTCATACATTTTTCAAAAAATTTTTATTATTTCTTCTTATTGTTATAGATTCTATAAATTTTTACAAGAAAAATCTTTCTATTATTTATTTATTAAATTTAACACCATATATAAAACAGTGGCAATGTGGACCCATATTTTTATACTAATTTTTTTTTTTTGACGATATTTTCTGCTAGGAGGGTGAAGAGGGATCATTTTAATTTAAAAATATTTTATGTGGTAAGGCTATATCTCTCAATTATACTAAAAAAAAGGGACATTTTTTTACTATTTTTTCATTAAATAGACATATTATTTTGCTATTTTTACCTATCAAGTAATTACTAATCAATGGTTATTGAAAAGAAAAGATTTCTTGTGTTATTAAAAATATGTAAATATAGTGAGAGATAACTAAAAAAACATATTACTCTTTAAAAAAGTGTAAGAATCACAACAAAATTATAAATAAATGAAATTTAACAGATATAGCAATTTGTAGAGTCCATAATCAAAAAGGTTTGTTTGTTATTGTAAATTTTTTTTTGAAATTGAGTTAAATAATTTTGATTTTAATATTAGTTTGCATGATACAATTAATAATAAGTAAAATAAAATAATAAAAGTCAACAAAGGTTTTAGTTTTAAATAATTTCGGATTTATTCTTTGTTTTATAAACTATTAAGGGTAACAAAATATATATTTTATTCATTATTAAATGATACTGCATAGGTCAAATCGTATAGGTATCTTACTCTATTTTATCATAAGTATTTTCATAAAAATTTAATTGACTGTTTAAAATCTTAATTTAGTTCTCCTTCATCATTTAACAAAGCATTTAATTAAATTAGTTTAAATTTATTAAACTTCTTTCTAATAATTGTTGTTTATTTTTTTTACTTTTTTATTATAATCATTTTTACTAATAAATGTGAAGGTGTTAAATGGTATTAATTTATGAGGATTTGCTTTATGTGTAAAAATAATAGATAGTAAATAAAAATTAAATTAATGAATTTTTAAATTTATGAGAAATAATCAGAAAGAATTCAAATACAAAAAATAGATAAGTTTCAATTTATTCTTAACTCTCAAAAATTGGAAGGTTTGATTCCCATTCTCATTTTTGAGTGAAAAAGGTTTAAAGTCCTAATTTAATTCACTATTGCAAAATAATTAGCAAAAATTATAATTTCATTTAAAAAGTAGTTCTATATGCAATTAATGTTATTATAATTAATAGACTTTATGTTTCAAGATACTCACTCATATTTTACTGTTAAAAGATTCGGATTGAATAATTTTGTATAGGTTGTATATATATTTTTGTATTTTAAAAGCTACTTTTAGATTTTTAAGTAAATTTTTACTGATTTAAATTCAATTCATTTAAAAATTTTGATTGTATTATCATAAATGGTTTGATTAGAAAATATTTCTTTGTGAAATTATTTTAAATTTGGTATAATTAAGTACAAAAAAATAAAATAAGTTCTAAAATTATTTTAAGTTATTTAAAGTATGAGATTTTGCAAAAAACACTTTCTTTATTAAATTATTTTTAAAAGTTCAATTTAGTTATACTTTTTGTAAAGCTATAATATATATTTTTATATGTCAAAAGCAACTCATTACGCTTTTAAATAAAATTTTAACATTTAGCTTCTTACTATTAAAAGTATATTTATTTTTAATAGATAAATCTTTCTATTTCATTTATTATTTATAGTACAATTTGGTAATATATAAAATTTAAATTCTTTAATACTATAAATAATTTTTATATGTCAAAAGCAACTCATAACGCTTTTAAATAAATTTTTAGCATTTAGCTTCTTATTATTAAAAGTCTATCAATTTTTAATAGATAAATCTTTCTATTACATTTAATAAAATTTAAATTCATTAATTATGCAACTAGTTCTAAAAGTATATTAAGTTATAAATATTTTAAATTCTTGAGAATAAGACCACTCATCTCTTACTCTTGAATTTAAATAATTTTATTGTTGTATATATATATTAATCTGTTAAAACCCACTTTTATATTTTTAAATAATCTAAATTTAATTTAATTTGTGTAAGGTTGAGTATATATAACTTATTTAGGTTTTTTAAAAAAATTTACATTTTCAAGTAAATCTATCATGAATTATATTTGTATAAAAAGTCTGTAAATATTTATTTAGTAAGTCTTCAATTTGGTTCTAATTAACTAAATTCTATTTTTAAATAATAGGTAGATTCATTCATCAAATATTTATAAATGGTAAACATATTAGTTTTAAATAAAGATAAAATTAAAATAAGTTTAAATAATATTAATTCTAAGCTCATAAAACTAAAAAAATGAAATTAAAATACCTTTTTCTGCTCTGCGCATGCTTGATTTGTCTATGCACTTCTTAAAATGCTTAGGATTTATTAATTGAAGAGTAAATTTAAGAAGAACTAAAAGAATTATAATAACAATTCGATGAAATGCTATCTTACGATGGAGGAATAGAAGAATTTTTAAACAGAAAGAAAAATGAAGAAAATCAAACAGAAGACAATAAATGCATAAGTAAGCATTACTTAGGATGTCAAGAAGAAAATAGAGAAGAATGTATTAAAAAGTCTTTTTACTAAATTTCTTGTGCTAATTTAAGATGTGGTTTTGAATTAGATTAAGAAAGAGCAGAGGTATATGGATCTTGCATATAAAGATAATGCATTAGTGATTCAGAAGAAGTTTAAAAATTGAGTTTGCAAACTTACTAATGCTTATACGCCAGTAAATATAGTCCAGAAAATGTCCAAGAAAGATAAACTAATTTTGAGTAACGTTTATAGGAATTTTAATAAGAATTCGAAGATTTAAAATCTCAATATGAAAATAACTTTGATGGATTGAAATAAGAATTGATGAAATAAAGCAATGAAAAAGATAAAGAATGTATAGAAAATTATTTATTTAGTAAATAAGACCTAGGGTAAGTTAAGTAAGGATTGTTATAAGTATTTTGTCTTTCAAAAAAGTGCGAAGATAAAGATGGTAACCCAACAGCAGAGATTATCGGAGCCTGCTTTTAAAACTAATGCAAAAGTGACATTGAGTAATAGAAAAAATTAGATTATGAATTTTATTAATGCTTATATCTCTCTAAGTACAAGTCATAAGACGATAAATATGTTCTTGAAAAAACTAACACCACTAAATAAGAATCTCACTCATCTTTAATGACATTATCCTTAATTGCTATGAGCGTATTACTTTTCTGATTTGTTTTTTTATTACTTGCTTGCTTGCTTATAAACATAATTATAAAAATTAAATTTAAATTAATTTTTTAATTTACTTGTAATTCTATGTTTATTTATTATTTAAAAAATTTTTATCATAAAAGATTTTGGATTACATAATAAAAATTTTATTTTATTTCTTGTTTGGAACAATTAAAAATTAATTATTTTAGATAAAATTTTGTTAAAAAGAATAAAAAAATCTTTATTAGTTTATTTTATTTTTTGTTTATTAAATGGAATGAAGTTATTAACAATTTATTAAATATAAAACTAAATATGTTTATTTTTATATTTAATTAACTTTGATGATTGATTTAATTATTGCTTATTTATTTAGTTATCTGATTTTAAAGGGTACTGTTTCAAGCCGGACTTTTGTTTATTTATATAGAAGTGTTTGGATTTGTTTCATAGGTCTTAAGTTAATTTTTTTTTATAATGAATTAATTTTAATTTTGTAAATTAATTATGTTACATTTCTTCTATCTATTTACGTTTCGTAGTTATTGAGGAGTAATGTTATTAAATATATTTCCAGCTTGTTAAGATTATACTAATTACTGCTATTACAGCAATTATTACTGTAAATTCTATTGTTGTTGTGGAGTGATATTTTGAGTAGAATTTATACTTTTTCTATTGAAACTTTCGTTTCTTTTTGAGATGCTTAATTATAAATTTTCATTATTTTTAATTGATAGCTGCCTTCTTTATTCTAAAGAGTCTAGTTTCAGTGGACTAAAGGAGCCTTAGGCAGCATTGCTAATCCTTGTTAGAACAGGTTAGTTAGAATTGCTGGTATTTAGATTGATGAATTAGCCTGTTTAATTCGAACTATCGAAATGCTTTTTTTGAACGCTGTTATAATTTTACTTTAACAAGTGTAGACTATCAGGAGGAATACTCATTTAGGTTTTACCTATCGATGGAGTTTATGATGTTTTATATAAAATTTCGGGTAAGTTCATTGACTGCTAATCAAAGTACAAAGAAGAGTAAATATTTGAATCTAAATTTAAATTGCAGAACTTTTAATTTTAATTAGACAGAGGAGGGGGAGGATGAGGGTCTAATGCATTAATTTATTTTATATTGATTGATTTTATCAAGTTTGCTTACTAATCAGAGGAAACTGTCTGTTGTCTTTTGCTCTTGGTTGAACCTGCATTGTTTTATTTTATAGGAGTAGCCTAGCTGTGTTTGTTTGCTGCCAAGGCGTTAACAGTATGACCAGAGTACATTTTATGATTCATTTTAAGTTAGTAATTAGCTTTCGGTGTATTTTAATTATTATTAGTGTTCACTTTTAAATTATTGCTGTTAATGTTAGAAACATCCATTGTTTTATTTTAGCTACTGCTAATATTTATGTTTGTACAGCTGCTTATGATATTCACTTATGAGCTACTATTGGAGGGATGCTCACTTTTTTAATTATTAGGAATTCTATACGAATTAATGCTATTCTAAGTAGAATGTTGTTAATTATTTATGTTTTGATTGTTTGATGATGTTGAATCCGCAGGAAATTTAGTTAAGCTTGTCAAGTGAATATTTGAGCTAGGACTTGTTAACCCAGTATTTCCCATTGAGTTAATTTAATTCTATGAACTAAAATGTCCTTGCTAATCATTAGCCATTTACTTTATATTTTCATTCTATTGTTAATAGCTATTACCTTCTCTCTGAGTAATTGTAAAAATTTTAATTTATTTTTGTTTTTTTGCATAATTATTTGCTTCTAGTAGAGGTGGTAGAACTTCGTCTTAGCCATCATAAGCTTAAGTGTCATTGGTAAACGTATTACTTTTGAGATTTGTATTTGAGAGTTAATGATTACCTGTTGAATTTTAAATTTAATTGACTAATTATTAATTCTAAGTGCAAGACTAGTTGATATTTTTCTTTTTAGATTCAAAAAGCTAATGAAACTGATCTATGTAAGGATAGTCCTTTTGCTTTTAAATAGATGTAAGGGAAAATCTGATTTTGCTGCTCTTACTACTGCTACTCAAGCTATTATTTACTTCAAAGTTTGCTTTGTTAGCCGAAGAAGATATCTGATAACTGAAAATATTAGGTTAGTTTATGATATTACTTGCCTAGTTTGGAGAGCTTAAATTAATATTAGACGAACTTGTTTTTAATGAGGTGCTCTGAACACTATTTCTGCCACCTTATTTTAGATACATTTCATTTACTTTTTTATTGTAATTGCTATTGATACAGCTATTAGGTATGATATCGCTAGAAAATGGGTTTAAAACAACTCTTGTTAATTCTTTGTTTTATATATTGCTTATATTAACTTTGTTGTTTAACTTCATTTGTGATGATTAAAGCACATTTTCGTCTTAACCATTTAAGATGTTAAAATCAACTTAATTTTAATTTATTAGATTGTTATATGGATTAATGGTTAATTAAAATGAATTTTCTTCATGTCCTACTGCTATTAAATTATATTAAATAAAATTAATTTATTAATTTTTAAGAATAGTAAATTTACTTTTCTAAGGCATGCCATTTTTGAAATCATTCATTTATCTTTTTGGTATGAATTAGTATTCCCCTAGCGAATCTTGAAAGCTCTTATTTTTGTAACGAGAATAAAAGTTCGAAACATCAAAAGTTTTACTTTGACAATTCTCCAGTAAACTGTTGCTCCTATCCTCTTATTTTTATGTTTTTACATTCATATTTTATTCGTTGATATCATTTTACTTTGTAAAAAATTCTTCATAGACAGAAATAGCATCGTTGTTCGACACTTAATCTTTGCAATCAGAGGCATATTCACAGTCATTAGAATAATAATCAGTTTTGTAATTTTTCAAATTTTCCTAATTAATCTAGCTTGAAGTTTTTATCTAATCCTCATCCAAGTATGTCTAGTAAGACTAAGAAAGTTTATTTCTCTATGAAAGAGATAAACTCAGCGAGTTTTGAGAAATGCTAAATTTTGGTGAAGTTTAGCTTTTTTGCAAACTTTTATCTACATCTTAATTTTAATCTAAAGTTTCAAATTGCTAATCTCCTACTTCTATTTATTATTCACCTAATTCAATTTATTTATTTTCTTAATCTTTTAGCAAACTTTCCTCAAAATCTTGACTTACATTTTAATTATTGCTTTCTTAGCTCACAGATTTATCTTGTTCGTTTTTTTTAAACTCCTTAAAAATATTTTGTTAAATTATCTTAGCTTGATTCTCACCCTCATTAGCAATTATGTCTTTGCCTAAACTTTAAGAATGACCCTAAACTGAGGCATTCTATACATTATATTGTTTTATTTAGTTTTTATTCGAATATAAATTTGACTGCAGTAATAACTAAGATTTGTTTTACAATTAATCTCTCTTATGATATGATTCAATATAAGCTTTTATTTAATTGTTAATACTTTTGTTATAGGAAAACATTTCCTTTATGTTCTTATCATAGTTAGTTACAATAATTTCCCATAAACTCTCGTAATTTGAGTTTGTTTTTGAGGTGCTCACACAAGAGGAAGAAATGGCAGTAGCGCCATTTGCAGCTTAACCTGAATTTCCTACTGAACTTTAAGCATTAGCTGCTTTTGCTTCTTACTTTTTATCTTCAAGTTATAATATATCATACGGATTTCTCCAAGTTTATCTAACTGCTTAACGCATTTACGAAGTATAACCAATAGTTATATATTTATTAGATGATTTTATTAAATATTTTTAAGTTAGAAGCTGGGTGTATGCAAACGCAGCAGAACCTTATATATATTTATCTATAAAAAATTTCTCATTTTTATTGCATTTATCTACTTATTTAGGAACTCCTACTATTTTTTCTATAAGACCGCCATATGCTTGCTGATAACAAGTGAATTTAACATGTTCTTTTTGGAATTTTTATCTTGACTTAACCACAATATGCTTCAATACCGAAGTCAGCAAAACTTTATTATTGTTAGCGCTATTAGAGTGATTGCTTTGTGAAGAATAAGAAGATATTGATTGTGTATTTTAATTGTTTCCTTATGAACTATTGGACATAATCGATTAAAGAGATTCCTTAAATTAGCTGTTCCAAGTACATTATTCCTATTGAATTAGCTCAGCCATACGAGGAAAATAAAATTATATTTTTTGATAATAAGAATTGTTGATTTTATTTAACTTAGAACCATATCTAAAAACCATTTGCTTTGCACTTGAGTTATTCTCTAAAAATATTGGCTATATTTATGGAGAAGCATATTTCTCAATTACTTTATTCTCCTCCATAAAACGAATCCTTTCAGTGTCTAACAAAATATGGCTAATATTCCTTACAATATTTTAAATTTCATACAAAGACTTTCCCTAAACATTTTCTAATATTTGCATAACACAAACCCTCATTTAAAATATGCTATCTTCCCTAGATTAATAACAACTTAGAAGAGTATTAATATCATCGATATTTAATCTAAGCTATTGCAGCTTTTTAAACTGCTGTGACTTGCTTTTGTTTCTCTGATTCTAGAATAAATTAGATGCGTTAGAATGAGATGCTTGTTGATTTTTTGTTTAAATAGCTGCTCCTATGTAAACAGCATTTGAATTCACACTCTGAGATCTCCTATTATTGATGCTACTCATTTCGTGAATTAATCAAAGTGAAATTAATTAAATTATAGAGTGACTCGTTATTATTATTTTTATGCTTAATATTATCTCTTAACTATTAATGTAATTGATTGCAACAGAATAATCAATCTATAAATGCATGTATATATGCATGTTAAATAATATAGAGACTATTTTTTGTGATACTCATTCTATTTAAATCCACAACAAACGAATTGCTTGCATTTGCCAAAAATTTTTTCAATCAAAAGCACAAAACAAGTAAAAAAGTTTACTATCAAATATCATTCTAAATTAAACATAGCAATTTGTTTTTAATAAAGATGACGCATCAAAAATAATATCTTAAATTACTTATTCAATCTAAAACCATTGCGATCAATTTATTAAGTAAACCGAATTTACACTTTTGCAAAAAATTAAAACAGATTATCATTTTTGTAAATTTCTATCTAAAATAAATATTAAGTTGGTAATTTTTCATATTTTAATGTTCTAAATTTTAAGATCTTAATTAGAATAAGTTCTCTATTAAGTAACAAAATTTTAACAATTATCTCTTATTTGATTTTAATTCTTTTAAATTTGATTACATATTTAATTTTTCAAACTTCTAAGATATTTTTTAGCTCAAAAAAGCTAAATTCAAATCTTTTGCAAAAATAACAAAAATTTATTTTATAAATTAATCTAACCATAAAATAACTAATAAATTTAAATTAAATAAAAATTATTGTTTTTTTTTGAAATCAGTCAAATAATATCAATAATTATTATATAATACTAATTAAAAAAAATGTATAAAAAATGATAAAATCAATAAATAATATATTTTTAAAATGAATAAAATTTTTTAGTTTAAAATTTAATTGCTTAAATAAAATTATATCTTTTTTATTGGTTCTAAATAAAATTGTTAAATTTTTTAAAAATAACTATTACTATTTCTATAAAATATCATAGATTAATATTGTTTAAAAGTTTTTCTGATTGCTTCTAAATATTTATTTATATCTGAAATTTATAATGATAAATGTCAATCGCTTTTGTTGAGAGAGACAATTCTTTAAATGTTAAATATTAACACAAAGATTGTTAAATGATTTAATAAAAACCAAAAAAGATAGATGATTTGTGTAAATTTACACTAAATACATAAAACTTAGTTAGATTTTATAATTTAAGAAGAGCTTTGATTTTATAATAAAGAGTCTAACTATTTACTTCAGACTAATTTATATTCATTTTATAAAAAAATTAAACATTTCTGCTTTTTAAATTGAGAGATAATTATATTTTACATATAAAATATTTTGTATTTTAGATAGCAAGAGGTAAATAATATCTATGAAAATAATAATTAAATATTATTTTATATTTTATTTACAAACATTAAGTATTTATCAGTATAAATATAATCAAAATTTAATTATATTTTCTGCTCATAAAGGAAAAAGTAAAAATATGAAAATTTGATGCTTAAAATAATAACTTTAGTTTTTAGAAATTAGAAATTTTTTAATCATTAATTTTAAATTCATTGAGAGTTTCATAGATTTTAAATTAAATATTTTTAAAGTTGCTTTTACATTTAATGTATTTATAACTATCTTTAATAATAAATTTAATTATAAAGGTATTAAAATTTTAATACAAAAACTAAAACTACAATTCATAAAATGAAGTTAAGAATTATTTATTTTGTTTGATTAAAAATAGGAAAAAGAAAAATATTTTACATCTTTAAATTAATGAATATTATTTAATTGTGTTAATAATTATGAGCATTAAGCATCTAGTTAGTGAAAAAAGAAAATTTTATTTTAATAAAGAGACATTTTTATATAAAAATCATTAGAGCTCATTATGTTTTTTTGTTTTCTTTTTCTTTCTTTTGTTTATCATTCTATGTGCTAGAAGGATTTGCATTTTTGCTTTTTGTGTCTTTTTCCGATTTTTCTGACTTTTCTTCCTTTGCTTCTAATTTGTTTTTATCAGATAGAAGGAGAACTCCAATCATAATAAAGAGCATACCAAGTCCCCATCTCATGGAAATACTCTCATTATAAATAAAGTAGCCAACGAAACACTATTATTTTTAGAAAGTTATATTTTAATTTATTCAATAAATATATTAAATTCTATCACATTTGATGCTGAGTTGAATATGAAAGATAGTAACACAGTCAATGTAGCTCCATTTAATTGGAAAGAGTTTAGTAAAAATTTCATCATTAACTGATTGAAAAATAAAACTAAAATCAAACCAGCTCCTCTTACAGATAGATTTAAGTAATTGTTAGCGAATGCAAAGTAGTCTTCATCTTAAAATGTTATTTTTCCTTTTAGGAGTTAAAAAAGATTTTTAAAATTTTAGAATCAAATAGTGAAGTAGAATGTATGCATATTTAGCAAGATGTATCGTTATTTAATATATTTTAAAGTAAACTTCTCTTAGAAATTAAATCATAAAGTGCTAAAGATTACCACAAGTGCCTGCTAAAGAGCCAAAGAGGCCTGAAAGAAAAGGAAACAAAAATCCAAATTATTTCATCGTATAAAAAATAGTTTAAAGATATTTATCTAAGTTGGAATAAATCTGCTTAGCTTTATAATATAATTGTACAAAATGAATATAAAAAGAATTAATTCTAAATATTTTTTAAGTTCATAAAATAAAATTTAAGACAAATATTCGTTTTTTTGAACATTTTTGGATGATTTGTACTGAAATATTTAGGAGTTTGAGGAAACTTTTAAGCATAGTTTATCTGCTTTAAATGCACTTGCTGTGTTAGCAAGTTTCAAGATAAAAATGAGAAAGCTAAAAGTAGAACAAAAAAAGTTATTTATAGTAAAGAGAAGTCATTATTTTGTTAAAAATTAATTAATTAGATAAATTGCAAAAAAAAAAAATCAATCAAGAAAAACAAGAATTTAGTTTAAAAATAAAACTTAAAAGGCATTTTTGAGTAGGATACATCTTCCCAATAGGTATATCCGAATTAAGGGGTGCCAAATTAAATAACTTTACTACAAGGGATATGTTCTATTCGATGGGCATACCCCTACCTTGTGGGTTAACAGTCAAAAAATTATTAAAACTAAAAAATAAAATCAAACATTGTGTTGAAAAGTTACAACTAGTTTACCTCATTCATTTGAGAATAGACTCATAGATGTATCTTTTTTCGACAATGTGAAATCAGTTGCTTTTTTGTGACATATATGAACATTCATGTTCATACGATGATGATCAAAGGCATACATACAAAAAAAACTAAATTTTCTTGCATTTTTTCTTTCCTTTTTTGATTCTTCTATGTTTAACAAAAAAAGTTTATTTTTAGTTTTTCAAATTGATCAAATTCACTTTTGGCATTTAATTCTTCATTTAAAATTTGAATCAGAAACACAATTTTTAAGTAAAAAAATTATTTTAAAGAGAATTTTGTTTATTTTTTAATGTATTCAAAGAAAAAATGAATAGCTTTCTTTAAATTTAGAAGTAGTAACTTTAATCACTAAAAAAGAAAAGTGAATATGACTTTTTGAATATTTTGTAAATGAGAAAAACAAACAAATAAAGTTTATCTAATTAGAAATATTATCAATGTTAAAAATTAAATTGAAGTAATATTAAATGTATTTTGAAGATTTAAATCACATGTTTCTATTATAAAGTTTATTTTAAAATGGCAGCTTAAGAGGTAACATAATTTATGTATGGATATGTTGTCTCTCTATATGTATGTATAACGCAGCGTTTGATTATTGATTGATTCTTGAAAATGTGTAAAATTTTTTTAATAAATTCTGGGATGTGTGAAAGAAAAATATAATAATTAGATATTAATTAATCATTTAAGAGAGATTATTTAATTTTTGTGGCGTTAAGAATAAAAGTATATAGATAGATAGATAGATTGATTGATAGCAAACATTCATATACAAACAAAGTTATTTTTATATTAGTAAGTAAATAACAATCAAAACTTTCGAATTCAAGCAAGTTTTTAGTGAATGGATTTCAACTCTTCTCTTCTTTAAGAGGCGTTGCTCAAGATATAAAATCAACGAGACTAGCCTTAAGTGATAAACTCTACCATTAAAAACTTACTTCATAGCAATAATTTAGCAATTAGGCCAATTCCAGAGGTAAATAAATCATTTATTAGTTTTGATCTTGAATCAGCATAATTAATTTTATTCAGAAAGTTCATTTTTTGCAATTAATTCAATAAATATTAGGGTGGATCTAATTTGATGAGAGCAGTCTCAGATTGCCTCTATTTTACTACTAGCAAGTACTAAGAAATTTAGGCGTTCTGTTTGAAATACTTTTAAAAACTTTTTCAGCAAAAGGTACAATTTCAATTTCTCCTTGCTTAAAAAGAAAATTAGAAATGCTTTTGTTGAAATTTAGTGATTTTTTTTAATTTAACTCAAAATAGAAACTTACTAGAACTCTGGAAAAATTCTATCATAATTTTTAGCTCCTTTCTGATTACTGTAACAATCCAGAACTTTCCATATTTGATGATGTAAGTAGTTTTTTTTATATTTTGGAAATAAATGATTAAAAAGACTTATTTTCTTAGCTAAACACATATGACTCAAAGTCATAGGCAGATAAATATGCAAAATAATATAAATTAGTGCATAAATTGCTAATATAAATTATCTTTTAAATTATAGGTTAATTTAGAAGTGGTTTCAATGATTTACAAAGTTAAAGTGATAGTGTTCTCAGTAATTAAACTTTATTTTCTAACACTAAGAATATTTATTTTTATGCGAATCACGATAACCAAAATAATGTAAACAAAAATCAAAATAATAATAATAGGTTGGCGACGATTCTTATTTGAATTCAAAGCAATTTAATAGCAAAAATCACACTAAGATTATTCAACTGTTATGGGATGATGGAATATATACTCCTGTTTATGATGAATAGTTCTTAGATCATGCCAAAATGGCTTAAAATCTTGTCTACGAAGTAATATTTATCAAATTACTAAAAATTTCAAATTTAATTTCAAAATCAATTTATTTAATTTTTTGTTTAACTTCAAATCTTAAAAAATATCTACAAAAAAGATTTTAGGAAAAGTTATCGAAGCAGAGCTAGTTAATCCTGACCATGATTTCGTTCATCTAGAATTCTAGGTATTTTCTTTCTTTCCCATTAAAACTTTTATTTCTTTTTAGGTTGTGCAAAAGAGCAAAAATTAAATTAAAACTTTGATTTTATTTAAAAACAGCACCAATAAGATAAAGAAAACAAAAGAGAGAGTCGTAAATCTCCTTATAAGTTCCCTGCTCCAACAGAAGGATTATAAATTAAAAGAAGCTTTTCTCAGTAGAATTTGAAAGATTTAGATCAAAGCAAGGAGAAAAATAATGACAAAGAGTTTTCAGCTCAAGTTGGATACCACAATTTAAAAACTGCCAATGAAAGAATAATGACTTAAAGCAATAAGCAGCAGAAACATTTTACTTTTAATTTGAATGAATGCAATGATGACTATGAGCAACCTCCAGTGGAAGACTCTAAAAGATAATTCTTTACAGAGTTCTTGGATCCATGGACAAATTTACTCCTCCATCAAAATGAAGAAAGCTAAGAATGTGCTCCAATTTCGCCTGTAGGATACAAGTAGTTTATGTATATCTAAATGCAATAGCAGCAGTAGATAAACGCTTATAATTATAACTAGTACTAAGTTCCATAAATAGCTCCTATATACCAGCCTTATCCTAATGCAGCTCCTTCTCCTCTGCCTCACCCTTACACTACATAACCACCTCCAGCTTTCAATTACTTTGCATCTCCCTACCCTCACTATGAAGAGTAAATTAGAATTTTCTTTTTATTTGATTTATTGATTAATTACAAAATAAATTTGAGAAATAATTTAAAATGAATTAGTTTCGCATAACCCCCACCTTAAATGTAAGCTGATTATCAGCATGTTTCTGAAGCATGGTACACTAATTCTCAGTAACAGCAACAATTACATCACTATCCTTATTAAGTGAGATACTAAGACTAGAACTAAATAAGATATCTTCCTCAATAGCAATAATAATAGGGGTAGTAACAGTAACCTACCAGTGCTTAACCTCCATTTGCTCCTTTAAACACTAATCCCATAGAACCTTATAAAAACAGAATAGTAATACCTCAACCTATAGAATAGCAACCTCAATAGCAGCAGACAATCATAGGTAATATTTATTACCATTCTCCTAGCTAGGCAATCAACTAAGGCATTCCTCCTTCCAATATTTCTAATATTGGTCAGTAATCTTATATATCAACTCCTCCACTACCTCCTTCTAATTTGCCTCCTGCTATAATTCATTAAACATAACCAGGAAGTATTGATAATTTAACTGTTCTAGTACCTCCAGATAGAGTAGTGAACAATATCAATCAGAATGTAATAGGCAGAAAATAACCTATTCAACAGAATTACACCTAACAAAGTGATGCATAATTTTCTAATTTCAATACAAATATAAATGACGTTCATAACATAACATCTCTATTAGACAATGATAATATCTACCATCCGTAATAGCAAATACCTAATGATAATTAGCAGGTATTTTTTAGACAGTCAAGTTAACCTTAATAATAGCAAAATATGAATTTCAATATGCCATTTAGGCCACAATAACAGCAATAACAAAGTGATACACAGTAATTGTAATCCCAAGGAAGCAGTGATGAAGCCTAAAAGCAAAGATAATTCAGCTAAAAAAACTATGGATTGAATTAAAATGGCAACAATATTCAAAATTAAAATAATAAATAAACCTATAACTAGCCACAAAATATCTCTGCATAAAACAATCCATAAAATAATTATTAACAAAACAATTTTAAAATGTCTAACCAATCTAAATTACCAAATGACAAGGCTTAAAAAGATTCTAAGAATGCTTTCAACAGCAATAAAATGAATCCTCATTTATCAAACAACAATAGCACTAACAACCAAAGTTTTAACCCTAACTACAATAACAACGCAAATAATTATAATAACTCTAATATTAATAATAGTAACAGCAATGGTAGCAACACCAATTCTAATAGCATAGGCAGCTCTAAGAATCTCTAAAAGTAAAAAGTTCCAAACTCTAATAGTTTAGGTTCATCAAATAATATCGAAGATCTAAAAGACCCTTCAAAAATGAAAGAGCCAAAGAAGCCTGAAGTCTTGGAATAAACAGAAGAGAAAAAGAAAGGCAGATTGAAATTCTTTGACACTTCAAACAATTTTGGTTTCTTCAATTTGGATGAAGATTCGAGTGATGTTTTTGTCCATTTAGACGATCTTTAAGTTACTACAGTCCCTAAAGATATCCTAAAACATTCATCATTAATGAATCTTCGTTTTAAATTCCATTTCATTAAATATATCGGTAAACACAAGTAAAGTAGAAAGGCTGTTGATATTGAATATATTCCAGAAGAAAGTGAGGAAACAATACTTCCATAATATGCAAATGCTCTAAATTCTTAAAACCAAGAGACTAACTCCTAGTCATCAAAGAACACAAGCAGTAACACCTTAAACTCTTTATCAAGCCTTTCTCCTGATAAAAAAGTCAGAAAAGGACCTAATAACCAAAATTATAAACCTTCTTAAACCCAGTAACCATACTAAAACAATAATGTCAATTAAAACGATAATGTATATTAGTACAACACTTTCAAAGGATAACCACCTATCAACAACAACAACAATATTTCTAATTAGAATAATTATAACTAAAATCCTCCTTACAATCCTAACAACAATAATAATTACAATGTTAACAACAACGGTAATAATAATTTTAATACAAACCAATACCAAAAGAGAAATAGCTACAACAACAATAACAACAATATAAGTAACGGTAATCCCAACAACAATTACAATTATAATAACTACAATAATAACAATAATAATAACAATTACAACAATAATTTTAATAATAATAATAATAATAACTTTATAAACAATAACAACTATAAACACAATAGTTAAAAAACATATCCTCAAAATAATGGAATGTCTTAGAGAGCATAGTAATTTTGATTAAAATAATAATGCCTTTAGGATAATCTAAGTAAAGTGCTACTAATAAAATATAAATTTTTCTACCAAAAACAAAAGCCTTAAACACGAAACATGCTACATAAAATAACTATCTATCTATTTATCCTTACTTACTTTTTGTCTTAATATTTTTTACTGATCTATAATTATGTTACTCTTTTTTAAAACACTAATTATTAAACTCTTCTAACAAACTTAGCATTTAAATTAATATTTTCACTCACGTTTCACCCAAAATAAACACTTAATAAAGTAAAAAAAATTAATTTATGTAAGTAAATAAATAAATACTTATTCAATCAATTCTATCTTTTTAAATTACCTTCTTATCAATTTAAAGGCCGATAAAAAAAAAATTAAATTATATTTTTATCACCAAACACTGAATAAATTAAATAAAAATGTTAAAATATTTTTTAATCTGATTTTCGAATCAATCAAAAGCAATTGCTAAATTAAAATTATTTATTATCAAATTATAGAAATGAATTAAAATTTAAAGAAAGTAATTTAAATAATTTTATTCCAAATAAAAAAAAATTTAATTCAGCAATTTTTACATTTTCCAAAAAATAATAAAAAAGGTAATTAATTTTATAGAAAGAAAACACTTCAATCATTTAATTAATTTTTTAAATCATAATTCAATAATTTTTTTAAGCCTGCTTTTCAAATCAACAATAAAATAAATGATCAAATACAATTTTAGAAACACTTGTAAGGAATCGATTAAAAATTGATTTCATTTTAATTTAAGATTTAAATTTATTTATTAATTTTTTAAATGTTTTTAATAAATAATTAAATATATAAAATAAATTTAAGATACAATAAATTGAGTTATTTTTGTGTGGCTTTATTCAAAAGAATCTATTTATTTTTTAAGAAATTTAGAGTTTATTTATTATAATTTTCTACATGAATATTAATTTAATATTGGATGAATAAACAGTTTAAATTTATTATTTTTTATAAAATGTTTTTATAAGTAATAATAAAGTGGAATTAAAAATTATAATTTTTTATGATGATTTTTTGATAAATTTTGATAGGATAACATTTATTTTGTTAGAATGTAATAATTGTCATATTAACTTTGTTAACTTTTTAGTTTGTGAATAAATGATATTCACACATTTGTCTTTTTGTTAGAGAGCTAGTCAATTATATGATTTTGTTTCATAAATTTAGTTTTAAATTAATATTATTAACTTTTTGGAGAAATTATACTTTAATTCGTACTTTTTTAAAACTAAATTGTAGATTGGTTTACAGATGATTAAAGAGAAAAACTTTCTTTTTCTAAAAAATTATTGAATTTGACATTTTCAAATTCTAATTTTGCAACAGCTCTTCCTTGTTAGCTGCTTTCTTCAATAGATTTAAAGTCAATTGAGCTATTTGAGCTATATATTTTGATCTGATTTTTAAGGTCGTCGATATTATTTAAATGGAAATAGTCCTAATTTGACATAGACAAATTCTTTTGATAGAGTGAGTTTTGAAATATTTATTATTTATTTATGTCTTTGCTTTTAATAATTTCTGCATTTTTGAATATGTAAAAATGAAATTCCCAGCCCTTTTTAATTTTTAATTATTTTTATTAATTTTCCAAAATTTAATGAAATATTTACCTCATCTTTCAAGTTTTTTGCATAAAGGTTGAAGAATGGTCCAATGTTTCCTATTATGTTATAATTAACTTTCCATTCAATTTATTCATAACTACTTTTTTCAAAGAGGCTATTTTCATTTTAAATATCCAAATTTTACAAGATATTAAGTATATGAGATAAGGTTGTGTTTTATTTGGTTTGAAAAATTGTTATTTTGAATATATCTGAGATTGGATTGTCTCCTTTTAATAATTCAAACATTATTTTTATATCATTTTAAGCTGGAAAACCCTACTAAACAACTTTTTATTCCTGTTTGCATTCTATGACTTCATCTTATTATTATTTATTTAATAATGAAAGCTCTTAATTAGTAATATAACTCTCTTAAATACTACTGCTTGCTTCATCTAATTACATTCTCAAATATTGATTATATTGTTGTTATTAATCAAACTCTAACTGAATTTCTTTGTCTTTAGTGTATTCAGAAGAAGATTAGTTTTTGGCTAATTTTAGGTAATAGTTATTAGATTTTATCTGCTTTTTTTTATGGTAATTATTGTTTTCTCTTGTAGAACTGTTAATTAAATTAATTAACATCTGACTTAGTTTATCGATGTAAGTATTAATTTATGTTTGGGAATCACAATTTACGAATTAAATTTGAAAATTTTTTTTGTTTTATATGCTTTGAATTACAATTTTCATTTGATTGCTAAGCGATTACAGTGAAATAGATGAAATAACTGAGTTTTCTAATCTCATTTTGAATTAATTTTTCAATATTTAGAAACAATCTTTAATGTTATACATTCTATTGTAACTTTAAAAAACATTCGCTTTGATTTCTTCTTTATTCTAAATATTTTCCACAATTTTTTATAATTTTTCACCTAATTTTTAATATTTTTAAAATTGTAAATAGATAGAAATATTCAAGCAATTTAGCAAGTAGCTAATTAAAATTAATACCTATATAAAGATAACTTTCAAAGAATATTTTCTCTTGAATAGTTTTGGTATTCTAAAAAGCAGAGAGTTTATTATCTTGTAGTTATTCTTCAACTTCTCTAATGAGAAGACAGCAAAATGTATTTTTTTAATTCTGTAATGTAAATGTTGAAAATGATATTTTGAAATTTCGACCATCCTATTTGAGTAATCCATAAAATTTACTCTCTTTTGGCATGCTTTAATCGTAAACCAAATTTTTATTTTCTTTCTCGTGAGTGCTTTATGTTTAAGCTTTTTATTTTTTGTTATTGAAAAAATCAATCAGATTATCTTAAAATTGGTGGGATTACTTAGTTTCTTATTTGAAAGTATGTAATAATTTCTATTCAAGCGTTTCTTAAATTTCATTATTTATTTTTACAGACTGAGACTTTGACAAATTAGGGAAGAAGCCTTGTTTACTGCATATTTAGAGATCTTGAAAATTATCATTATGATCTAGAATTATTGTGTTTCTTGTAAATTATTAAAACTCTTGATTACTTGTTATATGAAGATGTATATTTGCTTTAAGATTTATCTTGTCTAGAGTTATTTGTTAGCTTTTTATATGATACTTTACAGTCATTATACTCATAGGTAAAATATTCTTTCCTATAAATTCCCACTCTTTTTTAGAAATTTCCTACAGAAAGAGTTTTCTCTTTGATTACTAAGAAAGATAAATGAAGTAAATAACTAATAGAGATGTAGCTCCGTATTGAAACTTGAAGTCATAAAAATTCGATGAACTCATAGCAAAGTAATACCTTTAGATAAGAATAAAATTATGTAAGAAATACATGGAAAATATTAAAAGAATAAAAAATTTTATTAATTTCTTTGTTACTGTCTTAATTTTTAAGTGGAAATTAATTGTTGCTCAGTAAAAAAATAAAAAAATTTTTTAAATCTTCCTTCATTCAAAAAATTAAAAAGGAGTAAAATGCATCGCTTAATACATAAAATAATAACTTACATAATAGTAGATCCACTTAATGCTATAAAACTTAAAGGAAAGTTAGAACTGAGAATAGCTGAAATAATTTGTATTGGAATAGTACTTCCAGCAGAAAAGAAGAAAAAAAAGCCATCACTCTCCTTGTTCTTTTCTAAAATAAAAATCTACGCAGACTAAAGAACTCCTAGCAGCAAAATAAGAGAATTTGCCTGCAAGTTAAAATATTTTGGGAAGCAAATCACTGCGAAATGGTTAGATAATAGAATAATAATGCCTAAAATAGAAATCAGCATGCTATTAATGCTCCAAGAAAAATATAGAGATATTATTCTTGGAAGACTGGTAGAAATAATGTACAATCTCAGCAAATTAATGAATATTCTGCAGTTAATTGCCCTATTTCGCTGCTAATATTTTTATTCTAAGAAGCCAGATTGAAAAAACAATGTTATTTTTTCCATTTTGTTTTCTATTTTCTTTGTATTTGTTAGATGGACTCTATTCACCTTAACAATTTTAAGTAAAAAACTGAATTTTGTTAAATTAATTAAAATATACTGAAAAGTGATGCTCTAGAATTACAATTACCCTTTGTATTTAATTAAATAAAAACCTTCTTACTTATCTTTTCTTTTTAGGATTAAGTACTCTTTTATATTTTTATTAAAAATACTGGTAATCAATCAATCAATCATTCATTCATTCTCTTTTTTTCTTAATTAATTTAATAATTTCGAATAATGGAGTCAGTCTTATTAAGTAGAACCTTAAAAAATACATTTATCTTTTAAAGACTTCCCAATTTAGAAAATTGTGGGTGAGAAAATCTAATGATACTTAGTATTTTAGATACTCTCCAACATTAAAAAAAATAATAATATTTTTTAGTTTCCTAATATTAATTATTGCATTAAAATTTTGAATTTTATATAAAGTAAAAGATCTAAAATGCCCTGAGATCATTTTCGTGAACATGCAAAATTAAACTTGAATTTATATTACTAAATGATATAAAAATCCTAAGAATGAACAAAGACCTGCTATTAGAAATCATAAATGGGCAAATATATTTATTTAACTTATGTATAACAAGTTAAAAAATTAAACCAAAAAATAAAATCTTTTAAATTAAACTTTTCAAGAAAGTAAATATAAAGCTTAGAATAAATAAATTAGATGTTAGTTGCGCTATCTGCCTCAAATATTATGTAAAATAGTGAACTTAATTCTGTTTACTATTTTTAGAAAAGACAATAAATAATACAATCTATTGGAATAATTTTGCGTAAGTAAAGATATTTAGCCTCAAAACAGTTATTATGATAAATACAACCAAATTAAAAACTGACTAGAAATTTTTAGTAATATAAAAAAAAGAATATTTGTTACAAATCTTGAGTAGAAAATTTACATTTGGCTGTTAAGAAAATATTTTAATGAAGGTTATTTTTTTAAAAAAATATGTTTTTTAGTTGAATTAAGTTAAATTGAAAGAATTTTTAAGCAGACATAAAGACGTTTTATAATTTTAACTACTTTGAAAATCTTCATTAAAAAAAAATAAATAATTAATAACTTATTCCTTATAAATTTATTATACTGTCTAAATAAATAATTTCTTTAATAAATTTAATACATTTTAAATATTTTTATAAGAATAAATTGATAATTATATAAAATAAAACTTATACTTTGCATAGTTATCTCTATTGTAGAATATTTGAAAGTATCTTTTTAAGGAAATAAATATATTTTAAATTTTTAATGAGTTATATATGTCTCTATTTAAATAGAAAACTCTGGAAAAAATAACTTAAGAACCTAATAAAATGTCTCTCTCTATTTTAATAGAAAATTCTATAAATAATAGCTCAAAAGCCTAACAAAAAGAAAAAAATATAAATTTCATATTTTTAAAAAATTGTTTATTCATATTTTTAAATTTTTGATAAATTAGCATCTAAAAATTCTAGATATTTCTATTCCCTTTTTATCGTTTTTAAAAATACATCAAAAAATTTGAATATGTTTTTCTACTCAAATCAAATAATACAAATTTAAAAATCTTTGTTTAGCATATATATTTTAAATTTCCAAAAAAATTTTTTAAATTCTCTATATATTCGATTACATTCTAATCGAGTATTTGATAAATTTTATATAAAATACCTTATAGCAAAAAGAATATCAATTTCATACCAAGTTTGAGAATAAAAAGCTAAGTTATATAAAATGAATTGCTTTTATATTTTGTCATAATGGTACATGAATACCATATAATTAATTCAATTGCTTAAAAATATTTGACATTATTTACAATTTTTTTAGCAATTAATATGAAATAAAACTTTATTTTTTAAAAATACTACTAAGAAGTAGTTTGCACTAGCAAGATATACATGCTCCCATATATAGTAAAATCGGGGGTCTATCTCAACGAAAATTATCGTTTTTTTTTACCCCTTTCCCTCGAATGGGATGAGGGAAGGGGGTAAAAAAAACGATAATTTTCGTTGAGATAGACCCCCGATTTTACTATATATGCTCCCTCCAAGGTTTTGCTTATGAATATCAAACTTAAATTGTCTATAAATTAAATTAAGCTTAATATCTCCATTCCATTTATAGAGTTTTAAAAATAGTATAAATAGTCAGTATATACATTTTTACTAATTTAATATAATTTAATAGCTCAAACCTACAATTACATTTATAATAAAAGATATATAGAATTTTTGAAACAATTAAGTCAAATAAATTAGGTTTAACAAATACAAAACAATTCAAATTATTATTGAATTGTTAATACTAAATTGCAATATGGAAAACTTTTTGGTTTATATAAATAAATATGATTTAAGGTTTTTAAAATTGATAAATTTATTCACTTTCCGTCATTCTTAAATTATATGTGCTTTGTTTTTTTTAATTGTTTATAAATCTACTTTTCAAATTACGCATTGTTTTAAATCTCTTAACTTTAATTAATTCATAAAATGTTTAAATAAATTTTAGTAATTTTAAATTAATTTACTCATTTTCTTCGCTTCTACATGATTAAGAAAGATATTTTATTAAGGATTATTCAATTTACTCTTTATCAAACTTTTTTTCAATCTTATTGAAAAAATTAGTATTCTCATTAATCTCTTCAAACACATGTTTTTTATGTCCAATCTTTTTATAAAAGTATGTATCAAATCATTAATATTCAAGAATCTATATAAACAAATAAATTATTTTTAGTAAAATTAAAAAACTTTATTTGATTTCATTTTAATATTTTAATTTGATTTAGTAGAATTATCCTATAAATCTAAAATAACTTATAGAAGCAAATAACCTAAAATTTATTTTGATCTTTTTTAACTAAATACACAATATTAGCTAACATTTTATGAGCTTTCCTTAACATTTTGCTGGAAATAAAATTATTTAATAAAAATAAATAAATAAATAATTACCTCATTTTATTTACAGATTTATTATATTCCTAACTTAATAAAGTATGCCAATATTTCTATTATTTTACGATATTTAATGGTTAGAACTTAAAATTTATTAAAAGATAAAATACCTTTGTTCACATTTTAAAGTGTAGAATTTCTGAAATTCAAGAAATCATATATTTGGCTGCTAGCTATTCCTTTTAAAACTAATTCTTTAAACGATTTGCAATTGTCTTCTATATGATGAGATGGAATGAATTGAATTGGCTCTAGAGAACAAACATAATGATGATAATCTATCTCCTTTGGCATAATCATAAACTATATTTTAACAATATTAAATTCAATTCATATTCTTTGAATATAATTTATACATAGGCTTTTTTATTGTAATCTTAGTTTAAGGCATAGAGCTTTTCAAATAATTTAGGATTTTCTTAAAGAAATGAAAACCTTTGCTTAATGGTGCTGACACTATGCTATCCCTTTACTTAGAGCACTTAAATACTTTAATTAACTATTTATAGTAAATATTTTTAACTACAAATATTCATGATTTGTTATACTTTAAATTTCCTCAATATTTGCTATAATTATGTGAAATCTTTGCAGCTATGTCTTGCTTTTACATCTAAAAACGGTCTAAAGTTAATTATTAGAGAATATAAGTAAAATACCCTCTTTGATAATATTTTACATGGTTTTGATTTAAATATTTGTAACTAGCTAGATACTATCCTGATGCAATACCTTTAAACTGTGTTTAATCTTAATTATTTTTTCCTTTCAAATTTTTAGCAATGTTGGTTTATATTGTTATCTCAAATGTTGCTGCAGCTGATGGGTAATTCTGACATGGGAATATACTGTAATTTCCTTTTCCAGTGGATACAAACACTTGATTTAAAGCTGTTTTTTATGAATAAATATTTTGAAAAAGCTTTAAAAAGTAGAAATATTAAAGTAGGAGTAGTTATCTATTATAATTATTTACAATCAATACCACTACTGTTAAATAGCTTAATAAATGGGTTATTAATTTATTTGCAAATTGAGTTAATTGTCAACTCTAATTTTTCTCCAGCTTGAACTTATCTGTCTAATTATATTCTCAAGTATTTTGAACTGCCTTAACCTATTTAATCTATTCCGTTAACTCCTTCTTGATTTTATTATAAACTTTGTGCTTCCATAATTTCATATTTCTAACTAAAGCCATCAACTACACAATAAATTATTTATTACTCATCCATATCGAGCAATATCTCGTTGGTTTCTTTTTATACTACAAAGTGATAATTTACCTTTTGAGTTAATTTATCAAACATTAATCGAATTCCACCAATAATTTATAAATTTAATTTCTGCATCAAGCTAATATAATAGATTTTTCTAATAATGTTTTACACTTGTTTGTATTTTGCTTGCTTCACTATCGAAATTCAAGATTATATCGTAGTGCTCACATTTAATAAAATCTACATTTGACAAACTGCTTTTATAATCCTCTTCTAAGAGCTAATCAGAATCATCAGAAACTTCAGTAGACTATTTTTCCTATTCCTCTATAACTTTTTATTCATGCTATTATCTTGATTTATTCTTTTTATATAAATAGTAAGTGCCTGTAGCTACAACAGCGGATGCAGCCAAAATTGTTATCACCTTCTTGTTAACTACTAAAAAATTTTGCGAATCCTAAAGAATAGTTCCTAGCTTGAATTTTTTTAACTTATGAAACATTTTAAAAGTTATTGTTGCTGTTTTGAAATTTTGTTATTAATTTAGCTGTAAAATAAATTATTAATTGTAAAAATTGTTATTCTCTTAAATATACACGATATTATAATAATTAGATCATTAGTGATATAATAGATAGATGAATCTATCGATATATCAATAGATACACATAATATTATCTTAATTTAATAAACAAAAAATCTTTATTTTTCTCTACATGTGCGCATAAATTCATTCATATTCATTAGTCTTTCATTTCTTGATCATTTTTATAAATTTTGATGGTCTTTAATTACTTCAGCAATTTACAATGTGTTAGTTTTTATTAAGATTTTTATGTATTTTTCTTTAGAAATAGAATGTGTAATTTTATAAATATAACACGTTAGAAACAATTTTCAAATTCAATAAGAATCAAAAGTTTAAATTCGTCTATTATAAGCATTTTAACAAGCAAATTTTTAATAGGCTGCTTTTTAGAATTTTTAACATTCCTTTCTAGATAATTCTAACAAATTTATCTAATTCATTATTTCTTTCAGTTAATTTGTATTATTTATCTTTAAAGCTTAAAATTCATTCAGTTTATTTAAGCTAATTCACTTTTATTAACAAATATAAATAAGATCAGATATTTTAATAAAATATCTTTATAATGCTTAAAATTTCAAAGTAAATAAATTTTGTAAAATCAATTTGCGAAAATTTATAATTCTAATCTCAAATCACAAAAATTAAATTAATCAAAAATTAAAGTTGCTGAAAAATGTTTATCCAAACTCTTTTACATTTGTAAATCTCTAATTTGTTTAGAAGTGTGTCCAGCCACAGCCAGTTATTTCATTCCATATTTTTGTTGATACAACGTATTGATTAATAAACCAATATTTTTTGATGGTTTTTCATTTTAAAAAAATCAGGAAAACAAAAAAGTATATATATGGATAATACTCCACTGTAAAAAATTCTCATAAGTAGAAAAAAATAAATTTTTAATATATTTTTATAAATCTACCTACCATTTTATTTAATTTGCTTTAATAAAAATTTTCATAAACGTATATCATGAGTTTAATTTGAAGTTTTAAAAATATAAAACATGAAGATAAATAAATAAATTTATTTTATATTTAGAAATTGTTTTTTTTTATTCTATCTATATTTATCACTTATTTTTAATCATAAATCTACATCTTTAAAAACTAACCTTTTAGCTTTAAGATACTTGCTCAATATTTTTAATTCTTGTGATTCACTAATTTCATTGCTTCTATCATTAAATATTAGAGATTATTAAAAAAAATTAGAATAAATAAAATAATTATTTTTAATGAATAAAATATAAAAAATATTTTAATTAAAATTTTGTTAAATAAAAAGTATTTCTTTATTTTTTTAATTTTTTTATTAAAACATAAAATCAAAATCAGATTCAGAATAGGTAAATATATTAAAAATATTATTGTTTTAATAAATTTGTATATTAATAAACATAGCAATCCTAAACAAATAATCTATTTTTACTAGAGTTAAATTATCAAATTTGAGAGATTGCTGCAGTTTGCTAATGCAAAACCTAAACCTGAGGCACCATTTGTGCCAATTTAATTTCCACTTTTTAAATATTGAAAAAAATATTAGTTATTTTTTTAGCAGGAAAAATAAATAAAAAATATGAATTAAGAATTAAAAAACTAGTAAATAATTTAAACAATGGTTGATTATGAAACATTATTTAAATTAAAATAACATGATTAGAATAAAAAAGTAAAAAAAATCAATTAAAAAGATTGTTTGGTTTTAGGTCAAATTGATTTAAAAAGTTATCACAATCTAAAACAAATAAGCTGCTTTTACATTAAATAAAGTGCCAAATTTGAAAGTTTGGTGCAGTTTGCTAATGCAGAACCTAAGCCTGAGGCACCATTTGCACCAATTTAATTTCCACTTTTTAAATATTGAAAAAAATATTAGTTATTTAGAAGGTAAAATAAATAAAAAATATGAATTAAGAATAAACTTGTAAATAATTTAAGCGAAAGTTAAAAATGAGAAATTTTTAAGTTAAAAAACATAATCAGAATCAAAAAGTAAATAAATCAAATAAAAAGATTGTTTTTGTTTTAATTCATTTTGATATCAAAATATCACAATTAAAAACAAGTAAGATGTTTTTACTAGAGATCAAGTGTCAAATTTGAGAGATTGACACATTTTGATAATCCAAAACCTAAGCTAGAGGCACCATTTGAACCAATTTAATTGTACCTTTTTAAATATTGAAGAAAGAATTAGTTATTTAGAAAGAAAATTAAATAAAAAATATGAATTAAAAATAAACTAGTAAATAATTTAAGCAAGATTGAAAATGAAAAATGAATTAAATTTAAAAAAACATATTCAAAATCAAAATATAAATAAACCAAATAAAAAGATTGTTTTGGTTTTAATTAGCTTTGATTTTAAAAAATATAAGAATTTAAAACAAATAAGTTATTTTTACTAGAGTTCAATTTTCAAATTTGAGAGATTAATGCAGTTTGCCAATGCAGTACCTAAGCCTGAGGCACCATTTGCACCAATTTAATTTCCACTTTTTAAATATTATAGAAATTATTAGTTATTTAGAAGGAAAACTGAATAAAAAATATAAATCTAGAATAAATTAGTAATTAAATTAAGCAAAGAAATATATATTAAAAATACATAATCATAATCAAAATGTAAATAAATTAAGTAAAATGGTTAATTTTGTTTTAATTAATTTTGATATTAAAAAATATCACAATATAATGCAAATAAGTTATCTTTACCTTAAATAAAGCGTTAAATTTGAGAGATAGACACAATTTGCTAATGCAGAACATAAACTTGAGGAACCATTTGCTCCAATTTCATTGTTCCTTTTTAAATATTGCAAAATATTAGTTATTTATTTATAAGGAAAACTGAATAAAAAATATAAATTAAGAATAGACAAACTAGTAAATCATTTAAGCAAAGGTTGAAAATAAAAAATGATATAAATTAAAAAAAAACACAATCAAAATAAAAAAGTAAATAAATCAAGTAAAAAGATTATTTTTGATTTAATTCATTTTCATATTAAAAAATATAAAAATCAAAAACAAATAGGAGTTTTTTACCTTAAATTAAGTGTCAAATTTGAGAGATTAACACAGTTTGATAATCCAGAACCTAAACCTGAGGCACCATTAGCACCAATGTAATTTCCACTTTTTAAATGTTGAATAAATGATTAGTTATTCGAAGGAAAAATGAATAAAAAATATGAGCTAAGAAAAAACTAGTAAATAATTTAAGCAAAAGTTGAAAATGAAAAATTATATAAATTAAAAAAGCATAATCAGAATCTAAAAGTAAATAAATAAATCGAGTAAAAAGATTGTTTTGTTTTACTTTAATTTCATATTAAAAATGATCACAATCCAAAACAAATAAGCTGTTTTTACCTTAAATAAAGTGTTAAATTTGAGAGATTGACGCAGTTTGATAATGCAGAACCTAAGCCTGAGGCACCATTTGCATCAATTTAATTTCCACTTTTTAAATATTGAATAAATTATTAGTTATTAGAAGGAAAAATGAATAAAAAATATGAACTAAGAATAGACTAGTAAATAATTTAAGCAAAGGTTGAAAACAAAAAATGACATAAATTAAAAAAACATAAATTATCAGAATCGAAAAGTTAATAAATCAAGTAAAAAGATTGTTTTGTTTTACTTCATTTTCATATTAAAAATGATCACAATCCAAAACAAATAAACAATTTTTACCTTAAATTAAGAGTCAAATTTTAGAGATTAGTGCAGTTTGCTATTGCAGAACCTAAGCTTGAGGCACCATTTGTACCAATTTAATTGTCGCTTTTTAAATATTGTAGAAAATATTTGTTATTTAGAAGGAAAACAAAATGAAAAATATAAATTAAGAATAAACTAGTGAATAATTTAAGCAAAGGTTTAAAATGAAAAATGATTTAAATTAAAAAAACAGATTCATGATCAAAAAGTTAATAAATCCAATAAAAAGATTTTTTTTGTTTTAATTATTTTTGATATTTAAAAATATCGCAATCCAAAAAACAAATAAGCTGTTTTTACCTTAAATCAAGTGTCAAATTTGAGAAATTAGTGCAGTTTACAAAAGCAGAACCTAAACCTGAGGCATCATTTGCACCAATTTAATTGTAACTTTTTAAATGTTGAAGAAAATATTAGTTATTTAGAAGGAAGGAAATTAATAATTTTAAGCAAAGGGTGAAATGAAAAATGATAAATTAAAAAAACATAATTTGAATAAAAAAGCAAATAAATTTAGAAAAAAAATTTTTTTATCTTAATTAATATTGAATATTAAAAAATATCACAATCCAAAACAAATAACCTCTTTTTACCTTAAATAAAGTCTCAAATTTGAGAGATTGACGCAGTTTGCTAATGCAGAACTTAAGCCTGAGAGACTTTCATCACAAATTTAAGAGTCACTTTTTAAATATTGAAGAAAACATTAATTATTTAGATTGAAAAATAAAAACAAAATATGAATTAAGAATAAACAAGCTTATAAATAATTTAAATAAAGTTTGAAAATAAAAAATAATTTAAATTAAAAAAATGTAATTATATTAGTAAACAGATCAATTAAAAATATTGTTTTTGTTTTAATTAGCTTTGATATTAAAAATATAACAATCCAAAACAAATAAGCTTTTTTTACTGGAGTTCAAGTGTTAAATTTGAGAGATTAATGCAGTTTGCTAATGCGGAACCTAAGCTTGATACACCATTTGCACCAATTTAATTTCCACTTTTTAAATATTGAAGAAATATTACTTAATTAATAAGAATAAAAAAATATGAATTTAGAATAAAGTAGCAAATAATTTAAGCAAAGGTTGAAAATGAAAAATTTTTTAAATCAAAAAAACTTAATCAGAATAAATTAAGTAAAAAATTTGTTTTGTTTTGATTAATTTTGATATTAAAAAAATTATATTACAAAACAAATAAGATGTTTTTACATTAAATAAAGTGTCAAATTTGAGAGATTGGTACAATTTGCTAATGCATAACCTAAGTCTGAGGCACCATTTGCACCAATTTAATTTCCACTTTTTAAATATAGAAGAAATATTATTTATTTAAATGGAAAAAAGAATAAAAAAATATGAATTAAGAATATGATAATAAAAAATTTAAACTAAATTGAAAATGAAAATTTATATTAATTAAAAACATAATCAGAATTAAAAAGTAAATAAGACAAATAAAAAGATTATTTTTGTTTTAATTAATTTTGATATTAAAAAATATCACAATCCAAAACAAAATAAATTGTTTTTACTAGAGATCAAGTGTTAAATTTGAGAGATTTGAGCAGTTTACTAATGCAGATCCTAAACCAGAGGCACCATTTGCACCAATTTTATTTCCACTTTTTAAATATTGAAGAGAATATTAGTTATTTAGAAGGAAAAATGAATAAAAAACATGAATTAAGTAAAAAGTATTAATTATTTTAAGCAAAGGTTGAAAATGAAAAATGACATAATTTAAAAAAATATAATCAGAATCAAAAATGTAAATAAATTAAAAAAAGAATATATTTATTTTAATTCATTTTGATATTAAAAAATATCACATTATAAAACAAATAAGCTGTTTTTACCTTAAATTAAGTGTTAAATTTGAGAGATTGGTGTTTGCTATTGCAGAACCTAAGCCTGAGGCACCATTTGCACTAATTTAATTTCCACTTTTTAAATATTAGTTATTTAAAATAAAAAATGAATAAAAAAATATGAATTAAGAATAAACTAGTAAATAGTTTAAGCAAAGGTTGAAAATGAAAAAAATTAAATTAAAAAAACATAATAACAATCAAAAAGTAAATAAATCAAGTAAAAAGAATATATTAGTTTCAATTAATTTTTGTATTAAAAAATATCACAATCCAAAACAAATAAGCTATTTTACGTAAAATCAAGTGTCAAATTTGAGAGATTGGTGCAGTTTGCTAATGTAGAACCTAAGCCTGAGGCATAATTTGCACCAATTTAGTTTTCCCTTTTTAAATATTTGAAAAAAATATTAGTTATTTAGATGGAATAATAAAATAAAAATATGAATTAATAATAGATAAACACTAAGAAGCAAAGGTTGAAAATGAAAAATGACTTAAATTAAAAAAAAATAATCAGAATCAAAAAGTAAATTTTAATTCATTTCGATTTTTAAAAATATCATAATCCTAAACAAATAAACTGTTTTTACCTTAAATCAAGTGTCAAATTTAAGAGATTGGTGCAGTTTGCTAATGCAGAAAATAAACCTTAGGCACCTTCATCACCAATTTAATTTTGACTTTTTAAATATTGAAGAAAATATTAGTTATTTAGAAAGAAAAATGAATAAAAAATATGAATTAAGAATTTAGAATAAAAAATTAAATAAATTAAGATAAAAAAATTTTTTGTTTTAATTAAATTTGATATTAAAAAATATTATAATCCAAACAAAAAAGCTGTTTTTACCATAAATTAAGTGTTAAATTTTAGAGATAGACACAGTTGGATAACGCAGAACCTAAGCATGAGGCACCATTTGCTCCAATTTAATTTGCACTTTTTAAATATTAAATTATTATTTATTAGAAGGAAAAATGAATAAAAAATATGAACTTAGAATAAACTACTAAATAATTTAAGCAAAGATTGTAAATTAAAAATGATCTAAATTAAAAAACATAATCAGAATCAAATATTAATAAATTAAATAAAGAGATTGTTTTATTTAAATTCACAATCCAAAACAAATAAACTGTTTTTACCTTAAATCAATTGTCAAATTTTAAAGATTAGTGCAGTTTGCTAATGCAGAACCTAAGCATGAGGCACCATTTGCACCAATTTAATTTCCACTTTTTAATTGTTTAAAAAAATATTAGTTAGTTAGAAGGAAAGCTAAATAAAAAATCTGAATTAAGAGCAAAGTAGTAAATAATTTTAAGCAAAGGTTAAAAATGAAAAAAATTAAATTAAAAATACATAATGAGAATCAAAAAATAAATAACAAAGTAAAAAAATTGTTTTGTTTTAATTAATTTTGATATTAAAAAATAAATATCAAATTCCAAAATAAATAAGCTGTTTTTACACTAAATCAAGTACCAAATTAGAGAGATTAGCGCAGTTTGTTAATGCAGAACCTAAATCTGAGGTACCTTCATCACCAATTTAATTGTAACTTTTTAAATGTTGAAAAAAATATGGGTTAGTTAGAATGAAAAATGAATAAAAAATATTAATTAAGAATAAGCTAGTTAATAATTTAAGCAAAGAATGAAAATAAAATATAAGATATAAAAATATAAATATTAATTTGAATAAATAAATAATAATATCAATTAGAATATTTCTTTAAAAAAGTTAAATTGATAGATTAAATAAATAAGATTAATTGTAATAAATTTAAATTACTAGAGATTAATATGGAGATGAGTATGAGCTTACAGAGAAGAGCTTAAAAACTTTTTCAATGTTAAAAATAAAATTAAATAATAATTAATTGAAAAATAAATACTTACATCTTCTAAGCTGTTAATATATTTATTCTATTATACCATTTATTGTTTTGATATTTAGTTAGAACAGTTTTATTTAAATTTAATGTATGTATATACTTTACACAAAAAATAAAAGCCTATGCAATAAATTAATTAATATTAATCTTTCAATTTTTTTTCTCAAATTATGGTCTTAATTAATGAGGAATTAGAGGATATTTAAATATTAATTTTTTGAGGAAAATGGCATGGTAATATAATAATATTTATTTTTTCTATTTCAAAAGTTTTTACTGAATTCAAAATATGTATTTATGCAGGTACTTAATACAGAAATATGAAGTAGACACAAATGAAATATATATTACAAACATTTAATTTCTTTAAGATTTTATTAATTAATTAAATTAATTGATAGCCAAAATTTAAGAATATATAAATATAAAAGCTTTTCAAACATATGTCCTACTCCTACCATAGTTTTAAAGTAAAAAAATGTAAAGGGAAAAATAATAAATCCATTATTATATTTGTATTTTTATGTACTTTTGACTGTTTCTATTTTCTTTATTTAAAATATTTTATTGAAAAGACTAACTAGGTAAATAGTTATAGTATGCAGCAGTGAAAGTTTAAAGTGAAAAAAATCAATTTTATAGAAAATCAGTCTACTCAAAGGGGCACCCTTATATAATTGGATAGGTTTCACCATTCTATAAAGGCTGCTTTGATAGCAAGCAGTATTTGACTGCAACAGATACAACTGATGATTATTTTCATTTGACAGGATCTTTCTGCACAGTAAGTGAGCAGAGTAAGTTCACCACTTCACTTCGAAATTTCTTCGAATTCAAAGGACTTTATAACACATACTTTAAACTATTAAAATAAGCAGAGATCAAGCTTCAATAAGAAAAGTCAACGATGGCTGAGTATAGAGATAGAGGAGCTATCAGCAATGTACTAAGAGATGGCTATAAGAAAGAACAAGATAAAAGCAACGAAGTAAAATTTTTAATTTAATTTTTTTGTTTTTTTTATTAATAAAGAATATTTATTAAATTGTTAATTTTGTTAAAATAAAGTTAGTTTTTAATTAAATTGTTTAACTGTTTAACTAAAAGTACAATTCTATCTCTATAATAAAAAACATAATCAGATAATTTAAAATTCATTTAGTAATTTTTTTTCTTTGACTTCAAAAAATACCAAGAAAATAAAATATTTTGAATTAGAGTTTACAAATTTAAAAAGATTGCTTATATACAAAAAAATTAAATATTTATATTTTTTTCAACTCATAACTTAATATCTGATTTGACTAAACTATGACAAAAACCATAGTAAAGTTCTTCATTTTATTTGAAAACCTCTACGCATAAATCGTGGTTATATTCATCTAACAATTTGTATATCTCTCTCACAAACTTCATTCTTCCATGTTAGCTTAAATGTTTTTTGACATATGGAATTATAGGGTCATATTTGGCACTTAGGGCAATCACAAACCATTTAGTATAAACCTCTGGATTTACTAAAAGACTCAATTCCAAATTTTAATCTAACAGCTTTACTTTTTCTTGAGTTAGCTGATCTTTTTTATTAACTTCTTATAAAAAAATTATTTTTTGCTAAGCAGAAAATGCATCCCATTCATATTTAGAAACTTCTGAATCATTTAAAAATCTCAAGGCAGCTTTCTTAGGCCTTTCAACACCTTCACAATTAATTTAAAAAACTTAAGGAGGATAGCCTGTCTTACTTATCCAAGCATACCAATCAATTTAAGAGTATATTTGTTCACCAAAGAATTCTTTAAATGATTATTTAAATTCCTGTGTGTCAACACTTTTATACCTAAAAACATAAATGTGCCATATAGTTAATACTTATTAAAAATAAAAAGCTAATTTTACTTAAATTTCTCAATAAAATCTCTTGTAAAATTAGTAAACTTATCTTTTCCTACAACATTCGAAAGGTGAGTTAGGAGCTGCATTCCTCTAATGTAAGGAACTCCGACGAATGAATCATCTGGATTTTATAAATCTATGATAGGATTAAGAGTAGTGTAACTATGATGATGCCCAATCTTATCAATAGTGTTTTTAAGCTCATTATCAAGCATATAAAATTTTATCTAAAGTATTTTAATGATTAAAACCCTAAATGATTTCTTTATAAATAATTACTTGATATTCTTCTTCTCCGTGGAGTTTTCTTATTGCTTCGCATTCAAAATAGACAGTCCATCCTATTTAATTAATTGTAATTTATTCAATCAAAAATATTTTTAAAATACAAAACTAACTAACTACCTTCATTCAGCCACACTTCTCTCCAGTTTTTGCAAGTAAATAGATTACCACTCCAAGAATGAGCCATTTCATGAATTATGACATCTGTTGCTGATTTGTCTCCTACAATAATTGATGGAGATGCAAAAGTTAATTAAGGATTCTCCATTCCTCCATAAGGGAAAGAAGCAGGTAAAACAACTACCTTTATAAAATGAGTTAGTTGGTTTATTTTTGAAAATTAATACATTTATAATACCTTATATTCTTCCCACTCATAAGGAGTTATTATTTCCTCAAGTGTTTTTAACTAAACTTCCATATCTTCTAATTCCTTAGCATATTTTTCGATGACTTCTGGTTCTGAAATGACACTTGTTCTATCGGAAGCTGATTTATATTGTAAATTCAATATAAATTAATTAAGAATTTATATAAAAATTTGAAGCACTTACTTTTTCTTTCTTCTAAGTTACCAGCCACTAAAGCAAACAAATAAGAGGGAATAGGAATGTCTTGCTTATAGTTCATCTAATTACCAAAATTAAATATATTTTTATTATACAGTCTAAAAATTAATTTACAATTATTTCATGATCTGTATCGAACTTACTAATTAATTTAGCAGAACAGTAAGCTTTCAAAGGCTTTGGGACATGCAACTAAGCTGAGTATGTTGATTTGATGGCAGGGCTGTCTTAGCAAGGGAATATTGTTCTATTCCAATATGGCTCTGATTAAGTAAATAGATAAGGATGCACCTTTCCTAAAAAGATAATTAATAATAATTGTAAAAATGTAGTTTTAAGTTAACATGAAATTATGAAAGATGTAATTTTTTATCTTAGCTTGCATGGATGTGCTAAATTACAACCAAAATTCAATTTATTTATTAAATTTATTAGCTTTTTATTGGATATTTAATACCTTCAGTTTAGGAGGGATTCAACCAGTTAAGACCTGAGTGTTTAGACTCAACTGTTTCATACTGAATTATTAATTTAAACTTGCTCCCTTATTCCTATTTTTATGGTAAAAATATTTGAAGCTACTAACCAAAAGTTTTTGAATCAGTTGATATTATCATTGATTCTAGCTTTTAACCATCCATCATTATATTTTTAATTTTTAGATTTCTAACATCTAAGTAAACTTTTCTTGTCTTTTGGATTACTTCAAAATGATAATTAACCTAAGTAAAAAATAAATTTTACAGTTTAATGAAAGAAAAATAATAAAATATTTATTTACACTTCCTTCTATAGATTTCTTATCAAATGAAATGTATAATATTAAATCATAGTGTAGACATTTTACTTTATCTAAATTAGATAAAGATAGCTAATCAACTGTGTTGTAATGTTCTTTAATTTTAGCGATATTATGCTTTTTTAAACTATCCTCGTTTTAGTTTCTATATTTATAGTAAGCGTAACCTAAGCTTACTGCAGTGGTGAATAAAGTTGCACCTAAAGTTAATTATAAATCTTTAGATTATTGAATTTTTTGAATAATTCTTCTATACATTAAATATACTCTACTAATAGATGTTAATAGTCAAAAAATATCTTTTTTATCTTAATTATGATACTTAATAAATAAATTTTGTAAATTCTAAAATATATGGTATGCCTAAAAGATAAATTATTCAATAACCACTTTCATCAGAAATAAAAAAAGAAAATTCCATATGAAAATCTAACATCTATTCTAATTAACTCATTATAAAAGATAATTAAAATGATTTTTGAAATATTTGATGTTATTTCTAACAATTTATATTTAGAACAAAAAAAATATCTTTATAGCACAATTTAAAATTAATATCTTCACAAATTTATTATGTTTTTTGACAATATTAAATAATTCTTTTTTATTTATTACTTTTTGATTCACTTATAAAGATTAAATAAATTAAACATTTTAATTAATCATAATTTAATTCAAATATTTATTTTTGTAATAAATTTGTATTTTATTGGTTGATAAATAAAAAATATTTTGCTAGATTTTAGTTAAAACTGAATTAAAACATTAATTTAATATTTTTCATAAATGTTAATTACTTTTTACTTCATAATTTTAGTAAATTAATAGTTTATATTATTCATAATGTAATATAATTGAAGAATCATTTTAATATAAATTACAATTTTTTTATTGAGTTTTTAATTTAAAGCGATAAACATATTATTTTGATATTTTTGCATTAAATTCGATAAATTTTTGTTTATAAACTAAAATTTTATTTTATTTAAATTCAATTTAACTTTAATATTTTTCTAATTAAATTAGTATTTTTATTAAATTTTAGCTTCAAAAAATTGAATATTATATAAAAAATATATAGTTTTAGTGTTTTAAAAATAATGTTTTAGATTTAATTTAGTTTTTAATTTAAATTTTAATATTATGAATTTATTTTTTTAATTAATTTTAATGAAAATATTTTTTTATTTTGAAAAAGAAAAGTATATTGAATATAAATAGCACAGAAAATTACAAATATAGTAAATTAAATCAGATTTTAAGATCAGCTTTAGTGAGAGTATAAGTAATACCATAGTAAAGAGATTGGTTAGCAAGGAAAGTTTCAACTGCTATTTTAGGATCATATTGGTAGAGAGATTTGTAGATACCTCTTACGAATTTCATTCTACCGTGTTGGCTTAAGTGCTTTTGGACATGGGGAACAACTGGAGCATACTTAACAGAGAGAGCAGCGACAAACCACTTAGTGTAAATTTCAGGGTTTAAAATAGTGTCGAATTCTAAAGTCTTATCTAATAATTAGACCTTTTCTAAAGTAAGTTTCTCCTTGTTGTTAATTTCTGATAAGAAGATGATCTTTTCTTCTACTGTGAAGGAATCCCAGGTCTTTTTGCAAACAGTATTGTTGTCTAAGAACTCTTAGGCAGCTTTCTTGGAGTTGACTACGGATTAACTCTTCAAATCGAAGGGATGAGGGGGATATCCAGCCTTGTTGATCCAGGATTCCCAGTCAATCTTATCATAAGTTTCTTGACCAAAGTGATCTTTGAAGAATTACAAGAATTCAGCAGTGTCTAAGCTCTTATACCTATTTTTTTTTATTAAACAAGATAAATTTAAAAAAAATATAATTAAAATTCTACTTGTAAGTGTTGACAAATGATTTAGTGAATTTTTAGAAGGCTTCAGTGCCAACTACATCTTGGATATGAGTTAATAATTGTGCACCTCTGAAGTAAGGAACAGAACTAAAAGCATCATCAGGATTGTCATATCCAATTTAAGGATTCAAAGTAGTGTATGAGTGATCCAAACCGATACCGTCAATACATTCGATAAGTCCATAGTTATTCAATGTGAATTTTGTCTTTAATTTTAATAAAATATTTTTATTATTTATCTAAACAATAAATTGTATAAATAAAAAAGCTCTTTTTTTATTTATTACCTTGTAAGCTTCTTCGCCATGCAATTTTCTTACTATTTCGCTCTCGAAGTAAACAGTCCAACCTGTATTTTTAATTAATAGAAAAGCTTTTTAGGACAAATAAATATTTTCTTAAATTAAAACCTTCATTAAGCCAGAAAGAGTTCCAGTTCTTGCATGAGAAAAGGTTACCACTCCAAGAATGAGCCATTTCGTGAATGATAACATCAGTGCTAGATTTATCTCCTACAATGATGGAAGGAGAAGCAAATGTCAAGAGAGGATTTTCCATACCTCCATAGGGGAAAGAAGGAGGCAAAACGACAACCTTGTATTCCTTCCAGTCATAAGGAGTGATGAAATCTTCTAAAGCCTTCAATTAGACTTCCATATCTTCTAATTCTTTAACACACTTATCAATAACTTCAGGTTCAGAAATAACACTTGTTCTATCAGAAACTATGGATAAATAAATATTATTTTAAATACTTCAAAATGATTTTAATTCATTAATTACTCTTTTTTTCAACCAAGTTACCAGCTACTACTGCAAAGAGGTAAGAAGGAATAGGGATGTCTTATTAGAAAGTCATCTTTATTATTTTATTTTTACTTATAAATTTCACAAAAGATTAAACTAAATATATTATTTACCACGTTAGTCTCTGCAGTCTCCTTTTAGCCAACTAATCTACCAGAAGCATAAGCTTTGAAGGCTTTGGGCACAGTGAGGTTGGCAGTAAAAGTAGATTTAATAGCAGGAGTGTCTTAACAAGGGAAGATTGTTCTGTTCCAAATGGGTTCGCATTATGTGAACAAGTAAGGATGGGATTTACCTATTTAAAAAAATAATATTTTATTTTCAAAATCTGCTATTTCGATTATTTATTTTTTGTTAAAAAGTGAGGAAGAGTTACCTTAAGTTTAAGAGGGTGAAAGCCAATTCAAAGCGGATTCCTTTGATTCGAGAGTGTAGAATTCAACTGTAAGTTGAACAGTTTTTCCTGCTTCAAGAGGTGTTTTAAGGCTGATCTTCAATTAGTCACCTAAAGTATGAGTGATCTTTTCATATTAAACTACCTTGAATTACAATTCAACATTGTCTAACACAGCACGAGAAACATGAATATTTCTAATGTCCAAATCAACTTCGGAGGTGTTTTGCAATACTTTAAGGTGGTAAGTAATCTATAATTGAAATAAATTTATCTATTTTCATGTATTTAGCTAAATATAATATTTACAGAACCAGAGAGTCTCTTATTATCGAACTCAATAGTCAAGTTAATGTCGTGATGAGTGCAAACGACGCTGTCGATATTGGCTAAAGAAGAAATATCTGATTTGTTGAATTAAGTAGGAGGTTTTAAGAGTGTGGAGTCCATCTTTTTAGTTTCCTTTTATTATAGTTTTCTAGCTATTTGTGTGTTTTTAATTATAAAGAGTTGTTAAGATTATTTTTTAATTATTATTATCTTTTAGACGATTACTTATGATATTTCTATGAGATTTTTGATCTGAATATCTCTCTAAAGATACGTTTCTGATTTATTAATTGATTATATACTTTTTTTAGAAAAATAAGGAGAGGTAAAGATATGATTTTACTATCCCTTCTGTCTTTACTATCTTTCTTCTAGTTTCATGGATATTATATTGTATTTAACATCAATAGATAGAATATGGAAATTTCCTTTCCTATTTACTATTCTTCGATTAAAAGCATCAGTATTTAACCATAAAGAGTCGTATGCTTCCAAAGGCTTCAATAAATATTCATGTAAATGCATACAAATTAAAGCAAATATCAATATTAAAAAAATACTTAAGAAATATCCAAGTGTAAACTATTCCAAAATATTTATAAAAGAAAATATAAATAAAGATTTAATTATAATTGGTACCTTTATTATCAACTAAAAGAAGCATCTTAAAAATTTTATTAAATTTAGTAGATAAAATTTGTTAATTTTTTCAATCAAGTAGGATTTATTTTATCTCGAATAAAAATTACTCAAGAAATACTCTTAAAGAAATATTTTTCAAGAAATAATTCCTACTTTAAAAACAAATATCTACTCTTTGATTATGACAATATTTATTTTTGCTATTAATTAAAGAGTCATTTTAAAAATCAAAATATTGTTGAATAGTTTTTAAAAATCATTCAAACTTAAAGATAATGTTTATCAAAATATTTTAATGATAATGCAAAAATATAAAGTAATTATAATTATATTCTTAGTTATCCAGATTTCACTTTTTGATATAATAGCTGTTTACATAATCAATTTATTTTAATTATTCTAAATTATCTGGTAATACTTAAAATTTTTATACTATTTACTTTTTGGCATTACTTTTTTTGGATAATTTGACTTTTTTTATTCAATCATTCATCTAAAATCATTATGAAAAAAATATTATATTGACTTTAATGCTTATTTATGTTTTAGTTTTTTGTTAAAATAATTTTTAATATACAATCATATTTTAAAATGATTGAAAATATATTTAATCTTTTTTTGAAATTTTAGCTATCAAATCATAAAATAAAATCTTTAAATTCTTTTTAATTTTTAATAATTGTAAGTATGGCTATTTATTATTTCCATAAAATCAAGAGTCATTAAAATGTTAAATTTCTTTTTATGAAATTTTAATTTAAAAAAATTCAGCCTTAGAATTATTAATTCAAAAAAAAGTTAAAGATTCTAATTAATTCATTTATTATACTTAGCTTCTTAGCTGATTTTTGGGTAAAAAATACTTTAATTTTTAATTAATACTCTAATTTAGCTATTTTAAATTAGTAATTAGAAATTATTTTAATTACTAATTAAATAAATGAGAAGCTCTTAGAATTTAATCATTTTATTTGAAAGATTTAGCTTTATTTTGTGATAGCTGTTTAATTGAAATTATATCATTTGAATTTAGTTACTTTGCTGATAGTGTATTCTCTGCGAAAGTAAATATAATTCAAATTTTGATTTTTTAACAAAAATATTCTTAAATAATCAGTAATTAAATTGGAGGGACAAGGCATTTATAATTAAATACTATTCTAGCTTCAAAATATATTATCCAAATTATTTAAATAGCCACATATATAATTAATATATTTATTAAATGAGTAAACAAACAATAGAAAGCTACTAAATCTAAGTGTAAAAGCTTGTAGAAGAAAATGTATTTGATACTTTTTTAAACAAATTCATTTATAGTTTTAGTGATTATTGTTTAGAATATCTAATTATGCATAATAATAGGAAGATTTAGCATTACAACTTCAACAAATAAACGAAGATATTAATTCTAAAGACGAAGCTATTTAAAAGGCTTCTTTGGTTATATAAATGTTAAGAGAAGACGTATATAATTTCGATCGTGTTTTTTATGTTTGCTTTAATTTTTTCCATTTCTAATCAATTAGTTGGAGAAGGCAGTTTAAGATTTATAAGAAAGTGAAAATGAAAGGGATTAATTTAAAAAGAATTGGAAAGAAGCTCAAAAGTAACTTAGCACTCTTAATACTTAGAGATTTAAATCAGAGATGGAGCAATAAATTCGATAGTTTAGCTCTCGAGAAAAGGAGCTTTAGTCTAAATTCGAAGAGGAAAGAGAAACAAATAAGCTATTACAATCTTAAGTTGATGAGATGCAATAAGAAATTGACATGCTGAGCTAAAAAAATAAAAATAATTAAAAAGATTTAACACATTTCAAGCAGCAATTAAAGTAATTTGAGAGTAATGAAGCTATACTTAAAGAAAAAATTGAATACAAAGAAAATCAGTTGACTGATAAGCTTTCTTAGATTACTAATTTGAGACAATCAATCACAGATTTAGAATCACACTATTAAAATGAGATTTAGTTATTAAAAAAAGTTATTGAAAATCAAAACAAGTTTAAATTCACTCCTATTAATAAAACATCTGCAAACTCAGCTTCATTTGTTGGTGATGTATAAAATTCAAATAATTAAATCATTTATTTTAGATTATTTTAATTTAAGATTTAGTTAATAAAGCTTAAATGAAGCGTTAACGGATCTATGATTTTTGTATAATTTAATTTAATAGAATGATTAATTTAAAATTAAACAAAAGAAATCTATTTCGGGTACTCCTAGGAAAGGAAAAGAGAGTCTGAACGAAACATTAGACTAGTCTTTTGCAAATAGAAATGTTTATTCATAAAAAAAGCCAGTATCTAAAAAGAGATCCATTAGTCAATCGTAATTGAGTCACAGAAAATTAAACAGTTAATCTATGAGCAATCTTCATTTTGATGATAAATAGTAATTTAGTAATACTAGTCATGTTAATTAAAAAACGATCAAATCACAATTATATAAGCAAGACCTTGACCAAAATAATAACGAAAATTGTAATTTTAACTATGGAGACAATAAAAATTAGATAGCTTTTTTATTAAAGAATAGGAATACAAATAGATGGAGTTGAAGATTAAACTTTTAGAGACTGAGCTACAAGATTCTTTGGAGAGAGAGAAATAAGTTATTGAATAATTTGATAGAATGGTTGCTAACGAAGCTCAGAGAGTTCTGGACTATTCAAAAGACGTTTTTGATAAAGAAGTGGCAATTCGACCTGAAGTTGAGAGATACCTCATGATGATAGAAGAGTTAAAATAAAAGCTAGAAGATTAATCCTATAAAGCTATTTAGCTCTCACAAGTAAATATAATTAATTATGCTAAAAAATTAATTGATCGATAATATTTAGCTTATAAAAGATTCCTAAATTGTGCAAAGACTCACAATGAAGACACTCATTGAATAAAAAATAATGTTTGATGTCTTTATTGATAAGCTGGAACAACACATTAATAACGTTGAAATAGAATTTATTACCCTCACAAGAGTAAATACAATTTATTTTAAACTAAAAAAATAAATATATTTATTTTGAGATATTTTAACAAGAAATTAATTGTTTGTGAATTTTAGATTAATATTTTAGATTCATTTTTAATTCATTTATGTGGATTTTAAAATGATATTACCCCCTAAAAATTTATAAATTTATTTATTTAAATTTTAATTAAAGTGATGCCTTTTTTTTGGAAATTTAACTTAAAATATAGTTTAAATTATTTTTTGAAAGTCAATATTTGTCATAAAAATGATACAATCAATTTGTTTGTTCGTTTAATTATAATGTTGTCATTTTAAAAATTAAAGGATAGCAGAGAAACAATTTATTTATAGAGCTATTCAGAGATAAAATAATGCTTGGGAAGAGTTAGAAATGAAATTATATAATTTAATTCTTAGAAAGACAAAGAACTTCAGGAAATTATAACATAAAATAGTAAGGATACGGTAAGGTAAAAGAATTAAGGGGAGTACAGCTAGAGAACAAGAGTAGAAACTCTTGAAAAGGAAAACCTTTTAGTTAGTGAAGCTTATAAATAGATAAAGGAAATATTAGAGGACAAAGGTGACTTTTAACCTTCATGGTAAGATAGCGATTCTACTCCATAAAAAATGGCTTCGTTTAATGCAAATGATAGCAGAGGAAACACAGCTGGATAAAATAATAATAATGTTCTATACATTCGAAACACAGATTCAGAACAACAAATTACTTTTGAAGGAAGACTCTCATCATAAAATCAACAAACTCAAGGAGACTAGTTCTTTGACTTCAACTTACATTAAAATCTTATCAGAAAAATATACTCACTCTAAGAAAAAGTTAAATCATATGAGAAAATACTGGATGAAAAGTTTGCTCTTGAAAAATCTGAAAGGAATAAAGTAAAGATGATTAAAAATAATTTTTATAAAGGATTTGATTAGCCAAATAAAATAGTTTGAGAATTTATTTAGACAGATTTTATACAAAATTTAATTAAAAAGAAATGTTGATTATCTTATTGATTCAATAGTTAATTATTTTTTTTATGATACTGATCAAATTTAATTTATGGCAAATAGGATGATTATCTACAGAGAAGGCTGGAAGAATTGGAAGAAGAAAAATTATTTTTCTAAGTTGAGAGAGAGAAATATTTACTTGAAAAAGATCAACTTATTTAGCAGATAATTTAGCTAGAAGACTAATTGGTTGGGTAAAATTTCGAATATAGTGGCTAACTTCTAAGTAAGATATAAAAATACTTTTATTTTTAATTAAATTTGTATATTTTGTTAAAATTATTAGGCAGTTCTCAGAGAGCTAATTTGAAGGCACAAAATATAGGGAAAAATAATTTGATTTCATCTGAGCGTAATTAAAACGAGCAAATAGCTAGATTAATTGAGTTAGAGAATGATAACAAAATTTTGAAAGAAACAAATACAGGGTTGAGGATTGAAATCGAATAAATTGTAATCGATCTGAAAGAACAGCAAGAAAAGATAATTAAACTGGAGCAAGAAAATAAACAATCTCTTTCCTTAGCTGACTAGAGCTTATTAGATTTAGATCAAGCTATAAAGCAGAATGATATTTACCATGAAGAAATCAATTAACAAAAGCTAGTTATAGACAATTTATAAAAGGTAAGTAATTTTTTTGTAATAAAAGAGAATAACTATACTTTGATTTATAATCACTTGAATTAAGTTCCTCTGATTGAGTGTGGATAATTTTCTAAATAGTGGGTTATAATGTTAACAAAATTATTACTTTATTATTTGAATTAATTAAAATTTCATCAGAGTAACTTAATTAAATTTATAAAAACAAAAAAACCAAGAAAAGATAGCTTGATATTCTCCAATATTTTAAAAAAAATTATAATTTTTTAAATAAAATTTTTCTACAATTTAGAGAATTCTAAATATCTGATAACATTTTTTTTGTTAATATATAAAATTTTGTTATTTTAAAATAAGAATAAAAACAAACTCTTCAAAGATTTTCAAAAATTAATGACTCTAACCAGTAATAGTTAGAAAATTTTAAATAAAAAAAGAGAAATATAGTTTTTCCTCTACGAAAATCAAACAAATCTACCAGCTAAAAATAGTCTAAGTTATTTACTTGAAAGGAATATTAAAATTTAAAATAAAATTTAACTATTTTAACATTTAAATGGTTATAACTAAGTTATATTTTTGAATATCATAACAGATAATTGAAGATCAGAAAGCTAATCTCCATAATATTTTGAACTAGAGAATTTATCAAAACTCTGAAGAATGCTAATAGTTAAGATAAGAACTAGGAGAGAAAGAGCAAGCTATATAGACTTTGAAAAAAAAATTAGATGAGAATGAATCAATCATGCAAGACTACTGTGATATAATTGCAGCTTCGCGTAATAAGTCGGAGGAAGACAAAAATTTGAACTACAAGTCTTAAATTGAAAATCTTCTTTCTCTGCTAACAAAGTCTTTGGAGCAGTACAGCGTGAAATAAAATTTTATTTCAAAGTATAAAGGATTCCTTGAAGAAAACTATGTGGTGAAGATGTTTGTCTAGAAGTTACAGCTCTTTAAAGAAAAAATATCCTCAACTATGAGAACTGTTCTTTAAGGATACAACAAAGTTAATTAAGTAATGTTTGAAAACAGTAGTTTTATTTAAAACAATACTAACTCGACCCTTTCAACAAGCAGCAGATTTTAGAAAAACAAGTCACCTCGATAAATAAGAGCTGATTACATCGAATCGAAAAATAACCCAGACTTTGAAGGAAAAAATTATAATAACAAAAACGAATCGAGCTACAAAGAGAACTAAGCATTTAGCTCGAACTGCGGCAGCAATTATTTTTCTGAAAATGCAGAATCATTAGATGATATGGAATAATAATGTCAAAAATTCACAGGAACAATAATTGAAAATTTGATAAAAAAAGAAGCCGAGCAAAATCTAAAGATCAAAGTTATGAAGTTTTGTCGTGTGCTAAACGAAATTGCTGAATAGTTAATCGTAAATGCGAACAGCAGAGATGAGTTCATCATAAATAAGCTTCAAAGACTTTTTGAAGAAAATCAGTAAAAAAATGTATTTATTGTGGAATTTTAATTTTCCCTAATGTCGATTCTAAAAACTTGGAAATCTGGTTTGCTGCAACAAGGTGAAGTGTTTTATCAATTGTCTTTCTATTTAAAGTCTCTCATTGAGGAAAAGGAATTCAGCCAGCCTATTTCTTTAAATAACTCTTCTAAAAAGTTAGACATGCACCAGCACATTGACACTTTATCATCGAATGATTTTTTCAATGAGGTTATGGATAAAATAAAATTATTAGATAAAAGGATGGCAGAAGATTAGAAAGTTTAAAACTCTGAATAGTCTCAGTACAAGCAATACAAGCATAAAATAAAGCAATCTTTTAGGCAAGCTCTAGAAAAATTCATTGACTCAATCGATTTTATAAAAGACAAAATGCTCCTCCTCAATAATAAGCATTTTTCACCTCTTATTGTTTCTGATATTTACAGTAATTAATTGGAAAGAAATTATGTACCTTTACTAGAGCAGCTAGCACTAATCTATAAAGAAAGTAACTTTATATATTTATTTTAATTTTTATTTAATTGTAATAAAAAATAATAGATTAATAATTTTCTCATCTAAATGCATTTCATGCTGTGCTTTAAATCTATCAAATCTTAATTAAAGACCTTAAAAGTATAAATAATAACAAAGCAACAAATAATATATTGTCAGCTCTTGATTAAATAAGTGAAATTTGCAATAGCCATCTTAATTAAACAAATCTATTTATTTTACCATTTATTAACCTAATCAATTCATTTGTTAATGTAATTACATTTTCTTGAATTCATCTATCTATCTGTTGTTTTTAATTAATTGGAAATTCTAAAAAGGTCTTTAAAATTTTTTTTCATATATTTAAAACAAAAATGGCTTTATTTATTTCTATTAAAAGAAAAGTAAACTTTAAAAAGAAATGAAAAATAAATATAATTAATATTTTTTATATAAATATATATATATTCATTTGTTTATAAATCAAAATTATAATTAAAAGAAATAAACATTTATAGGAGGTACATAAAATATGTTTAATGTAATAAAACATATTAAACTAACAATCACGTCAAACAAATGGACAGCAAAATATATAATAGAATCAGTAAAGGGGTAATGAAAGGGGCACTAACATATAAAATGCGAGCACTCGTTAAACCAATTAAAATTCAAATAGTAACCAAAATAATAATTAAGATCGAAAGCAAATAACATTAATATTAATATTTACCTTTGTTAATCGTTATTTAAGATTGAATCTACATCCTTAAACGCGGCTAATAGAGCTCAAGGCATTAATATAAGATGCTTTAAACTTAGATTTTTATGGCTAAGAGCTAGTTTTTAAATACAAAGACATAAATATTAACGCTTATATTAATTAGTATGTACAATTAAGTAATATAATAAGTAGTTCTTAGGATTTAGTGAACCTAGAAGTCAGTTTAAGTAATTATGGCGCATGAATCATATTAAACTAAATTAATTCCTTTATATTTAAAATTCTTAAAAACCTATATTTATTCTTATAATATTTTATCAACCAATGTATCTATTTGTAATAAACAAAAATGTATTTATTTTTGTAAATTCTCCTATTCAAAAGTATATCTATTAAATTAGAAAAATAGATAAAACACAAATTATTTAGAATAAGTATTTCTTTTGTTTTTAGACTTTCTTTATCCTTTAAAATATATCAAAATTTTTTATAAAAAATCTAATAAGTAAAAAGTTCGCTGATATTTGTTTTTTTAGTTTGTTTGCAGTCAAGAGCTTTACAAATGTATTCTTTATAATCATAATCAATGAATGAATATTTTAAAAGGATATATGTTATGTCTATATTAGAAGACTTTTTTGTGGAGTCTAAAAAATTTTATTACTCTAAAAAATAAATAATATCCAACTTTGGATTAAGTTGTCATAAAAAACATTTTAAAAAAAGAAATTTGCATTTTTTATTAATAAATAAATAATCAATTATTTTTTTTTTAATGTCGATTTTCACAAAAATAATGAATTCAAATTTATTTATTAATATGAAGAGTCAGAATTTACCATAAAAACATAAATGAGTTCTAAAAATATGTAAAAACTACTAGCTCTCTCATATTGTTTTATCAAAATTTGTTTTTGGAGACTTTGTAATAAAGAAAATTCTCTAGAAATGGATAAATTTTTCATAATAAGTGTAAAAGCAATTTTAATTTATCAAAAATTACATCTATTATCACAATAAATGAAAATTATAAACTTACAAATAGACAAAATATATTTAATTCTAGATTTTAAAATAAAGCAAAAAAGAAAATCAAATATCATTAAAATCACTTACATTTCTTTTTTACACATAATTAGCAACTAAGTGAATATCTTCTTTGATCTATTAGATTATGTAAGACCTCTATTTCATTTTTTCCTCCAGTTGACAGATATAAAGCTTTAAGTAATATTCCTACATTTCTTACTCTGTTTACTGATTGAAATTGGTAGAAAATTTTGTCTTAAAGAACTCCAATTAATGCTCGAATTACCACTGTATTTATTTATACTGACAGTAACCCAGTTTAAAGTAAGTGTAATATTTTAGTCTAAGCTTGAACTCTGCGAGCTTTCTGTTTTTATCCTAAAATTGTTTTAAGATCAAAAGTTCAAAATAATTTTCTAAATTCAAAAATGAGTGGAGATATCTTTAATTTTAATTTATTTTTTGATATTTTTGGGATAGAAAATTTAATTTAATTCCTTATTTAATCAAATTAATTTTCTTTAAGCCCGTAAACAATCAATTCCAACAATTTTTTAAATCAAGTTAAATATGGAAAAATAATTTTACTTTATTTAATTCATTAATGAAAGAAAAATTTCCTTGATTTATGCTCTTCATGTAAGTCAAACTCAATTCATCGCATACTTGCTTGAGAGCTGACCTGACATCATTCTCTTTTTTGAGATCTGAGGCACATCTATCAGCCCAAACTTATGCATCCATTCTTATTATTAGAAAAAGAACATCAAATTAATATATTATATTTATTTTAACAATTAAATATTACTGAGGTTTGTACTGTCTGACAGTCGTCTTTACCTAATTAATTGATAAAAATTTATTAAATTAAAAATATTATTTTATTCAAATAATTACTTAGTCAAAAATTTCAAAAGTAGAAGACTTTTTAACAATCTAATTAATGAATTCGTTGTTTTTTGCAAATTCTTCTTATTTCTTCTCTTTGAAAAACTTCCAACTCATGACGAAGAACTCTTTTATTCCTATGGCAAGAGGATCAATCTAATTAACGTCTTCTTTTTCTCCTAATTTATTAAATTAAAAGCTAAAAATACTTTTCAATTTTTCATTTTTAATAGTTACTTTATTTTCTCTGAATAAAAATTGTTTCATAGCCTTTATATACAACTGCTGAAAACAAATTAAGCATTAAGAATCTTACTACTATAATGTAAGGTATTAAAAAGATAAATACTTCGAACCAGCTACCATCTTTTTAGAAAATATCCAATAGATCTTTCAGAGAATAAAAGCATTGACAAAGAGAAATGTATGCATCTCCGAAATTAGAAAAATTAGCATTATAGCTTCCTATTAATTAGTTAGCAAATATTAATTATTCATATGAAAAACGTTTATTTTTCCATGTAGATTCTTGTAAATTCATTCATTCAAAAATAAATTATCAATGAAAAATTATTTAATTCTTAAAATGCTACTACATTTTTATAGAATTTTTGAAGTTTTTAAAGAAATTTAAATTTTTCAAATAAGCTAATTTCAAAGTAATTTGTAATTTTTTTAATAATTCACTGTTTATTTTTTTTTTTTATGTTCTTTTGCAAAATCTAAAAAAATAATTTCCTTTTTAATTTAGATTTGAAGCATGAATTTCTTTTGAGTTAATTTAGTTTAATGAAATGAAGACTATTGTTAATTACCTAGCTTAAAATATGTGAGCAAACAAAATGTAGTAATGAGCATCCAAAGAAGTAAGATTAGGAAGGGCAACTAGCTGACGACATACTTGATGGCCTTGAGGATATCTTGAAAAGCTTAGTTGGTGGTGAGATTATATAGGATTTAAATACATAAAATAAAAACACTAATAACGCTAATATGCTTGACTATGATAAAAGTTTATATCAGATCAGCATGCTTATTGATGTACTAGAAAAATGTGAATCCTGTATTATATGACTCGTTTAAATGAAAGCTTAAGAAATGCTATGTAGAAATATTGAAAACTTAGCCATTGTTAACCAGATATAAAGACTAAAAGATGATATACAGAAAAGCAATAACTATGAGACTAATAAGCAAAGTGTATAAGAATCTCAAAACTATTGGCACATTAAAAATATATTATATCTTTCTGATTATTTCTGGTTTTTATCTTTCTCTATAATAAAGCTATCCAGGTGACAAGTAATTTAAAATGTATAACTCGTACCATCTCTAATAAGATTTATACTTGCCTCTCAAATTTTGAATCAATTAGTATAAATTATATAGTAAATAGAATGCTAAAAGGATAATTAAAATTAATAGAATCACAGATTGTGGTTATTTTAAATTCAAAATAACAATAGACTCGCTAGATACATTATTTGTTTTCAAGAGACCATTCTTATTTATAACAAAAAATTATTCATTATTTAAAATTGGCATGGATTAAATATATTGATAATCTTTTTCCTAAAACTTGCTGCTATTTTTCAATTTTAATTCAATAAAATTTATTTATTTTAATCTATAAAAAAGAAACTTAAATTAGCATTACAAAAAAGATAAACAAACTATTAAGATTCTCTGATTGAATTAAATATTTGAAAATTTTTTGTTTTTTCAATTTAAATTGAGTAAATTAAATTTTTTTGGTTTTATTAAAAATTAACTTAAATTAAGCTTTTTTAAAAAAATAAGCTATTAAGATTCATTAAAATTTAATTAAATATGCACAAATTTTCCTATTTTTACAATTTAAATTTAGCATAATCAATTTATTTTAACTAGAAACTTAATTTAGCTTTACAAAAAGGTTAAATTATGTTTCTCTCAAAATGAAATTAAATATTTGAAAAGTTTTTTGTTTTTTCAATTTGAATTCTTTTAATGTCGATTTATTTTTGCTTGATAAGGAATTAACTTAAATTAGCTTATCAAAAAAGAAAAAACTTTAAGATTATCTAAAATGAATTTAATATGTTCAGTAGAATTTAAATTTTATTAATTTTTAGAAAATTTGCTGCAGAAATGATTAATAAATTATATTTATTTATTAAAAAAGTTACATAATCAAACTCGTAGATTAACTGATTGTAGGTCAACCCTTTGTACTGTCCTTATGGGTTAAATAGTGCATAATCTATACAAATGCTAGATAATTCTCTCTTCAGATTTCCTTCTCTTTTCAGTCTACCCATAAGGTCTTCAAAGCTAGACGGTTAGACTCCAAAGGTATAGCCTCTTGTGTATTTTATTCCATTATTTGGATCAGTTGAGTAATCTACTCCAGTAGGTATAGGGATTTCGCTCTCTAACACTATATCAGTATCATCAGCATATCCTTTTAGAGTTTAGATAATTTATGGCTCTATATTGGCAAATGAAGTACTTGACGAAAGCGAAGAATATTTAAGAGTTAGTCTTATTTTATTAAACATAAGCAAGTTATAAAAATCTATATAATAACCATATAGATCTTGACTTCCTAATTCTTAAGGAGGACCATTAGGGAATAAGAAGGTAATATTGTTAGTCATATTAATTGGTGCGAATTAATTATCAAGCTATGTTGAGAGCCAATTAAAGACTTAATCTTTTTACTAAATCTGTAAATAATTCACTAAATCAACAGAACCATCACTATAAGTCACAGTTGTATTCGAGTTTACTACATTTGTATATTAATTCAAGTATTAATAATGTGAGTTTATAGGGTTATCGAAAAGGAAGAGAATTTCTATATTTATAACCAGCAGTATCAATAAAAATATTGTCTACCATATAATTCTTATAGTTTCCATTTTAAGACTTGAAATATGTTTTTCTCTTTCTTCTTCCACTTAAAATGCAAGTGATTTAGTTTGCCCTTGCTCTAATACATCTGAGAAATCAATATCAAACTTCACATTGCTTTAGGAATACTCAAATTCTCTCTAAACCTTTTTCTCATTTATTATTTAATCCTGCAGGTATCTTTTGTATTATGTTAAATTTATTATTCATTAATCAATTCAATAAAAATATTGAGTTATGTATTCAAGTAAATTATCAAATGCTTACTCTTGGTATTTCTCTTTGTTTGTTGAATATCTGATTCTCATCCAAATCTCGTAAATTTAGTTTTTGAAATAGTAATAAATATGAGGCTCTATCTCTTCATGCTAATCCTATTTTATGTAAAGCTATTCTTCTAATTCTTGCTTTTCTTTTTCGAAGTTTAGATACTCGTTTTTAACGAATACCCAAAACATGTTCACTAAAATACTAATAGTTAAGAAATAAAAGACCAGAAAATAGAAAAATGTTCCAATCAAAGTGTATGAAATCATTTCTTATGAAACGCTAGATCCACTCACCATCAGAATAATTGTTTGCACAATCGCTTTGTATAAAGTGCTGTAGAGTGAAATGTTTGCACCATAAATGAAGATTCCCATGTATGCAAAAGCAAAAATAATGCTCGTTAACAAAATAATATAAAAAAGCATAAAATCTAACATCCTCATCATAATTGCTAAGTAGTCACTCAATCTAGCAGAAAGACTTATTATATATTTAGTAGTTTTAAACGCAGCAATTAAAACAGCCAAGCAAGCAAATATTCTGTATTAAACCAAGTAATCAGCTAAATACAAAGATATGCTATTTACCTTCGAGTAATCATATTATTCTATTTATTTATTTTGAAATTTATTGAATTAAACAAACCCAAATAAATTCAATTAGAATTAATTTATCTATTTTGCATAGCGATTAACTCTCTAACGAATCAATAACGAAATGCATATATATCATTAATAAATAAATCCACTTTTTTCTACTTTTTAATTTGAAAATTATTTAATTATTTTACCTCGTTCTATACTGGAAGTTAAAGGAGGAATTTTATTCATTATGTCAGTTAGTTCGCTATTGGTTGCAAACCTAAGCCAGTAACTCATAGCAATACCAATAAAAGTAAGAAGAGCTACATCTAAAAAACTCCAAACATCTTAAACGTGATTACCAAGTCCTTTTAGAATGTTAATTAGTCTTGAGAACTTTATAAATTATTTTTCGTTAGTAACAGATTGAATTAAAGTATGGATTTAATTACCTATTTAATTGTTTCTAAAGCCTTATCAAAAGAAAAAGGCTAATTTTTATCTTCATGCTTATCTAATTCCTTAGCCCTCTCTTTTAACTCCTCTTTATATTTTTATTTTTCGTTATATTCTTTCTATACTTTGCTTATTTGTCTGTAAATTTTGATAAACTCATCGATGAAGTAGAATATGAAAAGTACCAAAAATATTATCTCGAAAACCATTCTTACCTTATCAGAAGTAGAGCTGTATGGATTAATTCTATACGACTCAGTTAAAATTGTTAATAAAACAGCTCCTGCAGAAGTTAGTGTAAACTCTATTTAAAAAACAGCTACCATATCATAATTCGCATTGTATAAAACACAATCACAAGAAATATAATTTGTCTATTCATCGAAAAACTAATCGTTGGTTAAACTAGTTAGCATATCAGTTGCTTATGAGAGAGTTAAATTAAAGGGACTAAAAAACTATACAAAACCATTGTTGTAGGTATCATATCTTTATACAATAAGTTATAATAAAAAGTATTTAATAAATTATATTCTAAGCATTTTTTAATAATTTCATTAATATTTTAATTATTTAATAGGCCAATTAAAAGGAAAGAAGACATTAAACTAGAAATTTGTAAATTTGAAGCTAAATTTTTAGTCATTCAAAATAAATTAGCCATTTAGTTTGTTTTACATATACAAAAAAATCACCATAAATTAAGAATTTGTCAATTGAAAAAGAAGTATTTATTACATAAAATTTTAAGAAGGACCATAAGTTGATTAGTCTTGTGTGATAGGATTATCCCAAATATTAAAAGTATTATTATTTCCTAGAGTTTCGTTTGTTATCTTAACTCTCTCCTATCTTAATCTTAGAAATGATATATGCCTCATTTCGCTTTATAATAGATATTCGCTATAAGTCTCTGTTGAATAGAATGATTTAAGCAACTAGTTTGTTAAATAGATATCAATGTCTGATTTTAATAAGGTTTCACCTGTAGTAAAATTTTTGGCAAAGTAATAATCTAAGTACGAGTTGAGCTAGTAGGAACTATTCATTTATTTTTTAGAAAGGTGTTTTTAAATTTAAAATTCTATAAAAATCAATAAATAAATCGTTTATATTCAATTTTAATAGTTAGACTTTATTCATAAGTAAATAAATAATAAAAAAAATAATTTTATAAACATTTTAATTCAGAAAATTTAGTTTTGTTTTGTTAACATTCCATTGATATTTGTTAGAATGAAAAGATTAAAGTTTTTATAGAATGATTTACTTGTCAATATTTAATTATGCACTCATAATATAAATCATAATAGCGGTAAATGCACAAAGCAAGGTTATTTCTTTCTTTGAGAATTACTATCTGTTCTTCTTTAAGGTTATATTAACTTTATTCTGCTCTTCCTAAATATTTTTTTATTTTTTCTACTCATCTTTGTCAAGAATTATATAACTTTCATTTTTAGAATCATCCATTTAACTTTATTTATGATTTAGAATCATTGTGTTTCCAATAACGGTGCTCTAAGATTTATGATTCAGCAATTTTAGCTGCCCTAAATTTTTAACATCATCATCAATATTATGTTACAGCATTTTTCTTGATGAATAATTATGCTATGCTCAAAATTCAGTTATATCTTTAAAATGGTCTCTTTGTTTAACTGGTTAAAAGTAAATTAGTATCTTAGTTTAGATTTTTAATAATCTTAGTTGAATTTTGATTTTATGTAGAAAAGTTTCTCTTAATTTTTTTAAAAACGATATAATTTCTGATTGCTCAATTGATTCAGGTTTCAAACACCTCTGTATAAAAAAAAACACTTCTAAAAATTAAATTAGATTAATATAAATAATAATTTTTTTTGTTAATTTTGAGTTAAAACCTTTATGAAATTTTAAATTATTTTTCTAATTAAAAATTTTATAAAATAAACTAATTTTATAAATACTAAATGAGTTCGTTATTATTTTTATCAAATAATAAATCATCTAAGAAGCATACCTTTTCATAGTTTTTTATATTTTAAAAAATCTTAAAATTAAGATTTAAAACTATAGATTTTAATTTAATAAATAGCTATTTAAAATTTTTTATATTATTAATAATATTTAAGAAGAGAAATAAAAAACTAAAATATATGTAAATTTTCAAATGAAATAAGTTTATGAATCATTTTCATATACTATATTATTTCATTAATAGCTTACTCTAAAAAGTATATTTAAAGAATCAATCAATTTGCTTATCATAGCTTTTTATTTTTAAAAAATCTAAAAATTCATATTGAAAATTGCAGATTTTACAGTAATTTAATGTATTTAAGTTAAAAATAATTTAATTTAATAAAATTATATGTAATATGTCTTATATTATTAATAATATTTTCCAGTAGAAATAAAAAATTAAAATAATAGTAAATTTTCTAATGAATTTATTTGAATTTAAATTATTAAGCAATTCTTTTAATATTTTTTGAAATAGAATATTTTCAATTAATTAATTATTTTATTAAAACAAATATTTAATTAAGCATCTAATTTTGTAAATTATTGAATTTAGTTGTGTTGTTTTAGTATGGAAGAGCTCTTTATATCTGCATAATTCTAATAATAAACTCTAAAAAATATTAGATTGATAATTGTTCATTACTTTCAATCAATTTTTCGAATGATGAAAAATTAATAATTAATTGAGAGGATAAAAAATTAAAAACTCGAATATACTATTTGATAAACTAAATTAAAAAATATGAAAGGTTTGAATATTTTACTCTTTATTTTTATTGTTAGATGCACTCATTCTTTTAATTTTATAAAGATACCTTAAGTTTTTACTGGCCAAATAGAATTCCTTGATAAAACTGAATTAACAAATAAAGGAAGAGGACAAGTTACTTTTCAAGTTAGTCATACTGTATAATTTACATCGACTCCATAAATATTATTAGCAATAAATGATATGGATATTTAAACAGGTAACACCAATTTTTAAGCAAATATAAATTCTTCTAACTAAACTCATTTTAGTTTAGTGTTGTAAAAAGATGGTGATGAATTTGTAAAGGATTTGAAATTCTAATATTTGGCTATAAACATAAAAGATAGTTTTGTTTTAACAGGATTTATGAACTTTTAAGAAAAAATATATAACTGCGATCCTAATTTTATGTGTGCAAAGTTGACATTTATGTATTAAAAAACCGATTTCGATAGATAAAAGTGGAATGTTACTGTTGGATTTTATTTTATTGGAATAGAAAAAGTCTAACTATCGAATGCTGGTTATAGTTTAAGCATTCTAAATGAAATATTTTATAGTTCAAAAAGCTTTGACATTATAATTAAAACAAGAGATCAAAATATTTATAATAAAATTAACAAGATATACTACAATTATATAGAAATCTATCAATAAATTGATAATAGTTATTATCATTTTTCTAATATAAGGGATGATTCAATTAATCCCATTAGTTCTAGCAACCCGTTGACATTTTCTTCAACTGAAGTACGTGAATTTTAATTACCTACTTATAAATTTAACATAGATGTTACTTCTGGTATTTTTTTAGGGGTTACTGGATTTGAGTGTATTGATAATTTTAGATTTGAAGTAAAAATATAATAAAATGAATTTGATTTAAACTATTATTCATATCAATATATTTATTCAACTCGGTGGACAACATAAATTAAAGGTGGCTAAGCTTAAATAATGGTTTTTTCTTAAGTTAATTGCAATATCAATGATTTGTACTTTTTGGATGACTAATACTAATGTGTTTCATCATGTCCTAATGGATACTATTTAGCAAATACACCAGACCCTATCTATAAGATTACCTTAAATTAATGCCTTGCCTGTGATGCTTTATGCAAGACTTGTAATGGACCTACTCCTTAAAGTTGTTTGTCATGCAGCGAAGCCTACTTATTAAATAGCGTGTGCTATAAAATAAGGCCAAATAATACTTTTTGCGATGAAAGTAATAAATGCAAAGAATGTAACAAAATGCAAAGTGACTAAACTACTCCGATGTGTAAATTTTGTGATATTACACTAATGAATTGCTTATAGTGTAACAACCCTAACTAGTATTTATATAAATAGATTTGTTAGGTTGAAAGGCCAATTAGGACCTACTGTGACAGTAAAAATACTTGTGAAGATTGCTTAGTAAACTGTGAATCTTGCTATCAAACAGCTAGTAAAGACTGCTTAAGCTGTATGGAGCCTTTTATCTTACATTAAAATCAATGTGTTTGTCCTGATCTGTCTCAGACTTACAATATTTAAACAAAACAATGTGAATTTAAAGAACTTTCTGTATTTTCTTAAGGCACTTAGTAGAAATTACAAGATGGTGGGAACGCAGTAAATTAAGTATCATTTGGAATGTCAATAGGATTTACTATAGCTTAAGGTTTTACTAGTTCAGGATGTGCTCTTCTTTCTTAAACTCTAACTATCCAGAAGATATTTTACTTAGAATTAATTAATATCAGCACGCCTCAACTTCTATTGTAATTCATAAAGTCAATATCAAGTAAATTTCTTAAAATATACATTAAAATTAAAATTCAATAGGAAATTATAGATTTACATTTTTTGTCTTTTTAAAATAGACGAAGGAATAACAAAAAAGTTTTAAATTTTAAATGCTTTTTAATATTAAATGGATTTTGAAAGTTAAAATCATAATTCGACATTGGATTATTAATTTAAATATAATAATATCTCAAGTAGTCTTTTTAAAAATAGTGGAGGCGGATTTTTTACTCTAATACTAATAATTATTTTTTAATTTCTTAGCCAAATCCTTGTAAGTTCTAAATGCTAATCTGGTTTCTTGAAAATATATGATAAATTCATATCTTCTTTAATTATTTAGCTGCTATAAACTTTAATTTTATTATTTTTTTATAGCTCTCTACTGTATATTCTTGACGAAAAATAAATAAAGGGAGTTGAAGGTTATATATTTCTTATTATTTATTTTGTCTACATAATATTAGCTTTAATTATTCAATCTTTAGTTCTTTTTAAGCTAAATTTAAATGAAAAAAGATTCAATTAATATGAACCATAGATTTAAGATATCTTGTAAACCTAATTAGCAAACAGTTCAATACTTTAAAAAGCGTCATGTAGAATGTACATGATAATATTTCAAATTTATGAAAACATACTGTTTCCATTAGTGGTTGTATCATTTAAATCTAGTTATGTTTGTCAAATGAGCTTTCTTATAGCAATACAGTCAATAGAATTCATTATTACACTTTATATAAGACCTTTTTAAAATAAGTTAGTAAATATCTCATTTATATTTGAATAAGGCACTTGGATTATAATTTATGCACTGTTTTACGCACTAAGCTGTTCAATAGATTAATTAGACCCTACAATATAAGTTTATCCATAAAATATAACAGTTCTCTTAATTATAATTTTGTTTTCAATTTGTTTTGTAATTTTAATAAATCCTATTTTTTAGTTAATATAAATTTTCATTTTACTGAAATAATGCCATCAATATAAAAAGACGAGAAATTAGATTTTAGCTTAAAAAGATTTAGTAGGAACATAATAAATAAATATAAAAATGTTAACAGATATTAACTTTCAAGAATTGACAGACTATCCATTTAAACGTTGATAATTTATCTAGTAAATATAAATATTTATTTATTTGTATTTTTTACTTTAAAATCTATCAATTTACCCCTAATATAAATTTTTAAAAGGATTTTTCTAATACTAAGCCAAGTAAGATGAGTAATATTTTTAAATATTTTTTTATAATTATTTTATTGTTTAAATTACTCTATTTTAAGTGAATTAAAAAACTGATTGAATAAAAATATTTATTGGTAAATATTTTTAAGTTTTTAATACAAATTCATTTTTAAATTAACAAAATAATATAATCCAAAGCACATGCATACATTCTCATACATACATAATATACATTTTTCTTATATCTATTAAATATTTAATATAGTCTTTATAAGAAAGTTATTATTGAATTATTTATTAAATTAGAAATAACTAAATATATAAATATATAATTAAAAAAACTATTATTACAAGATCAATATAATAGACGACATTTTGTAAATTAAGAGAACAAATTATTTTATTTTTATTAAATTAAGAAAATAAATGCCGATTTAAAGATTTTATTTGTCTCTGTATTTATAGAACTAAAAAATATAGTTTATTAAATAAAAAGTTTTTGAATACATAAAAATTGATTTATTTTTTAATATTTTTTTCTTTTGATTCTTTTTGTAGAAAAAATTTAAAAATATTATGTCAAACGAAAGAAAGTATTTATTTGAATACATATTTGAGATCAATACAATTGGATTGCTTTGTATTTTCTTTAAAAACTATAAACTAATTATAATATTAACAATAGTTAAGTCTATTTTTTATGGTAATAAATATTACCTTATTTGACTTAATTAAAAAAGAATTAATTGTAACCAAACATTTTGTGAAATATTAATAATTAATTTTAATCACTAATCCTAATTTAAGATTTTTTTTAATTATTTCCTAAGCAAAATAAATGGTTAATGGTTAATTTTTTTTAAGAGAAAAAAGAAAATATCTAAAAAATATATTATAAAGCCAATAGAAAACAGAAATATGTTTATATTTACTAAAGAGAATTATTCACTTATGTTCTTCTTCAACCAAAAAATGAAACTTTAACCCTGCATAAAACTTAATTGTTATTCTTCAAAAGATAATTAATTTTAAATAAATTTTTAAAATAATTAATTAGAAATGCAGCTTGCACTTGTCTTAAAATAAAAATATGTTAATTACTAATCTCAACTTTCTGCATTTAAATAAATATTTTTTGATTATCTAATTTTTTTTTATTTACATTTTTTTACTCTTAACTAGTTCTTTATACTTTAATTAATGTAAATTTCTAGAAAAAATAATAGTATCTAGAATTTTTTTCTATCTTAAATTTTGCTACACATTATTTATCTCAGAATAATTTATATTTCAATTTATAGACTGAAATTAATAAAATGTTTGAGATAAAGAAAGTGAATTAATAAATAAATAAGAATAAAATTTTTTATCTCTTTCTTTTAATAGGAGATTTTAAGTTCTTATTCTAGTCACAAATAATAAACATATTTTTTTTCTTTTCGTAGATATTTGTTTGCTGTCTAATAAAGTGGTTTTGTGATAGCAAAAATTATATTTAGATATAAAAGTTCAATTTTTTGATTAGAGACAATCATTTTAAATTATTTAATAGAATATTTATTCTTTCCATCAAACTCTTATGCTTCCATAATTATTCCTTTCATCAACCCATTTATAATTTATATATAACTTTAATTTTCCTTATTTGATTTGCTAAAATAAAAAATTTTAAGCTGAATTCACATCATCTTTTTACAACACTAAACTAAAATGAGGTTAGTTAGAAGAACCTATAGTTGCTTGTAAATTTGTGTTACCTGTTTAAATATCCATATCGTTTATTGCTAATAATATTTATGGACTTGATGTAAATTATACAGTATGATTTGGATTACTATAATCTAATCTAAATGTCTGAAGATTTTATAATTAATTATAATTTATAGAATATCTAAATACTTAGATATAAATTAAATTAATTTCTGATTAATACTATTAAATATAGAGTAAAATGCCATATTAATTTACGTTATTTTTATCAAATAATAATCATCTAAAGATCATAAATTTTCATAGATTTTTATATTTTAAAAAATCTCAAAATTAATATTCAAAGTGAAATAATTTGTTTCTTTTAATATTTTTTAAATAGAATCTTATAATTTAAATTACTTATTATATTAAAATATAAATTTGTTTAAGTAATTTACAAATTCATTTAATTTGGCTAGCATCTTCCTGAATCTAAAACAATTTAAGAGATCTTTATGTACATTATTTAAAGAATAATATCTATAATGTATTAGATAGAAAAATTTTCATTACTTTTACTTAATTTTTTGAATTATGAAAAGTAATAAATTAATTGGGTGGATAAAAAACAAAATCTCAAAATCAAATAATTTATTTGATAAACAAAATTAAAAATATGAAAGGGTTGAGTATTGTACTCATTATTTTTATTGTAAGATGTGCTCATTCTTTTAATTTTATAAAGATACCTTAAGTTTTTACTGGAGAAATAGATTTTCCAAGAATACCTGAATTAATGAATGCAGGAAAAGGGTAAGCTACTTCACATATTAGTCATACTGTCTAATTTACATCTACTCCATAAATATTATTAGCAATAAATAACATGGATATTTCAACAGATAACACCAATTTTTAAGCAACTATAAGTTCTTCTGACTCAAATCAATTTAGTTTGGTTTTGCAAAAAGACTGTGACGCGATTATTTATGCTTTGAATATTCAATATTTGGCTATAAACATAAAAGATTCTTTTGTTTTAACAGGGCATTTTAACTTTTAAGAAAATATATACACCTGCGATCCTAATTGGATGTGTGCAAAATAGACATTTATGTACTAAAAAAGCAATTTCGACAGCTAAAAATGGAAAGTTACAATTGGTTTTTATTTTATTGGACTAGAGAAGGTCTAATTATAAAATAGTGGTTATGGTTTAAGTTTTCTAAATGATATAGCTTATCATTCTAATAGCTTTGACATAATAATTAAAACTAGAGATCGAAATGTTTATAGTAAAATAAACAAGATTTACTACAATTATATAGAAATCTATTAATAAATTAATAATAGCTATTATTATATTTCTAATATAAGGGATGATTCTATTAATCCCATTAATACTGGCAACCCAATGACTTTACCAGGCTCATCAGGAAGTCCACCAAGGTATTCTTATATACCTACTGATAAATTTAACATAGATGTTACTTCTGGTATTTTTTTAGGGATTACTGGATTAGAATGCATTTTTAATACTTTAAGATTTTCTGTTTAAACACAATAATAAAATTAAGTTGATTTAGACTACTATTCATATTAAAACTCTTATTCAACTTGGTGGACATCATAAGTAATAGGTGGCTAAGCTTAATTTATGGTTTTTGCTTAAGTTAATTGTAATATCAATAATTTGTACTTTTTGGATGATTAGTATTAATGTGTTTCCTCATGTCCCGATGGATACTATTTAGCTCATACACCAGACCCCATCTATAATATTAACTTAAATTAATGCCTTGCTTGTGATGATTCATGCAAGACTTGTAATGGACCTACTCCTCAAAGTTGTTTGTCATGCAGCAAAGCCTACTTATTAAATAACATGTGCTATAAAATAAGGCCAAATAATACTTATTGTGATTAAAATAATAACTGCAAAGGATGTACCAAAATTCAAAATGATTAAACTACTCCTATGTGTAAATTTTGTGATATTTCACTAATGAATTGCTTGTTGTGCTATAACCCTAACTAGTATTTATATAAATAGATTTGTTATGTTGAAAGGCCTATTAGTACATACTGTGACAGTTAAAATATTTGTGAAGACTGCTTCATAAATTGTTAATCTTGCTATTAAACAACTAGCAAAGACTGTTTAAGTTGTAAGTAGCCTTTTCTCTTTTACTAAAATCAATGCATTTGTCCTGATTTGTCTTAAACTTATAATATTGAAACAAAACAATGTGAATTTAAAGAACTTTCTGTGTTTCCCTAAGAAACTTAGTAGAAATTACAAGATGGAGGAAATGCTTTAAATTAAGTATCATTCGGATTATCAGTAGGATTTACCATAGCTTAAGGTTTTATTAGATTAGGTTGCCCTCTTCTTTCTTAAACTCTGACAAGCCAGAAAATATTTTACTTAGAATTAATTAATATCAGTACACCTCAATTTCTATTACAGTTTATAAAGTCAATATCAAGTAAGTCTCTTTAAATATTTATTAAAATTAAAATTTAATTGGAAATGATAGCATTTTTAAATTAATTTTTTTGTCTTATTAAAATAGGTGAAGGAATAATAAAGAAATTTAAAGTCCTAAATGTTTTTTTATATTAAATGGATTTAGAAAGTTAAGATAATAATTCAACATTAAATTATTAATTTAAATATAATAATCTTTCAAGTAGTCTTCTTAAGAATAGTGGAGGAGGATTTTTAACTCTAATATTAATGGCTATTTTTTAATTTTTTAGCTAAATCCTTGCAAATTCTAAATGTCAATCTTACTTCTTGAAAATATATGATAAATTCTTATCTTCTTTCATTATTTAGCTGCTATAAATCTTAATATTATTATTTTTTTATAGCTCTCTACTTTATATGCTTGACGATAAATAAATAAAGGGAGTTACAGGTTATATATTTCTAATTATTTATTTTGTTTACATAATATTAGCATTAATTATTCAATCTGTAGCTCTTTTTAAGCTAAATGTAAATGAAAAGAGATTTAATTAATATGAACCATTAATTTAAGATATCTTATAAATCTAATTAGCAAATGGTTCAATACTATAAAAAGCACAAAGTAGGATGTACATGATAATATTTCTTGTTTTTGAAAGTATTCTAATTCCATTAATAGTTATTTCATTTAAATCCAGTTATGTTTATTAAATGAGTTATCTTATAGCAATACAGACAATTGAATTCATAATTACACTTCATATAAGACCATTTCAAAATAAGTTAGTAAATATCTCATTCATATTTGAATAAGGCATTTGGATTATAACTTTTGTGTTGTTTTATGCACTTAGCTGCTTAATAGATTAATTAGACCCTACAGTATAAGTTTATCCAGAAAATATAGAAATATTCTTAACTATTATATTACTTTTAATTTGTTTTACAATTTTAATAAATCCTATTTTCTAGTCAATATAAACTTTAATTTTCCTTAAATAATGTTATCAATAAAAAAATACTAGAAATAAGAATTCAACCTAAAAAGATTTAATAGAAATAAAACAGATAAATAAAAAAACATTAATCAATATTAACTTTAAAGAACTAAGAGACTATCAATTTAAACGCTGACCTATAGAATAATTAATTTATTTATTTATTGAATATTATATTTATTTGTTTGCATTTTTTATTTTAAAACCTATTTATTTACGCTTTATCTAATTGCTTAATAGTATTTTTCTAATATTCAGTCAGGGAAAATGAACATTATTTTTTAGCAATATTTATAATTAATTATTTTATTAAACGAAATATAAAAATTTGAAAAAAACTCTATTTTAAGTTAACTAAATAACTTCTTGAATTGAAAAGATTTATTCTTTGGGTTTATATTGTAATTGCATCAATTTTTTTAATAATTTTGTTGAAGGAGTAATAGTATTAAGGATATAAATATTATTATTATTTCTTGAAATTATAAAATTTGAACTAATATTTTTTTAAGTGAACGAAATAATATAATTTAACACAAGCATACATACACATATATCTTCAGCATATCTACTAAATATTTAATATAGTACATATATACTAAAGTTATTATTGAATGAGTTTTTAAATTAGGAATAACTAAATTTATTTAATAAATAAAAAATTACTATCACAAATAAGATGAACTTAATAAAAATTTAGTAAACTAAAAGAAAAAATTATTTTATTTGTATTGATTTAAGAAAATAAGTGGTTACTTAAAGACTGTTATTACTCTGATTATTTTTAGAATCAAAATATATAGTTTTTAAAATATAATGTATTTGAATAAATAAAAATTGATGTAAATTACAATAATTTTTAAAAATATTTTTATCTTGAGGATATATTTTATATGAACATAAAAGAGGATTGTAGTATTAATTTATAAATTACTTTATTACATATAGTAGATATATTTTAACTAATTGCTTGGTTTAAAATTAATAAATTAATTATTACAGAGATTTTGTGTCTTATATTTTCAAATATCAAATCTGTTTTCCTTTTCATGCTCTTTGAAGAAAATATACCAGAATATTTTGTCTAATCAATGAAAGTATTTAATTGAAGAAAAAAAAAATATTTGAGATAAATTCAATTAGACTGCTTCTTAATTTGTTTGAAAACTATTAAATACTAACTAGAGGAGAGGGTTTATACCAAATATGATACGAATAATAGTTAAGCAAATTTTTTTATGGTAATAATTACCTTATCTGATTTAATTAAAATAAAAATTAATTATAGCCAAAAATTTTGTGAAATATTTATAGTTTATTTTAATCACTCATTATTTTTTGTTTTTCTTTAAAGAAGATTCTTTTTGAATATTCAAAATGTTCTAATGAATTGCACCTTATTCAATTATATTTTCTATCCAAAATCAATTACTAATTGCTTGGTAAATTTTAAAATAGAAAAAAGAAAATATTGGAAAAAATATGTTATAAACTATAGAAATTGTAAATATTTGTTTTATATTTATTCAGGAGAATTATTCACCTATGTTGTTTTTCATGCAAATTATTTAATTTTTTTTTGCTTCAACAATAGTAAATTGTTATTCTTAATAAAATAATTAGTTGTAAAAATATCGCTTATATCATTAATTAAAATGCTTTACTTGTCTCAAACTACTAAATAAAAATATTTTAACTCAAATATTTAATCACCTACATGTTAATAAATTTATATTTCTTGACTAAATTTTATAATTTATTAAATCTTTTTGCTTTTATAATTTTAATTTTTTGAATAAATAGTAGTACTTAAAATCTTAAGAATAGTGGAGGCGGATTATTTACTCTATTAGAAATAATTATTTTTTAATTTTGACACAAATTTCGATTATGGCTACTGTAATATGTTCAAAATTTCCTCCTATTAATAAAATTATCTCTATTTTATCAACTGCTTAGAATTTTTATTCTATGTAAATTTAATTTTAAAAATTAATAAAGAGCTATTTAATATTTTTTATATTATTATTAATAATATTTAATAAGAGAAATAAAAAATTATTATCGAATCAGATAATTGATCATTTTGTATAAGAATTTCGAAATTATTTGTATTTAAATAAATTAAGCAAATTCTTTAATGCTTTTTAAATAGAATCTTATTATTAATTAATTATTATATTAAAATAAATCTTTATTTAAGAATATAATTTAGAAAATCATTGAATTTTGTGTGTGTTTTAGCATGGAAAGTTCTTTGTCTGCATATTTCCAATAATAAACTCTAAAACATTAATTATTTCTAATCAATTATTTGAATTATCAAAAAAGGATAATTAATAAAGTGGAAAAATAAATAAAAACTCGAATAAATTTTTGATAAAAAAAACTATCAATATGAAAGGTTTCAGTATTTTACTCATTATTTTTATTGTAAGATGCACACGTTCTTTTAATTTCATAAAGATACCTTAAGTTATTACAGGCGAAATAGATTTTATGTAAATACCTGAATTACAAAAAGCAGGAACAGGATAAGCTACTTCTCATATTTATCATACTAACTAATTTACATCTACTCCTTAAATTTTATTAGCATTAAGTTATATCGATTTCGTAATGGGTGACACAATTTTTTAAGCAACCATAAATTCTTCTAATTCAACTCATTTTAGTTTATTGTTGCAAAAATATGGTAAAACGAATTTATATCGTTTGAAATTCTAATATTTGGCTATCAACATAAAAGATTGTTTTGTTATAACCGGAAATTTTAACTTTTAAGAAAATATATACACCTGTGACCCTAATTGGATTTGTGCAAAGTAAACATTTATGTATTAAAAAAGTAATTACGATAGCTAGAAGTAGAATGTTACAGTTGGTTTTTATTTTATTGGACTAGATAAGGTTTAACTTTAAAATAAGGGTTATAGTTTAAGCTTTCTAAATGAAATAGTTTATAATTCAAATAGCTTTGACATAATAATTAAGACTAGTGATCAAAATATTAAAAGCCAAATAAAAAAGATTTACTACAATTATATAGAGATCTATTAATAAATTAATAGTAGCTATTATTATATATCTAATGTAAGGGATAATTCTATTAATCCCATTGGTTCTAGCAACCCATTGACCTCGTCTTCTTTTGGACCAAGGTATTCTTAATTTCCTACTTATAAATTCAACATTGATGTGACTTCAGGTATTTTTTTAGGGATAACAGGAGTAATATGTAATTCTGATTAATTTAGATTTTCTGTTTTAACCCAGTAATAAATGTTAATTGACTTAAATTATTATTCATATCAAAATGCTTATAGAACTTGGGCAGATACATAAATTAAAGGTGGTTAAGCTTAAATTATGGTTTTTGCTTAAGTTAATTGTATTATCAATAATTTGTATTTTTTGGATGATTAGTATTAATGTGTTTCCTCTTGTCCTGATGGATACTATTTAGCTCATACACCAGATCCCATCTATAAGATTACCTTAAATTAATGCCTATCCTGTGATGCTTCATGCAAGACTTGTAATGGGCCTACTCCTCAAAGTTGTTTGTCATGCAGCAAAGCCTACTTATTAAATAGCATGTGTTATAAACTAAGGCCAAATTATACTTATTGTGATGAGAATAATAACTGCAAAAAATGTACCAAAATGCAAAGTGACTAAACTACTCCAATGTGCAATATTTGTGATATTACACTGACGAATTGCTTATAGTGCTATAACCCTAACTAATATTTATATAAATAGATATGTTATGTTGAAAGACCAATAAGAACATACTGTAACAGTACAAATACTTGTGAAGATTGCTTCATAAATTGTGAATCTTGTTATCAAACAACAAGCAAAGACTGCTTAAGCTGTATGTAACCTTTTGTCTTATATAAAAATTAATGTATTTGCCCTGATTTGTCTCAAACTTATAATGTTGAAACAAAGCAATGTGAATTTAAAGAAATTTCTATGTTTTCTTAAGGTGCATAGAAGAAATTCCAAAATGGTGGAAACGCAGTAAATTAAGTATCATTTGGAATGTCTATAGGATTTACCATAGCTTAAGGTTTTACTAGTTCAGGGTGTGCTCTTCTTTCTTCAACTCTAACAAACCAGAAAATATTTTACTTAGAATTAATTAATATCGGCACACCTTAATTTCTTTTGCAATTTATAAAGTCAATATCAAGTAAATTTATTTAAATATTTAATAAAATTAATAGGAAATTATAGTATTTAAATTTTTAAAATAGATGAAGGAATAACAAAAAAGTTTGAAGCACTAAATGCTTTTTAATATTAAATGGATTTTGAAAGTTAAGATAATAATTCGACATTAGATTATTAGTTTAAATATAATAATCTATCAAGCAGTCTTCTTAAGAATAGTGGAGGCGGATTTTTTACTCTAATAATAATAACTATTTTTTAATTTCTAAGCCAAATATTTGCAAGTTCTAAATTCTAATCTTACTTTTTAAAAATTTATGATAAATTCATAGCTTCTTTCATTATTTAGATGCTATAAACTTTAATTTTATTATTTTTTTATAGCTCTCTACTGTATATTCTTGACGATAAATAAATAAAAGGAGTTACAGGTTATATATTTCTTATTATTTATTTTTTCTACTTAATATTAGCACTAATAATTCAATCTCTAGTTCTTTTTAAGCTAAATGTAAATGAAAAGATATTTAATTAATAGGAACCATAAATTTAATATATCTTATAAATCTTATTGGCAAACGGTTCAATAATTTAAAAAGCTTCATGTAGAATGTACATGATAGTATTCCAAGTTTTTGAAAACATACTGTTTCCATTAGTGGTTGTATCATTTAAATCTAGTTATGTTGGTCAAATGAGTTCTCTTATAGCAATATAGACTATGGAATTAATTATTACATGTTATATAAGACCATTTCAAAATAAGTTAGTAAATATCTAATTTATATTTGAATAGGGCACTTGGATTGTAATTTATTCACTATTTTACACACTAAGCTACTTAATAGATTAATTAGACCCTACAATATAAGTTTATCCACAAAATATAACAATCCTTTCTATTGCTATTTTGTTTTCAATTTTTTTTGTAATTTTAATAAATCCTATTTTCTAGTTAATATAAATTTTCATTTTACTTAAATAATGCTATCAATAAAAAAAGACTAGAAATTAGATTTTAGCTTAAAAAGATTTGATAGGTACAAAATAATTAAATAAAAAAATGTTAACAGATATTAACTTTCAAGAATTGACAGACTATTCATTTAAACGTTGATAATTAGAATAAATAATTAATTTTATTTATATATTTATTTGTTGGTATTTTTTGCTTTAAAAAAATATATAATTACTTTTTATCTAAATGTATAAAAGGACTTTTCAAATATTTAATTAAGAATAATAATAATAAATTTCATAATTTTCTAGATTTCAAAAATCTAAAAATTCAGGTTAAAAATTGTAGATTTTACAGAGTATTTAATAAGAGAAATCAAAAATTATAATATCTAAATTTTCCAAAGAAATAATAATAACTTTCTAAAAATATTTGGAAATTAATTGTATTTTAATTATTAAGCAATTACTTTTCACATATTTTAAATAGAGTTTTATAATTTAAATTTCTTATTATTTTTAAATATATAATATTAGCTTTAATTATTCAATCTTTAGTTCTTTTTAAGCTAAATTTGAATGAAAAAAGATTCAATTAATATGAGCCATAGATTTAAGATATCTTATTAACCTAATTAGCAAATAGTTCAATACTTTAAAAAGCGTCATGTAGAATTTACATGATAATATTTCAAATCTTTGAAAACATAATGTTTCCATTAGTGGTTGTTTCATTTAAATCTAGTTATGTTTGTCAAATGTGTACTCTTATAGCAATACAAGCAATTGAATTCATTATTACACTTCATATAAGACCATTTCAAAATAAGTTAGTAAATATCTCATTCATATTTGAATAAGGCACCTGGATTATAATTTATGAATTGTTTTGTGCATTAAGCTACTTAATAGATTAATTAGACATATATAAGAAAATGGGTCGTCTAGCGCAAATCCCAAAATCCCCAGAATCCCCAAAA
>JH720015.1:52690-225033 GCA_000231845.2 Tetrahymena malaccensis 436 | reverse complement strand
TTTATTCACAGAAATAAAACTAATTTGATTTAAACTATTATTCATATCAAAATTTTTATCAAACTTGGGCAGATTCATAAATTAAAGGTGGTTAAGCTTAAATTATGGTTTTTGCTTAAGTTAATTGTAATATCAATAATTTGTACTTTTTGGATGACTAGTATTAATGCGTTTCCTCATGTCCTGATGGATACTATTTAGCTCATACACCAGACCCTGTCTATAATATTAACTTAAATTAATGCCTTGTTTGTGATGATTCATGCAAGACTTGTAATGGACCTACTCCTCAAAGTTGTTTGTCATGCAGCAAAGCCTACTTATTAAATAACATGTGCTATAAAATAAGGCCAAATAATACTTATTGTGATTAAAATAATAACTGCAAAGGATGTACCAAAATTCAAAATGATTAAACTACTCCTATGTGTAAATTTTGTGATATTTCACTAATGAATTGCTTGTTGTGCTATAACCCTAACTAGTATTTATATAAATAGATTTGTTATGTTGAAAGGCCTATCAGTACATACTGTGACAGTTAAAATATTTGTGAAGACTGCTTCATAAATTGTTAATCTTGCTATTAAATAACTAGCAAAGACTGTTTAAGTTGTAAGTAGCCTTTTCTCTTTTACTAAAATCAATGCATTTGTCCTGATTTATCTTAAACTTATAATACTGAAACAAAATAATGTGAATTTAAAGAACTTTCTATGTTTCCCAAAGACATTTAGTAGAAATTACAAGATGGAGGAAATGCTTTAAATTAAGTATCATTCGGGTTATCAATAGGATTTACCATAGCTTAAGGTTTTATTAAGTTAGGTTGCCCTCTTCTTTCTTAAACTCTGACAAGCCAGAAGATATTTTACTTAGAATTAATTAATATCAGTACACCTCAATTTCTATTACAGTTTATAAAGTCAATATCAAGTAAGTCTCTTTAAATATTTATTAAAATTAAAATTCAATTGGAAATGATAGCATTTTTAAATTTATTTTTTTGTCTTTTAAAATAGATGAAGGAATAATAAAGAAATTTAAAGTCCTAAATGTTTTTTAATATTAAATGGATTTAAAAAGTTAAGATAATAATTCAACATTAAATTATTAATTTAAATATAATAATCTTTCAAGTAGTCTTCTTAAGAATAGCGGAGGAGGATTTTTAACTCTAATATTAATAGCTATTTTTTAATTTTTTAGCTAAATCCTTTCAAATTCTAAATGTCAATCTTACTTCTTGAAAATATATGATAAATTCTTATCTTCTTTTATTATTTAGCTGCTATAAATCTTAATATTATTATTTTTTTATAGCTCTCTACTTTATATGCTTGACGATAAATAAATAAAGGGAGTTACAGGTTATATATTTCTAATTATTTATTTTGTTTACATAATATTAGCATTAATTATTCAATCTGTAGCTCTTTTTAAGCTAAATGTAAATGAAAAGAGATTTAATTAATATGAACCATTAATTTAAGATATCTTATAAATCTAATTAGCAAATGGTTCAATACTTTAAAAAGCACAAAGTAGGATGTACATGATAATATTTCTTGTTTTTGAAATTATTCTAATTCCATTAATAGTTATTTCATTTAAATCCAGTTATGTTTATTAAATGAGTTATCTTATAGCAATACAGACAATGGAATTCATAATTACACTTTATATAAGACCATTTCAAAATAAGTTAGTAAATATCTCATTCATATTTGAATAAGGCACTTGGATTATAACTTTTGTGTTGTTTTATGCACTTAGCTGCTTAATAGATTAATTAGACCCTACAGTATAAGTTTATCCAGAAAATATAGAAATATTCTTAACTATTATATTACTTTTAATTTGTTTTACAATTTTAATAAATCCTATTTTCTAGTCAATATAAACTTTAATTTTCCTTAAATAATGTTATCAATAAAAAAAGACTATAAGTAAGAATTCAACCTAAGAAGATTTAATAGAAATAAAATAGATAAATAAAAAAATGATAATCAATATTAACTTTAAAGAACTAAGAGACTATCAATTTAAACGCTGACCTATAGAATAATTAATTTATTTATTGAATATTATATTTATTTGTTTGCATTTTTTATTTTAAAACCTATTTATTTACCCTTCATCTTATTGCTTAATAGTATTTTTCTAATATTCAGTCAGGTAAAATAACGTTATTTTTAAACAATATATTTATAATTAATTATTTTATTATAGGAAATATAAAAATTTGAAAAAAACTCAATTTATGTTAACTAAATAACTTCTTGAATTGAAAAGATTTATTCTATGGGTTTATATTGTAATAGCATCAATTTTTCTAATAATTTTGATGAAGGAATAATAGTATTAAGGATATAAATATTATTATTATTTCTTGAAATTATAAAATTTGAACTAATTCTTTTTAAAGTGAAAGAAATAAAAATATAAAACAAGCATACATTTACATACATCTCCATCATATCTGCTAAATATTTAATAGTAAAAACTAAAGTTATTATTGAATCAGTTTTTAAATTAAGAATAACTAAATTTATTCACTTAAACAAGATTGCTGAATGGTGGAAATGCTGTGAATTAAGCAACATTCGGTATTTCTTTAATATTTACTAGAGTCTAAGGTTTTATTAGTTAAGGATGCCCTCTTCTTTCTTAAGATCTAACCATCCAAAAGATATTTTATTTAGAATTAATTAATATCAACACACCTCAATTTTTATTACAATTCATTAAGGCAATATCAAGTAAATATGTTTAAATATTTATTGATTTATTATTTATGAGCATTTTAAAATTAAATTTGTTAAATGAAAGTAATTTTTACCCTTTTAAAAAAATAGATGAAGGAATAATAAAAAAGTATTAAGTTCTTAATATTTTTAAATATTAAATGGATTTTGACAGCTAAGATAGTAATTCGACATTAGATTATTAATTTAAATATAATTACCTTTCAAGTAATCTTCTTAAGAATAGTGGAGGTGGATTTTTTACTCTAATTATGATCATTATTTTTTTAATTTTTTAGCCAAATTCTTGCAAGTTCTAAATGTCAATCATACTTCATTAAAATATATGATAAATTTGTGTCTTCAATAATTATTTAGCTGCTATAGACTTTAATATTATTATTTTTTTATAGCTCTCTACTTTATATGCTTGACGATAAATAAATAAAAGGATTTACAAGCTTTACATTTCTTATTATTTATTTTATTTACATCATATTAACATTAATTGTTCAATCTATTGTTCTTTTTAAGCTAAATATAAATGAAAAGAGATTTAATTAATATGAACCATAAATTTAAGATATCTTTAAATCAAATTAGCGAACGGTTCAATACTTTAAAAAGCAAGAAGTAGGATGCACATGACAGTATTTCTTCTATTTGAAAATATTCTATTTCCATTAGTGGTTGTTTCATTTAAATCTAGTTATGTTGGCCAAATGAGTTCTCTTATAGCAATATAGATATTGGAATTCATTATTACACTTTATATAAGACCATTTCAAAATAGCCTATTAAATGTATAATTCCTTTTTGAGTAAAGTGTATGGATTGTAATTTATGCACTGTTTTTTGCACTAAGCTGCTTAATATATATAAGAAAATGGGTTGTCCAGCGCAGATATCAGAATCCTCAAAATCACCATTTCCCCAAAAATCCCTAAAAATTGAAAATTAATTGTATTTTAATTAATAAGCAATTGCTTTTCATATTTTTTTAAATAGAGTTTTATAATTTAAATTTTTTATAAAAATGAAAATAAATATTTGTTTAAAGTGTTTAGACTAGAAAATAATTGAATTTAGTTTTGTTGTTTTAGCATACAAGAACTCTTTATCTATATTATTTCAATAATAAACTTCAAAGCAAATTTGATAGAACATTATTCATTAATTTTAATTATGTTTTTGAATGATCAAAAAATAATAATTAATTAAGTGGATAAAAAAGCTAAATACTCGAATAAATTATTCTATAAAAAAATTTTAATATGAAAGGTTTGAGTTTTGTCCTCATCATTTTTATTGTAAGATGCGCTCATTCTTTTAATTTTATAAAGATACCTTAAGTATTTACAGGCGAGGTAAAATTTATAACAATACCTCAATTATAAAATGCAGGAACAGGGCAAGCTACTTCTCATATTTATCATAATATCTAATTTACATCTACTCCTTTAATTTTATTAGTGATCAATTAATTGGATATAATTCCAGGTGACATCAATTTTTAAGCAACTATAAGTTCTTCTAACTCAACTCATTTTAGTTTAGTGGTGTAAAAATATGGTAACACGAATTTATATTATTTGAAGTTTTAATATTTGGCTGTAAACTTAAAAGATTCATTTGTTATAACTGGAAATTTAAACTTTTAAGAAAATAAAATCAGCTGTGATCCTAATTGGATGTGTGCAAAATAGACATTAATGTACTAAAAAAGCAATTTCGACAGCTAGAAGTGGAAAGTTACTGTTGGTTTTTATTTTATTGGAATAGACAAGGTCTAATTATAGAATGCTGGTTATAGTTTAAGCTTTCTAAATGAAATAGTTTATAATTCAAATAGCTTTGACATAATAATTAAAACTAGAGATCAAAATATTTATAATAAAATTAACAAGATATATTATAATTATATAGAGATCTATTAATAAATTGATAATAGCTATTATATTATTTCTAATATAAGGGATGATTCTATTAATCCAATTAGTTCTAGCAACCCATTGACCTTGACTTCGTCTTCAACTGCAATTCGGTATTCTTAATTCCCTTATAAATTTAACATAGATGTGACTTAGGGTATTATTTTGGGAATTACTGGAGTTGAGGTTTGTTTCTATTATATAAGATTTGAGGTTTTAACACAATAATATAATTAAGTTGATTTAAACTTTTATTCATATCAATATGCTTATTCAACTTGGTATAATACATAATTTATAGGTGGCTAAGCTTAAATTATGGTTTTTGCTTAAGTTAATTGCATTATCAATAATTTGTATTTTTTGGATGATTAGTATTAATGTGTTTCCTCTTGTCCTGATGGATACTATTTAGCTCATACGCCAGACCCCATCTATTAGATTATCTTAAATTAATGCCTAGCCTGTGATGCTTCATGCAAGACTTGTAATGGATCTACTCCTTAAAGCTGTTTGTCATGCAGCTAAGCCTACTTATTAAATAGCATGTGTTATAAAATAATGCCAAATAATACTTATTGTGATGAGAATAATAACTGTAAAGAATGTATCAAAATGCAAAGTGATTAAACTACTCCAATGTGTAATGTTTGCGATAAGACGCTGATGAATTGCTTATAGTGCTATAATTCTAAATACTATTTGTATAAACAGATTTGTTATGTTGAAAGGCCTATCAGAATATACTGTGACAGTAAAAATATTTGTGAAGATTGTTTCATAAACTGTGAATCCTGCTATTAAACAACTAAAAAAGACTGCTTAAGCTGTAATTAGCCTTTTATCTTAAGCTAAAATCAATGTATTTGTCCTGATATGTCTCAAATTTATAATATTGAAACAAAGTAATGCGAATTTAAAGTACTTTCTGTGTTTTCTTAAGACGCTTAGAAGAAATTATAAAATTATGGAAATGCTGTAAATTAAGTATCTTTTGGAATGTCAATAGGATTTACCATAGCTTAAGGTTTTATTAGATTAGGCTGCCCTCTTCTTTCTTAAACTTTAACAAGCCAGAAGATATTTTACTTAGAATTAATTAACATCAGCATACCTTAATTTCTTTTGTAATTTATGAAGTAAATATCAAGTAAATTTATTTAAATATTTATAAAATTAAAATTCTATAGGAAATTATCTAATTCAATTTTTTGTATTTTTAAATTAGATGAAGGAATAATAAAAATGTTTTAAGTTTTTAATATTTTTAAATATTAAATGGATTTTGACAGTTAAGATAGTAATTCGACTTTAGATTATTAATTTAAATATAATTACCTTTCAAGCAATCTTCTTAAGAATAGTGGAGGTGGATTTTTTACTCTAATTATGATCATTATTTTTTAATTTTTTAGCCAAATTCTTGCAAGTTCTAAATTTCAATCATACTTCATTAAAATATATGATAAATTTTTGTCTTCAATAATTATTTAGCTGCTATAGACTTTAATATTATTATTTTTTTATAGCTCTCTACTTTATATGCTTGACGATAAATAAATAAAGGGAGTTACAAGTTTTACATTTCTTATTATTTATTTTATTTACATCATATTAGCATTAATTATTCAATATATTGTTCTTTTTAAGCTAAATATAAATGAAAAGAGATTTAATTAATATGAACCATAAATTTAAGATATCTTATAAATCAAATTAGCGAACGGTTCAATACTTTAAAAAGTAAGAAGTAGGATGTACATGATATTATTCCTTCTTTTTGAAAATATTTTATTTCCATTAGTTGTTGTTTCATTTAAATCTAGTTATGTCGGCCAAATGAGTTCTCTTATAGCAATATAGACTTTGGAATTCATTATTACACTTTATATAAGACCATTTAAAAATAACCTATTAAATATATAAATCCTTTTTGAGTAAAGTGTATGGATTGTAATTTATGTCCTATTTTTTGCACTAAGCTGCTTAATAGACCAATTAGACCCTACAATATAAGTTTATCCAGAAAATATAGAAATACTCTTAGCTATTATATTATTTTTAATTTGTTTTGTAATCCTAATAAATCCTATTTTCTAGTTAATCTAAATTTTTATTTTGATTAAAAATCATTATCGTAAAAAATAGACTAGAAATTAGAATGAAAATGAAAGCAATTTAGTTGGAGTATAATTAATAAATATGAAAAATTTAAAAATCCATACGTTTAAGAATTGACAGACAATAAATTTAAAAAATAATATAATATATATAATATTTTTTGTGTGTATATTATTTACTTTTTGTTTGTATCTCTTTACTTCAAAAATATATTTATTTGTTTAACTTAATCTAAATTTTTAATAAAATTTTCTAATATTAAGTGAAGCAAGTAGAGAAATATTTTTTAAGTATTAAATTAAAAAATATTTTATTAAAATTTTATATGTTTTAAAAATTTAATCAAACTCACTTACAGGAGAATTAATTTAAAAGATTTGTTTTTTTTTCATTTTATTTTAAATAGCTTAGTTATGATAGTTATTATTCATAGAGCTTGTAAGATTGGTTAAAAACTAATAAAATATACTTAATCTGTTTAATTTTTTTACTAAGAATCATACAAATATGTTAATATATAAATATAAATGCAAGAAACTACCAAAAATACAAGGAAGTGAGAAATGCTACAAAACTATATAATTTTACAAAAAATATACAAGGAACTACAAAATTAACAAGGAAGTACATAAATAAAAATATACCTTATTAAAATATTTTTATAAATAATAAATTTAAAAAAAACATAATAATTTATAATATACTATAAACATTTTATAAAAAAAAATTTTTTTCATGCATAATATCTCCAAGAAGGTTTTAATATTTGAAAATATGTGACAAAGTAAATTAGTGGCGCCAATTTGAATCAGTTAGTGAATAAGAAAACCTTAAACGATATGTGAATAGAGAAGTAAAACTTATAATATATGTGAAGGAGAGTTAATTGTTCTAAGTAAGTATTGTGTTCTAATATAAATAATTAAGAGTTTAAAGGATTTTGGGAATTTTAAAAGATAATTAATTATTATATCAATATGCATACTTCTTCAATCTTTGATAGAGTATTGTATTAATAATTTAAATGATATGTAAAAGGTATATATAAATGGTTTTAAACAGTGGTTGATTATTTGAAAATAAAATGTATTAAAACTTAGTAAAGTGGAGGCATGGAATATAAGAAATAAATTAATGATTTGTCTAGAAGAAAAATGGATTTATTGGGTGAAATTTAATTTCATTGATCTAACAAGGGGATTTAGATTAAATCTTAATACAATTTTATTAAATTCTGTGTCAATTTTATACAGGATTTATGAAAACAACTATTTCATCTACTTAATATCAAATTTGTGCCTTTAATCATAAAGCAGCAAAAAATAAGATTGTTATGCCAATCACTCTAAAGGGTTGTAGTAATTTATTTATATCATCGAGTTTTCTTCAACATACCAAATTAATTAATATAAAATCTGAAAGATCCAAGAAGTAAGTTGCCTACAATTTCTTTCTAGTCAGGATATTATTTTATTTAAAGGTAAAATTCATAATTCGATCGAATTAGTAATTTAACATAATGATATTCAGAAAGCTAAATAGTGTATTAAATGGCTAAGAAGTCTTCAATGGTAGGAAGTCTGTAAGTATCTAATCACTGAAATGGTGATTATGCTTGAATTAAAGGTTCTTATTCTAGTTCTCTATTAGGAATTGTCTAATCAGTAGGAGGCAGAATAGGTTTCATTATTTGTATAGGTGCATTAAGAATTGAGTTTATTTCTTCAATAATGGTAAAGATTTATTTAAATAAAACTTGGTGAGTTTTAATTAAGGGGTGTTGATCTAGAGGGGCTAAAGTGGAGCTTTTACTCAATAGATCTTATTTAAGCAGAAGGAAATTTTGGTTTTGGGTTAAAATCAAGTGGAATACTCGCTATTTTAGGTATGTGCAGTAGGATCTTCTAAAATGGCTCTCTAAGAAAGAGGGGTTTTGTAAAATATAACAAGCTAATAAAGTGGTTTCTTGAGTCCGTCTTTTAATGACTTAACAGCAAGTTTACCTATATTTTTGTAGGAAAGAAAAGTTATTTGTGAATATAGTTGATGCAAATGATAATAAAGAAATTAAAAAAATTTTTTTTTTTTTTTGGTTTTACTTTTTTTTCCCTAATTTAGTGAAATATATTGCTAAACTAGATTAAATTCTATTTAATAATTTATCATTAAAATTTTGTAAATAAGTTATATGATTGTCAAGCTTTGAAAGTTTAGAAATAAGTATTTTTAATCCTGATAGAACTTACGATATAGAAGAAGTATCAGCTAAATTCATCAGTTAAAGCTATAAAACAATATTTTTATAACTTATTTAATATATTTTCGTATTTCTACTTTTCATTTGAGACAATTTCTTTAACTTTATTATTATCTTAAAAATTAATCTTTTCAACTTTATTTTTGATTTGATTTACAATGTATTTCACTTCTTGAAATAAATTAAAATTGATAAACTTTTAAAATAATGATTTTATTCTATTATTTTTTAATTTAAATCTTAGAATTTTATTATATATTGAAAATCACTTGTTTTATTATTATTTCTATGTAAAAAATGTTAAATACTTAAAAAGCAAAAAAAAATTTGGAGAAAAATTTTTTTTAAATTAAAACATGAATTAATTGAGATAATTTATATTATATTAAATATTTTTTAAAATTTAATTGAATAAATTTCTAATTTAAAATGTATTTTTATCAGTGTTTAGAAAACGTTTATAATGCTTAATATTTTTATTATTTTTTTAATAAAAATACAAATCAAAAAAATAACAAATTTTATTGCTCCTTTTTTTTAAATATTTTAAATATAAAATTTTAGATTCAAAGTATTCTAGATTTTAAATAAATTTATTTTATTTTTATTAAAAATAGTTTAAATTTATTCTAAAATCTAATTTAATATTTATTAAATTTTTAATATTATTTAATAATTTCATCAAAAGTTTAAATTTGTTTTCCAACTAAATAATTAATAATTTTCTAAAAGAAATAGGAAATTGTTTTTATTTAAATAAAAAAAAATAATTTTCTTTATATTTTTATAAAATAGAATTTAATAATTTAAATTAAGGGCTGAAATTAATAAAATATTAACTAGCTTATCTCATTTAGAAATACCATGAATTAGGCTTTATATTTCAGATTCATCAGAATTTAAAATCTTGAAAAGCTCATTACTTATATCTTATTTAGAACTTCCAAAATATATTTCATATATCCAATAAATATACTATTAAGCTAAATTAGATTGTACATTTTTCAGAATTTGTAATCAATATTTTAAATTATGACAAATAATTAAAAATACATTAATTCTAAATAAAGTGGAAAAAAGTTAAAAGCTTGAAACTAATTAATTTATTTGGTCAACAAAATTTAATAATGAAAAGGTTTATTATTATACTAATTTGTATAATTATAAGATGCGCTCATTCTTTTAATTTTATAAAGATACCTTAAGTTTTTATTGGAGATGTTACTTATTTTGTAAATATAGGTGAATTATAATTACCAGGATAAAGGCAAGCTACTCATTCTATCAATCATAGCGTATAATTCACATCTACTCCTTAAATTTTATTAGCAATTTAGGAGTTTGATCTTGTAAAAGGTGACTATAATTTTTAAGCAACAGTAAGTTCATCTAGCTCAACTTAGTTTAGCTTAACGCTGCAAAAAGATGGAGCTAGTGGTTTAGCTAACATAAAATTTTAATATTTGGCAATAAACTTAAAAGATTCTTTTGTTAAAACAGGGCATTTGAACTTTTAAGAAAATATAGTTAGCTGCGTTCCTAATTGGATGTGCTCAAAGTAGACATTTAATTACTAAAAAAGCAATTACAACAGCTAAAAGTAGAATGTTACTGTTGGTTTTTATTTTGTTGGAATAGAGAAGGTATAACTGTAGAATACTGTGTAGACTATAAGCTTTATAAACGAAATAGTTTATAGTTCAAGTAGCTTTGACATAATAATTAAAACTAGAGACTTTAACATTTATAATAAAATAAACAAGATATATTACAATTATATAGAGATCTATTAATAAATTGATAAAAACTATTATCACTTTTTTAATAAAAGGGATGATTCAATTAATCCCATTCCTCCTAACAACCCATTGACCTAGCCTTCAACTCAACCAAGGTATTCTTAATTCCCTACTTATAATATAAACATAGATGTTATTTCTGGTATTTTTTTGGGGTTTACTGGAATGGAGGTTAATTATTTTAATTTAAGATTTGCTTTTGGTTAACCATAATTTAATTTGGTTGATTAAAACTAATACTCATATCAAGTTTCTTATAAAACTTATGGAGATACATTAATTATAGGTGGCTAAGCTTAAATTATGGTTTTTGCTTAAGTTAACTGCAATATTAATAATTAGTACTTTTTGGATGATTAGTAATAATGTGTTTCCTCTTGTCCTGATGGATACTATTTAGCTCATACACCAGACCCCACATATGGTATTACCTTAAATTAATGTCTTTCCTGTGATGCTTCATGCAAGACTTGTTATGGACCTACTCCTTAAAATTGTTTGTCATGCAGCAATGCCTACTTATTAAATAGCATATGTTATAATATTAGGCCAAATAATACTTATTGTGATGAAAATAATAGCTGTAAACTATGCACCAAAACATAAAGTGATTAAACTACTCCAATGTGTAATATTTGTGATATTACACTAATGAATTGCCTATAGTGCTTTAATCCTAGCTAGTATTTATATAAAAAGATTTGTTAGGTTGACAGGCCTATCAGAACTTACTGTGACAGTAAAAATATTTGTGAAGATTGTTACATAAATTGCGAATCTTGCAGACAAACAACTAGCAAAGACTGCTTAAGCTGTAAGTAGCCTTTTGTTTTATACTAAAACCAATGCATTTGTCCTGATTTGTCTCAAACTTATAACATTTAAACAAATCAATGTGAATATAAAGAACCTTCTGTGATTTCTTAAGACGCTTAGAAGAAATTTTAAAATGGTGGAAGCGCTGTCAATTAAGCATCATTCGGAATGTCTATAGGATTTACTCTAGCTTAAGGTTTTACTAGTTCAGGCTGTGCTCTTTTTTCTTAAATTCTAACAATCCAGAAAATATTTTACTTAGAATTAATAAATATTAGCACACCTAGATTTTTATTGCAATTCATAAAGGCAATATCAAGTAAGTATCTTTAAATATTTATTAAAATTAAAATCTATTATCAATAAGAGAGTTTTTTTTAATTAAATTTTTTGTCTACTTAAAATAGATGAAGGAATTACAAAAAAGTTTTAAGCCCTAAATGCTTTTAAATATTATATGGATTTTGAAAGTTAAGATCATAATTCCACGTTGGATTATTAATTTAAATATAACAATATTTCAAGCAGTCTTGCTAAGAATAGTGGAGGTGGATTTTTTACTCTAATAATAATAATTATTTTTTAATTTCTTAGCCAAATCCTTACAAGCTCTTAATGCTAATCTGACTTCTTTAAAATATATGATCAATTTATCTCTTCTTTATTTATTCAGCTGCTGTAATCTTTAATTTTATTATTTTTTTATAGCTCTCTACTTTATATGCTTGACGATAAATAAGTAAAAGGAGTTCCAGGTTATGTATTTCTTATTATTTATTTTGTCTACATAATATTAGCATTAATAATTCAATCTATCGCTCTTTTTAAGCTAAAAATAAATGAAAAAAGATTTAATTAATATGAACCATAAATTTAAGATATCTTATAAATCTAATTAGCAAACGGTTCAATACTTTAAAAAGCACAAAGCAGGATGTACATGATAATATTTCAAATTTTTGAAAATATACTTTTTCCATTAGTGGTTGTATCATTTAAATCTAGTTATATTGGCCAAATGAGTTCTCTTATAACAATACAGACACTAGAATTCATCATTACACTTTATATAAGACCATTTCAAAATAAGTTAGTAAATATCTCATTTATATTTGAGCAAGGCACTTGGATTGTAATCTATGTACTGTTTTGTGTATAAAGTTGCTTAATTGATTAATTAGACCCTACAATATAAGTTTATCCATAAAATATAACAATTCTCTTAATTGTTATCTTATTTTTAATTTGCTTTGCAGTCTTAATAAATCCTATTTTCTAGTTAATTTAAATTTTCATTCTGCTTAAGTAATGCTATTAATAAAAAAAGACCAGAAATAAGAATTCTACTTAAAAAGATTTAAACGATACAAAGTAAATAAATAAAAAAATGTTAATGGATATTAACTTTCAAGAATTGACAGACTATCAATATAAGCGTTGACCTATAGAATAATCAATTTATTTAGTGAATAATATATTTATTAGTTTGCATTTTTTACTTAAAAACTATTTATTTATTTACCTTTATCTCAATGTTTAATTTGACTTTTCTAATATTAAGTCATATAAGATGAGTAACATTTTTAATTATTATGTGTATAATTATTAAATGAAATATAAAAATTTGAACAAACTCTATTTTAAGTTTATTAAATAACTTGTTGAATTGAAAATATTTATTCTTTGGGTTTGTTTTATTATTGCGTCTATTTATCTAATAAATTGATTGAATTGAGTAATAGTTTTAAGTATACAAATATTACCATAATTTCGAAAGTATCAAATTAGATATTAAATTAGCAATAACTAACTAAATTTATAAGATTAAAAACTATTATATACAAGATCAATAAAATAATAATATGCAAATTAAGATAAATATTATTTTGTTTTTTTTTTAAATTAAGAAAATAAGAGGTAATTTAAAGATTTTGTTTGTCTGAGTATTTGTAGAATCAAAAAAATATTATTTTTTATATATGTAATTTAAAAAAAATTATAATTGATGTAAATTCTAAAAAAATTTATTTAATATTTTTTTCTTCAGGATAAAAAGGTACTCTGAAGAAAATAATAGAGGGTAGGGTTTTCATATTAATTTATAAATTATTTTATTAAATATAGTAAATATATATTAACTCATTGCTAGTTTTAAAATTAATTAATTTTTAAAGACATTTATTTACTTTATATTTTGAAATGTTATAATCATTTTTCATTATTTTAGATACTTTCTTTTTGAAGAAAATAGATCAAAAATATGGTGTCGAATGAACGAAATTTTTTAATTAAAAAAAAATATTTGAGATAAATTGAATTTGATTGCTTCATATTTCTATTGTAAATTATAAAATATATACTGGAGGAGAGGGATTGTACTAAATAAGATACTAATAATAGTTAAGTCAATTTTTTATGGTAATATTTACCTTATTTGATTTAATTAAAATAAAAATTAATAGTAACCAAAAATTTTGTGAAATATTAATAGTTTATTTTAATCACTCATTAATTATTTTTGTTTTTCCTTGATATAAGATTCTTTTTTTGAATATTGAAAACGTTCTAATAAATTGCGCCTAAATAATACTTTCTATCCAAAATTATGGCTGACATATTTTATAAAACAAAGAAAGAAAATATTGAAAAAAATATATAATAAAGCGATTGAAAATAGGAATATTAGTTTTATAATTATTAAAGATAATCATTGACCTATGCTGTTCTTCAACTAAACCATGAAAATTTTTTCTCCAAAAACAAAAGCTAATAGCTATTCTTCAAAAGATAGTAAACTATAAAAGAATAACTTAAATAGTTAATTATAAATGCTGGCTGCACATGTCTTAAACTAATTAATAGAAAGCTTTTCTCTCTAATATATTTAACTACCTACATATAAATTATTAATATTTATTTCTTATCTAATTTATTTTTTATATTTTTTTATAATTAACTAGTTCTTTCTGCTTTCAATTATATAAATTTCTAGAACAAATAATAGTACCAGAAGTTTTTAATATCTTTAATTTTGCTACACAATTTTAATTTATCTCAAAATAATATATGGACTGAAATTAATTATTTATTTGAGATAAAGTGTTTAAATTAATTAATCAATTAATTAGAGGTATTTAAAGAAATAAAAGTGTTTTATCTCTTTCTCTTAATAGGAAATTTTAAGTTCTTATTTTAATCACAAATAATAAACATATTTTGTTCTACACACGTATTTATTTGGTGTATGATCAGCTGATTTTGTGATAGCAAAAGCTAAATTTAAATATAAAGTTCTATTTTTTCATTAGACAATCATTTTAAAATGTTATATTGAATATTCATACGTACTATCAAGCTCCAAATATCCATAATTATTCCTTTAGATTGTAAAATTTTGCTTAATTAGTCTAAATAGAAGATAATTTTATATTCTTTAAATAATTTCAAATTTTTGTATTACAAAATATTGTAGCTTAAATACCACCTGAAGATTTAGTTATAATTAATATATTTTCAAAATACAAAAAAAAATTGAAAAAAAATATTTAATTTAAAATGTAATAAGATAGTTAATTTAACAATACTAACTAGGATCAATAGAATGGTGGAGAGAAAAAACCTATTGATAGTGCATAATAACTTTCTCGCAGTTAATCTGCAGTAACATAATCATCAACAGCTACTAACCTTTTCCAACAAAATAATAGTATATTTGGTGACTAAACATAAGGATTTAACTCAAATAAACCTCTCATTCTCTTGTTTTAACAATAAACCGATTAAAATAAAAATTAAACCAAAAAAAAAATGAATTAACCTTCAGAATAACCAAATAACAGCATAACACCTTAATAAAAAAATGAATAAAATCAACAGATAGACAAAGAGGAAGAACACAAATAAGAAATAACTTAAGTCCAAGACGAAAGGAAAGAAAAGGAAAAGTAAAAAAAAAATGAAAAAGCTTGCCCTCATCATAAAGGTTATAGCTTGTAATTTTTAAGTGTTGAATAAAATTCTAAAAAATATTTACTTTGCCCTCTCTGTATTTCAGAAGGTAATGGAGGTCAATTGGTTTGCTTGGATTTGGTATTTGGTGAAGATAAACTTATTAAAAATTTACCAAAAGAAGAAGCAAATTGCTAGTTTTTTAAACAAATCTAACAAATATTAGGCGAGTAAGATTAATGCGGTTAAATAAAGTAGAAAATTAAAGATTACTTTGAAAATCTGAAAAATTCAATCAACAAGCAATTAGAAATTTAAGAAAATTAAATGCTTAAAAAAGCTGAAGAACTATAAAACTATCAAGATAAGATCCAGAAGTAATATGAAACCTACATCTAAAAAGACAAAATAAAATAATTACTAACAAATAATTAAGATATTAATCAAGTAGAAAAAGACTTGAAAAATATAATCAATAGCACTTACAATAATAAGTAAAAGTTTTAAGAAGATACTTTGAAAATGATAGATAACTATCAAACATAAAGTAAAGCAATTAATTTCGATCAAGCAAATAAAATTACTGAAAGTGTCGTCTAATCAATTAAAAATATCGAAATCTTTAAAATTAGCGATTTTAAATCACTTAGCGAGACAGATTATATTGAAACTAATATGAAATTTTACAATGAAGAACTCTTTTAGAAGGAGCCCCATCAATTAAGCGCAAGCTAGTTGTTGGTCAGATTGATAAGCAATAAAATGAATAACTGTCCCCCATAATTGTTATAATAGTATAAGTATTTAATTGCTAAGATTTAAGGTTTTATTGATGTCTAAAGTATCAAAATTCCTTAATACAGTGATCTCCTTAAGGTTAACTACAACAATTTAAGTGATTCTTAATTTAAATTAGTTCAGAATCTATCAGAAAATATGTTAAGAGTAGTTTAATTTATTTTTTTATGATATTAATCTTAATAATTTTTTTATTTAAAGTCAAGTAATAGTGATAACTCTGCACCTATATTCAGATTAAATAGCAGAAATAAGAAAATATTAATGGATTTGCTATTAAACAAGTTCAATTACTGCTCTTAAAACTTTGAATAATACATTTCATAGGAGCTAGATAAAATTCTTCCATTTATTGACAGCTTAGATTTAAATAATATAACATAGAAAGGCAAACAATAAGTAAATGGATTCAAGTTAAATGAAGGTAGGTTAAAGCAAGTTTCTGAGTTAATCCAAGCTCTAGAGCAAACAAAAATTAGTGTTTAAAAATAAGAGCTAATTGAGGAATTCAAGAAAATATTTGAAAATAAAACTAATTACTTGACAAGCGAATTTGTAGAAAATTTCAAAAAAATCAGTTCATAATACTCAGATATATTGGCATGTTTGCTTCTAAAAGAACCCATATTCTAAAAAAAAAAAAACCCTATTTAAGATTTCAATGGTTTAAATGATCAATAAATGCTTAACCTATAAGAATTAGCAAAAAAAATTACTGATTTGTCAAATGATTTTGGCAGCAGTTATTTAAAAACAGAATCCCCAATTCATTATTAGCAAATTCAATCATTACATTTTGTTAATTAAATTAAGAGATGCCTTAATATTAAAAATCTAGAAAATCAAAAAAGGGATGAACAAGAAAAAGGAAAACAAGATTAAAATACAGAAGAAAAGCTGAACAGAGCTCTTAAATAATTAAATACAATTTAAAATTTACTAGTTAAATACCCCATTTTCGATCTCTGTCCAGATCTCTTTGTCTAAAAGTTATAACTTGAGTTTTAACAAGTTTAGTTAACTGAAAGAAATCCTATTTAAATCTAAAATTCAGATGAAAAGAACGTTTAAATCATTTAATAAAAATCAGTAATGGCTTTAGTTGTAACTAAGTACAACTTAAATCCCAACCTTAATTACGTATTTAGATGTAAATTAAACAAGAAGCTTGATTGTGATTCTATTGCATTTGGTATTATGCAAGACATCAACACTAAAAATGAATACATGTGGAAAGACAACCTCTGCTTTAGATCTGCCAGAAGTGGATATGGCTTAAACAAAATAATCAATGGAGTCAATCTATTTGATGTTAGAGATAAAATAGACTACATTGAAATCAGAGTTAATATCCATAAAAAAATTATGTTGTTTGCTGATTATCCCCATTATAAAAATATCAATCAAACAAATCCTGAAAATTTCTAGTAAGAAAAAAGCAAAGAATATAAATTTGGTATTTAATTCTATGCTCCTGGAGAAAATTATGAAGTTGAAATCACTGATATTAATATTGTTTAAGATAATGAATTACAAACATTCTTGAGCTAAAATGACGATGACTTTGTTGATCTACCATCTGAACAAGAAGATAACTCAGAAGATTATTACTTGCCTCCTGTCAAAATATTTGCAGATGAAAACAAAAAATGCGAAGAAGAAAAACAAGAATAACAAGAAGAATAATAAGAAGAATAACAAGAAGAATAATTTGAAGAATAACAAGAAGAAGAATAAGATGAAGAGGTTAGTTAAATTCCTTAAGTTTAGGATTAGTCTGAGTAAGTAGCACCAAACAAGGTGAAAAAGTCTTCTAGAAGAAAAATAAAACAAATTAAATTCATTTTAAGTAAATATAAAATAGTTTAAAATAACAAAAATTGAATGGTGAAAAATGATTGATATTTATTTTCTTTCATTTTTATTTACTAAAACAATTATTAAAGAATATTTTATTTTTTTTTGTTAATTATTTGTAATTTTATTTTTACTTTTTTACTTGGTACGCATTAATTTTTTATTAAAAATAAATTAAAAAAAATATTTTTCTGCTTTAACTATTTTCTTGTTTTAAACATTTTTATATTATTTTACAATTAAAATTTGAGTAAATTGTTAAAATTGATTGGTTTATGAAAATCATAAAAGAGCTACTTGCAGTAATTTATTTAGTGAGTGCTAAATAAATATTTAGTAGAATTTTTAATGATTTTTATAAAAAAAATTAAAATATATAAATTGTTAAACATAACATGGAAACTTTACAAATTTACGTTTATTTTTAAATAATGTAAAACTTATCAAAAAAAAAAAGACTACTTGAATGAATTTATTTAATAGAATTTTTAAAATATAATAATTTCATTCCTTTCATTTATTGTAAATGTTTTGATTTTTCACAGACTTAATTTTAATAAATTTTAGAAATAAAAGAAACAATTGAACTATTTTTATCTTTCATCATTTTAAAATATTTCCTAAAAAATTGATCAAAAAATAATATAAATATTAAGTTTATTCTCTACTGTAAAATTTATGTTTATTAAATAATCATTAATCTAAAACTACTAATATTGCTTAAAAAGTACATAAATAAAATGAATTTCAAAAGAAAGCATATTTTTATTCGCTTATGCTTAAATGTTATAGATAAAATATGTAACAAATAATTATAAAATGCATAATTTCTTTAATTATTTCTTAATTCTTTATCACAAATCTGCACCATTTATATTAATTTGTCCATCAGCACTCTTAATTTATAGAATTAAACAGTCTTTAATAAAATATTAATAAATAAATATTCAAATATTACTATGGGGACTTCTTTGTCATTTATCTTGACAAATCCAGGGTTTTCTTAAACTTTCTTACTTTTATCTGAAGGATCTACTCCTAAGCAAGCCTTTTATATTATAATATTAAAATAATTAAATTAAATTGATTTTATTAGGTTGTTTTTTACTCTTGTTCTCTTTAAACAAATATCGTTTTCAATATCAGCGTTTGAGGCTCTATTGACCATCTTTTTTTCAATAAGTTCATCCCAGCCCTGTAAAATAAATTAAATAAATTATCTTCAAGTTCTTGGGCGACATATTTTAAAATATTTAAATTACGCTAATAAAAGCATGACATCCCTTAACCATATCTGGTGGAGGGAATTCATATTCGACATAGTTTCTTTATGAGCAAATATCGCTAAGAGCATCAGCAACCTATTTTAGATAAATTGAAATTAAAAACAATTATTTTTGTTCATTCCTGCTTCAAATCAATTTAAGTCGCTAAAATTAAGTAAATACATCTGATTCTCTTCTTGATTCACCAATTTTCTTTAAAATTTCTCTAATAATTGCTTAGCATGAATTGCAATATAACTCTGGTTCTATATGAGTAGGTCTCTTATCTTAAGGATTCTTTTTTCCTTGATAAATTAAAATGGAGATTTTCAATTTATTTGATAATAGAATTTGTCAATAACGAACAAACAAATTAGTTACTTGCTTCAACAACGACTAGAGACAAAAAACTAATAAATAGCAAACCTAATATTATAAAATTTACACTTCTCATCTAAATACCTAACAAATTTAATTTTAAAATCAATTAATTTATTGATAATTTAGATATTGATCAAAGATTTTCAGATATTTAAAAACCTCCTATTTATCTAATAAAAAAACAATCTAAACGTAATATTTAACAATTCACACGTAAAAATAAAATAATATATCTCTATTTATTTTCTATTTTTAAAGTTTCTCTTTTTAGTAGTCTTTTATATTTTTTAAAAAAATGCTAAATTGATCATTTTATTAACAAGTATCAAAAAAACATATTCATTTTATAAATATTAAATTTTAAAACACACTTCAAATCTGAATATTTTATTAAAATTGTACTTTTTATAAATAATCTCAAAGATATATATTTCATTTTTATAATTTTTAATAGCTTTAAAAATTACATTTTTTATTTTTTATAAAATAAAATAAAAATGTTTCATTTATTTATTTTGTTTTAACATTTTTCAAAAAACCCTTTTGATTTTGCTTTTATTTCAAAATAAATAAATCAAAAACTAAAAACGTAAAAATCTCCTCAAATAAAAAATAAATTCATCAAAATAAAAGAACTTTTTAGAAAGGAGTAAAAAGTTCTGTATTTTAATATGTAAATTAGCAAAGGAAAGTACAAACAATAATGTTTTATTTTTCATCTAAGTTCATAAAAATCAAAATGATAAATTAATCTATTTTTTTTAATTTTAAAAATACTTTTTCTGCCTTATTAATAACTTCATTTATTTCTTGATGAATAATCCAAATTAAAAATGTTTAACTCTTATGATTTTAATTTTATTTTGAATTTCATGGACTATAAGATGATCGATCTATCATAAACTTTTAAAAATATCATTTAATCTTAAATTCTATCAATATTAATTATATTATAAAATTTAAAATACTATAAAATGTATTTTAAAAAATCTGTTTTTGCATTTTTTTAATAATTAAAGAAAATCCTCTCAAAAGTTAGTAAGAGTTTTAGAAAATTTAATGGATAATAATTGATTTATTTTTGATTAATTTTAATCCCTTAATTAGATCAGAGGACATTAAATATTTGATAAAATTTGTATTCAATCCAAATTTGATAAAAATCTAGAAATTCAAAAAATTCCTTTTATCTGTTCTAAAAAATCACTAATCATTCACTTTGATAAAAACAAGTTTTAAAATGATTAAATAACATTGGAATTCTCTCATTTTTTTAAATGTTTTATTTGGCTTAAAAAAATTTAATTGATGTGTAAACTTTTGAGCATAAAAATACTTACATTTTGCAGAGTATAATTAATAGCTGATGATAAAATTAAAAATAAATTTTGTTAGTTTGGAATGTAATCTAATTCATGCAAAGTAAATAAATATTTTTGTATTGTTTAGATTACCAATGAAAAATTAAATATATGGTAAAGTTAAGCCAAGATATCAAAAAATATTGGTGATTTAAGTCTTCAAATTATTTGCATGCATTTAAAGAGAAGTGAAAAAATGAGTAAAGATAAGATACACAAACATTTTAATTTACAAATATACACAAAATGCATTACATATTATAATGGTATTAGAAATTGGTTTAGTAAAAGACTTTATTAACTATTGGTGATAACTGATAAATTAATTAAAATTCAAGTTAATAAATATTATATAGATCCTTCTCTATCACTAGTAAGAAGGTTTATTATTAAATTAATAAATGCAGCTTTTACTTTCGCCTTCAAAAAACTCGCCTCGTTTAAATTAGAATTTGAAAAACTAGAGCTTCAAAGAGATCATTAATGGCAAGGTTAGCTAATTTAAGACCAAGCTCATAAACAGCTTTAATCAGGAGGCGCTCTAAAAATTAAAAGATTAGCAATTTTAATAGTAGCATTAACTATGCGACTCTGATTCCCAGGCTGATTAAATTGAAAATTGTAAAAATAAGGAAAAAAGTCCTTGTTCTTCATCTCACTCACTCACTCTCGAAGAAAATTCTTAGATTTTATAAAAAAATAAACTGAGTTCTTACTCTTTTTTGAATCTCTTGCCAGAGGCAAACCCTATTCGAGACAAATCATAAAAGGAAGATTAAATAAAATTTAAAAGCACTTAATGTATATTTTAGCTTAAGTAAGAAGATGAATACCTTGTTTTCGGATAATAAAACATCAGGGAACCTTTGCATACGGATTATGAAAATAAATTGTAATAGAGTAAAATTTAATAAAATGTGAATGAATAACAAAATGGTCTATCTAAATCATCATCTCAATCATCAAATGTTCAAGAAAAAACTGAAATAGATGAAAGCTCTGAAAGCCAAAAGGCTCATTAAGAAGAAAAAGAATGTCCTGAGAAGTTAAATAAATAAGTGAAACAAAAGCAAAAAGCAAAAGAAAAGAAGTAATCAGAGCAAGCAGCAGTTGAAAATTCTAAAAACTAAACAGCTTGCTAATTTTACCAGAATGATGAAAATTAAAAATCTACAGGCGTAAAGCTGATTTACAAAAAGTAAAACTAGCACATGCTAGTTAACTTGTAAAATAGAATTTAGGTGATTAAAGATACTTAAAGTAAGAAATTCATGCTATCGTCTGAACAGAGCAATTCAAGAAACGAAAATTTGGTATTTGATAGTTAATTTGAAAGTGGAAATCTTGCTTCTGTTTACATGCTATCTGATTAAAAATACAATTTATTAGTTTAATAGGATTTAAACACTAATGGTTATACCCAGTGGTTCTATTTTAAAGTCAGCAACAAAGTGAAGTGCCAAAAAGTTTAGTTCACAATAGGAAATTTTTACAAAAAAGACTCTCTTTTTTAAAAGGGCATGAAAGTATCTGTTTTTAGTAAAAAAAAGTTAGAATATTCAGGAATAGGCTGGCATAAATCTGGATTTAACATAAAATACACCTCATCAACGATATAAAAAGGTTTAAGTTATTTCTCTGCTAACTAACATGGGAAAATTTCTTATCTACTTCAGTTTAATTATGATTTTGAGTATGATGAAGATGAAACTTATTTTGCATACAGCATACCTTATACTTACTCATAGCTGTAAAAATATCTCAACAGTATTTTGTCTCAAAATTATTCATTTTTCTCAATGCGCTCCCTTTGTAATACCCTACTCGGAAACTAGCTTTTCCTCATAACAATAACTAACCCAATTACTAAATAAAATTAAGATCTTCAAAAAAAGGCCATTTTTATCACTTGTAGAGTTCACCCTGGCGAAACAATATCTAGCTATGTTTTAGAAGGGCTAATTAATTTTTTGTTAAGGTAAATATTAAATTCTATTTATTATTTTGATATTTTTCAAAGAAAACTCTAAAACTCTTCTATAATTAGCTAAAGTATTTTTGAAATTAATTTCAAAAAAATTTAAAGAATAAAATTTAAATATAAAAAAACCATTTAAGTAATTTGGTATTTTTAAAAGAAAATAGAACATTTTGAATGACCATTTTATGAAAAAATTGGTTAATTTTTTGTTGAAATAATTAAGCTCAAAATTAATTTTTTTAAAATTTAATTTAGTGATTCAGAGGAAGCATTTTAACTGAGAGAGTAATTCATATTTAAAATAGTTCCTATGCTCAATCCAGATGGAGTAATTCATGGGAATTATAGGTGTTCATTAGCAGGATGTGATTTAAATAGAAGATGGAGATTTCCTACTAAAAATGTGCATCCTGAGATATACTACACTAAAAGAGCAATATATGAGCTGAATGAAAACTATCCACTTATACTTTATTGTGATCTGCATGGCCATTCTAGGAAAAAAGATTTTTTCCTTTACGGTTGTTAAGAAAAAAATGATTTTTACCAAGTAAATTTTATTTTTGAAGAAAATATCTGAATTATTTTTTTTAAAAAAAAGGTGAGGGAGTTTCCATTCATTTTAAGTAAGATAAATCCATTTTTTGATTTCAAAAGCTGTGATTTTAGGATTTACAAGAGCAAAGAATCTACCTCTAGACAGACTTTATTTAGAGATCTCAATATTGAAAATATATTTACAATAGAAACATCATTTTGTGGACCTTCAAGTCTTTTAGTGCATTTTAATATTGAAGACTTAAAGCAAATAGGAGTGTCTTTGGCCAAATCAATTCTATGCAGATTCTCAGATGAGAAAGAGGAATGCCTTAAAAAAAATAATATTAAACTAGATGATCTGCAGGAATTAATTAAAAATAATAAAAATTAAGATGATTACGAAAGCGATGGATCAGATAGCTAGCCCAGTTGTGATAACTTAGATGAAAAAGATCTACTTTAACTGTTACCTACAAGCGATGAATAATAAAATAATAAAAAGAAAAGGAAGCGCACTGCAAGTTCATACTAAAATAGAATTGTCATTACAAAATACTTTTCAAAATCGCCGATTAGGGAGAAAGAAAGAAAAGAAGAAAAGCCTATTACTCAAGATCAATTAAAAAAGTAACCAAGCAGACCTTTGACTTAATTATCATCTGCTAAACAACCTTTACTAAAAGCATAATAAGACATTTTAGATGATACTTCTCCTAAAATATATAATTTTATCAACACTCAATCTAGAAAGACACCAATTAAGAGTCATCCAACAGATAACTATTTATTTACTAATACAAACATCTAATAACAAATTAACTAAGTAAACGAATTTACTCCTTTATCAGCTAACATACCTAATAAGCAAAAATAAATTTACTATCAAAATGAGAAAAATTTATTTTAAAAAAATTAAATTTTGTATCAACACAAACTCTAACAGCAAAAGGAAATAGCAGAAGACAAGCAAAGATAGAATTAAGAGGAAGTATTTTAAAAAAATATTGAGGGAGTTTCAAGAAACACAAGCTATTTTTAAAAACAATCTTAAAGAAAAAGTTAAACTCCTCAGCCATTTAGGAGCCAAACATCTAACAATACAATAAATAGAAATGAGACTGACAAAAAAAGCATAGTCCCTGATGAAAATATGAATAAAACTAACCCAAGATTCTATTCGAAGTTCCAAAAGGAAGGACAACAATAAGAAAATTTAGTTGAAAATAATTAAATTTAATATGAATTTTTTGAAAATAGTAATTAATCAGAAATAAATTAAATATAAGACACAATTCAACTTTAGCAGTTTTCAGCTAATAAAGCAAACGAAGCTCAAGCCTCTCTTCTCGCAACTGTATATAGCAGCAATCCAAAAAATTAAACAAAAAACTCCTACATGTATTTCTTAAATTAAAATGCAAAATACGACTCATTCCAGTAGAATTTCGCTCCAGAGTTTTAACAAGCCACTTTAAATAATAACAGTGCATACAAAAATAGAACAAATCAATTCTTAACAGGTTACAAATTATCAAATTTATAAAGATATATTTAACAGCATCAATAAAACATTGCAGTAAAGAAAATAAAGACTATAATGTCATAGAATAGTCCTAGTCCGAATTAGCGTTTACTTAATAGATAAATTACATCAGCTTAGATTAAATCTGACCAAAAAAAATCTAGCTCATTACGAACTGAACCTGAATTATTTTTATCTAATAATTTCCAAAATGGCAAGTTGTAAACTGAACAACAAGACTATGATTTCGTAAATGAAAATCCTAGTCTTAATAACTATTTATTTTAGCAAGAATATCTTCAAAGCAATTAAAACAAAAATAATAAAACACCTGACAGAATAACACAAGAAAGCTAAAATTAATATAAAATTAAACATAATCTATAGAATGAAACTTAACAAACTAGAATAATCCAAACAAGCTACTTAAAGTAAAAGAGCTATGATCAATAAAATGTTTACGACTTGAACAGAAAAGAAATATTGAATAAAAAGTTAAAAGAATAATAAAATGCATAAGATTAAATGTATAACTTTGCATTTGTCAATAGCAACCTAAATTTATTTAGTAACCAAGTAGTTTAAAATCAATTAAGTAATATTTAGAGTAAAACAAACAACAACATTTTTTATCAAACAACAAACAACTTTGCAAACAGCAACAACTAAGTAAACTATTAACCCGAAAAACCTAAGTTCTTAGTAAAGGATAGTGAAAGGATATCTCCTTTTCGAATGACCTCTTAAGACCATACTATAAATAACTTTCAAATTAAGAGCTTACAATCCAATTAAAAACAATAAATTTTGTAGTAACAAAAGCAGCCAAACATTTAAAGCAAAAAAGTAAATTAAACGCAAATAACTGATAAAGATATAAACACGAGCGAGTTCTTGCTTAATTAAAAACTCTAAAATAAATACGAAATAGTATATAGTCGCAAGCGCTCATTCACAAATATTTAATCTAAATTACATTAACAATAACAAGAATGAATATAATTTACTTACTTATTTACTCCCTGTCTCTCTCTCACTCTCACTCACTCACTCATTTAATATTTAATCAAATAATTTCAAATATAATTATAGTAAATTATCATAATTTATATTAAAATTTTTGAATCTTTTATATCTAATGTATAAACTTTACTTATTTTAAAAAAAAGAATTTTCGAATAAATTTTCATTTTTGTTTTCTATTTTAAAATTGCAAGCTTAATCAAATTATTTAACAAATATCAAAAAATGCTTTTCATATTATCTTTATATGTATGTGTGTTTAAATTTATGAAAATATATAAATAACTTTGTTTTAAAAAATTTATGAAACCTATTAAAAGATACGATTTTTTATTTTTTAAGTTTTAAAAGTTAAAGTTGAAGATAAAAAACTTATTTTCAAGCACTTTTATTTGATTATTTTTATATAAATTTTTCATGTTTATTTGGGAATATTTGCAAACACATTCTGTCACATATTTCCAATAATCATAACAACTAATATAATTTTAATTAAAATATCATAAAATGGATTTTTAAGATAGAAATAATTTATAAAAATTTACTTAAATTCTTATTTTAAATAAATAAAAACTTTTAAATTTAAGAAGAAAGAATATTTTATGAAGCATCAACTTATGCATCATTAGTTTTTATTAGATGATATTTTTGGGTTATTATCAAGAAAATATTTTGATATTAATTCAAAATAGTAAAATTATTTAATATAACCAGTTCAAACAAATTAAATTTGTTATTTGGTAAATATTCTTAGCAATTATCAAATAATTCAACATACTTCTTTATTTAAATTTTATAATTTTTTTAATGAATTCTTACAAGTTATTTATTTAAATTTATATAAACCACTTTATTTTAGATTATTAATAAAACACAAAATCTTTATGCTTTTTACTTATTTCAAAGTAAATTTGTTTTTAACTAAAATTAAATATTCTCTATTTAACCTCATATAAAAGGGCTTATAAATTAAATATTTAGGTTGATTTAAAGAAACTTAAAAATTAAGGTTTTCATAAAATTAATTTTTAAACTGTTATAAAAAGTGATTCTAGTATTCATTTTTTGATTAGATTTTCTTTATGGTTTTGATAAAAATATCACCTAAAAATTATTTTAGAGCTTGTAAAATTTCTAATGAAATAATGAATTTTATTTGAAAATCATTCTTGCTGAAAACATTTTATTTGCTGATGAATTACAAAATATTTGTTGAAATGACTGCAAATAAATTATTTGTTCAAAAAAAGAAACTTATAAAATATTGTAAATTAATAAATAAAAGAAAGAAGTTTGAGTTTTGTTTGCCTTAATAAATAAATGATGAGGCAATCAGAAAGAAAATTTTGATTTCAATAATGATAGAAAAGCTAGTTGATTTTATCTTTGGAAATGCTTTGCAAATTGTATTTATTTATTTTGCTTCTTTATTAGTAATAATAGATAAAAATTAAATAATTTCAAATTAAGAATTTTAAAGAAAGAAATTTATAAATAAACAATATTCAAAAGAAAGAAATAAAGCAAAAATGAGCGATAAGAACGAAGAAGATGTAAATTATTTTAAGCAAACCTTACAAATTAAACATTTTAAATATTGAATCTACCTTTTATGTAAATGAAGAATGATTTTTTATTTTTTATTTTAATAACAGAAGAAAAACAATCTCTAAAACTTGCCAATTAGAGCTTATTTAGATTAAACTGTGGTCCCTTTACTCTTATAGAGTTTGACTGAATTAGTTAGAGAAAGGTAAACAATAATATCAATATTTCATGATTAAAATATTAAACTAGAGAATGAATGCAATAAGTTTAATTTATCTTTTTTTGTTTTTAAAACTAGACCTGCCAATCCAATTGAATTCGTCGCTTAATATTTATTAGCTAACAATCCTGAAAATGCATAAACTCAGGAGAAAAAGTGAAAAAGTAAGGCATTATAAGCGTTTTTCAAACTTATTCAACTTCAAATAGTATATTTATTTAGTGTTAATATAACATTTTATAAAAAAGTGTTAAAGTGTCATTCATTCATTCTCTTCAAAGTTAGTATTGCTTGAGTAATTTATAGTTGGTATGAGGATTTTGCAAGCTCATAAAGATTTATATAAAAAAAGCAACGAATTTTTAGTATATACAAAAGCTATTAAATAGATAAAATAAAATGTGTAAGAAATAAGGGATAGCTCTCAGCGCTTGTTACTTCTTTTATCATAATTGATTCAAATATATTAGCTTTGATCCAACATCTACAATATTATAAAACTAAAGTTCTTAATTGTACTAAAAATCTCAATTTATGTGCGTGTGTATATAGTTTGCATTTATTACTAACTTTAAGATACTCACAAAATGATTCAAATAAATTATAATAAAATGAAATATGTATTTCACCAATCAAAATAATCAATAAAAAAAATATATTTTTTAATACAAATTAGATAGAAATCAAAAAAGTAAAACATCTCATTTTCAACTTAAATATTTAAAAATGCTAATTAATTTTTAATTTGTTGAAATATTACTTATCAAATAATTAGAATAAAAATGCTTGCCTTTAATTTTTATTCATTTTCTACGTTTGGTATTTACTTGATTTAAAATTTTGTCTTTGAGAATATCAAATAAATTGCATAAAATAAAAGAAAAATATAAAATAGATTTTTAAAAGTTTATTTTTTATCAATTTAATTTAAAAAAATAATTTAAATTTAAATAATCATTTATTTATATGTAATTGTTTTCATTTATTTAACAAATGTAAAAATATGCTATGTCAAGAAGAAAATAATTCTTTTGATAGATTTGGAATATTAAAAATATAATTAACTCCTTATTTTGATTGATTTGAATAAATATGTATTTCGAATTAAATTTTTCTAATATTTGCCATTTATTTATTTATTTCAAAATTTTAATAAATAAACCTTATTAACATACATTTTTTAATTTATTTTTGTTTTATGCTGAAAGAATATTTAATGACATTTTAATTTGATAGAAAACATTTAATTCTATTAACTATACAGATTTTCACTAATAAAATTTGTTTGGCTTTGCTAGATTTATATTTTTTGAGAAATATTTTAATAGACAATAGAGAAATAATTTTAATCTTTCTTTTACAGAACTTTTTTAAGAAAAATACTTAATATGAAAAGAATACTGGTTGTTATATGTAATGTTTTTTATCAATTTTTCATAGTTTTAAGACGATAATTAATTACCACGTTTCTTTTTTATGCTGTCTTTATTTTATGTATTTGATTTAGCTTTTAGTTGAATTATTTATTGAAGAACACTTAATATAATATCGAACTATAGAATATTCCATTCTAAATTAAGTTGATAGAATATTATTTTAACTTTTAAATTGTTGTTAGTAAAAATTAGTTATTTTATTGCTAATCTTTAATATGTTTAGAATGAATATACAAACATATATACCATTTTTAATTATAAAGTGAATATTATATACATTTTTATACTATTTCATATAAATTATAGCATCTATTTTACTTATTTAACTAATTATTTATGCTCTACCTAAAACACAGATTTTCTTTACCAAAAGAATCGTCATTTCTACAAAAAATCATTAATTTATAACATTTTCTCCACTCATTTATTTGAAAGTTATTCTTATATTTTTTTTAAGAATTCATCCTTTTAAATTGCATACTCATCTGTTAAAACTCTTGCTAAACTTAAGTATCCATCCATATCACCACTGCGTACAAGATTTCCTAAATAAAAATATGTATTTTTTAAGATTAAAAGAACTAACTAATTTATTTGTAAATCAGGAAATGATTAAGTTAAGAATAAACCTGCATCACAATTTAATGGTGAATCTGCATTTGGGTTACTCATTAATTACTGCACCGCTCTACAAAGAGCTTCCAAAGTCCAATAAGGAGACCATTCATCCTTCACAACATTCAAACTAAATCAAATATATTTTTATTTTTATATTAAGAGTAAAAATTTAAAATGAAATGCTAACCATATCTCTCCTGTTTCCCAATGTATATTAGGATGGAAAATCCTTGTCTTAAATATTACTTATGGAGCTTATATAGGATAGTTTGAAGGTAAATTTATGCCTAATTCAAATATTCCATCTGAATAAGGTGTATCTTCTGGACCAACGATAAAAGCCTTCCACTTATAAATATCGTTTTCATCAAAAAGAAGTACAAAATTTTCTTTTTCTTTCAATTTTGCTGCTTCATTTGCTTCCTTCAAAATTCTTGATTTATTCATTTTGATAGAATTCGCTTTAAAAAGTATTTCCTTCCTTTTGCTTGCTTGTACCTAACTTTAAAAATAACTTAGTAGTGTTAACAAAAAAATTTTTTAATTTAAGAAATTAAATATTAAAAAGTTTTTAGAGTTATCAAATCAAAAAACTAAATTGTTTATAAACAAACATTGATTATAACATATTAATTACTATTCAGAAATTTTTTAATTATCTAATTTTCGTATTATATATAAAACATAACACAATTTTAAAAATAAGCAGCTACAAATTATTATTTAATTATGCTAAGTTTATAAAATATAAATCTTCTTTTCTATATTTATTTAAAATTTTTTAAGAAAAAAAAAAATTAATTTTTAATTTTATTTAAAATTTTAATATTTTAGAATAAAAATTCTGAATATAACAAAAAAAAAATAGCGGTAGATTTATTTTATAAGAAAAGTCTATTTTTCTATAAATTATTATTTTTAATAAAAATCCTATTTATTAAATTATATTCATGGTTTTGAAGTTTTGTTAGTTATTTCATAAGATTGAAATAGCTTCATTACAATTTTAATTTTGTTATATAGATTTTCTTTGATTTCTATTTTTAGGGTGTAGACTTATAACGAACAAATTAAAGTTGAAAGTAAGCGAGTCTAAGTGATCTTTGAAATATTCTACAAATTTAACTAAATAATTGAAAGTAATCAAAATTAAGAACAGTAATAAACAGAAATATAGAAGCTAATTTGGATACAAAAAATATTAATAAAAAGATTACTCAATTTTGTTTAGAAAAAAATTTAAATTGTAAATAAATTGGTATTTCAAATAATAGTAGACCTTCTGATATCACATCTAGCAGATGGTAACTATGAAATTAAATATCTTTCTTATTCTTTTTGAAGACTGTTAATTCCATGCTCGTTTATTTCAGATATTTCGTTTTTACTGAAGATAGCTTAGTGATTAAATGAAAATGCTTCTGCATTTTCTGAAATAATATCAATTTGTTTTTCTTATGAACTTTCATTTTTTTCTTCACTTACCAATTTTTCTTTATGCAGCTCTTATTTTTTACTTGAGGGTAAACTCTAATCTGATTATAGATCTATTTTGACGTTATTTGAAAATGAGCGGAGATTTCTCATAGTAGATTTATTTTATAAGTTGTTAAATAGTAGCTTTGTTCCTGCACCTACTGTGCTTTCATCAAATACGTTAATATCCAAAAGTTGGACCAGCTTATCGTCAAGCATCTAAATTAATTTCAAATCAATTTTTGATTTCTTGTCTTTGTTTTTGTTGATGTTATTAAAAGCTATCTAAGCTTCCTTAGCTTTCTCATTAAATGATCTATTTTAAACAGAGAGAATGTTAAATTATCTCTTATTATTATTATTTTTAATTTTTCCGTTTAAGTTATTTATTGAAAACTGATCTTCTTAGCTATTCAACTTATTTTTCTAATTTAATTAATATTAGCTTTTTCTAAGCATGTCAATTTAGCAATCTCCTTATTTCATTTGTTAGACAAGCTGATAGTCTATGCTTGGCTTAGGAATAAAATCAAATAACTTAATTTGTTGCTCGCTTAGGAGCACTGTTTTAAGCTTTTCTAATTCTATGATCTTATTTATAATAAAACAGATGTCTATATAATTCAAAACTTGTTGAGATCCATAATCGATCATTTCTAATGTTTGTGATTTATAAGACTTAAAGCAGTTAAAATAAAATAAGAAATATTCTCTAGTTTTAATTTATACATCGCTCAGTTATGTTTTAATCATGTCTAAGATGCTGCTGTCATTTTATTTATTTGATATCTCCTTTTGATCCTTTTATTTATTTATTTCATTACAAGAAGATTTTTTAGTTTACAGTTCTTAATTTTTATTAACATTATTTGACGACTTTTTTTTACAGAGAATTTAAGATATGAGTGATTTTTTTTAATTTAATTATTCTAATGATTTTCTTTTGCTATCTTACTCCTCTTTTTTATTCGAAGGACTATTATTATCACCTCCACCAATTTAATTTTTATTTTCTGTACTACCAAAAATTTCTTTTCTGATTTAAAAAGTCGAATTAAATAATTTTCTATTTAGCTGCATTTATGAATATGGTTAAGCTATTATGCAGCCAATCATAAAAAGAACGTTAAATATTCCTCCGACTTGAGAAAAAGCTTCAGAGACTTTTAGATATTTTCTAAGATATTTTTATTCCTTGTTTTTCTCTAAATAAAGACTTATTTGGTAAATTGAGAAATCCTTTTTGCTAGACATCATCATACGCTCGCTGCTGAATAACAGAGAATTTTAAGTTTTAATATCGTCAAAAATCAAACCTTGATTGTCTTCAACATAAGTTTTGATATAGAGCAAATTGATATTTTGCAAAAAATCAATATTGGTTTCCCAAAAATAAGTTGCACCAATAGAGTTAAATGGTTATTTGTTGTTACTCACCTGCACTACTTAGGTAGTGTAGTAGACTTGCAATAATGTTTTTGATAAAATATCATCTCTTTTCGTTTTTTCCATGCATTTTTTGCTATTATTAGGATCTTAATCATCACATGGAATGACATTAACCTAAATAACAGAAAAAATATCCATTTCAAACTACCCAACTAGATAAAAATCATCTATGTTTTTAAAACAGTACATGTTTTAATAAGGAAGGTTTAAGAAATAATCTTTAGCATTTTCGACTTAGAAGCTTTTCTCAGTGCATAATTCCATCTCAATAGCCTTGTTATAAAATTAAGCTGTACCTTCAGATCCATCATCGTTAATAGTAGGTTATTTGTAAAGAAAGTTCCCTTCAATACGATATATTGTCTCATCATAAATTGGATTAAAATTTGCATCAAGCAGAGTAACCATAAACGAAAAATTATTAGTTGTTAAATTGTATCTTGATGGATTAGAAACTATCTGTTGTTCATAAATCACTGATGGATTCGTTTTGTAAATCATTTCTTATATAAAAGACAAAAACAAGATAGAAAGGAGCGTTACAATAATAACTGTAACAAACCCACCAAACCTAGTCTTGTGTTTGTTTTGCTAGTTAAACATGATGTTTATTCCAACACCAAAAATATCTATTTTTTCTAATGCTGTTAGCATTTTTCTTCTTTTGTAGATTTTTAATTTTTCTATAATATTTTTACAAAATATAATTACAAAATTTGATAAAATTAAATTTTTTTTTTTAGATCTTCAGTAAAAAAATCTAAATTGATTTGTTTGAATAAAAATTTTAGTTTTTTATAAGGCTAAACCCCCAAAGAATCTTAATTGTTGTAAATAAATTATATTAGGCTACTCCCTAATTTAATTAGTTTTTTTGTTGCGTTAAGTTAATTATTTGCCAATGATTTATAAATATGATATACTAACTTACACAAGCTCATTAAAAGCCACCGAGTGGTGATGATATTTGAAGTAAAATTGAATGAAAACAAAGCATTGAAAATAAAAGTTTACTCTTAACATCCCAAATAAACAAACACCTATTCAAAGATTACTTACTTAATAAAATTTTCAAGGCTAAAAGATGAATCTAATAAATATAACAAATAAGATAATATTTGGTTATATTACAATCTGCAATACTTCTAAAAATCTAATAAATTCATTATTAATTAATAAGCCTTATAAAATTCAAAGAATAGAAAGTTTTATTTACTATCAACCTTATTATTTTGTTTAATGATAAATATTAGTAATTATATTCATAGAAAAAAATTCATCTTATCAGTTAAGAATTCATAATTAATTAATTAGATATTTATTTGTAACTTGTATTTTCTAAATTTATCAGAATGAATTTTGAATTATTTTTTCTTTTTTAAAGATATTTATTTTTCATTTAACTAACATATTTGTTCAAAAAATTTACAAATAAATAAGCTTATTGACTTATTAGAAGAATTTTAATTTAAATCGATAAAGTTTTTATGTGATAAATAATTATAAATGTGGAAAAAATACCTTGTTCGTTTGTATTTTAAATGTTTTCAATACGTTTTTACTGATTTATTTTCCGATTAAATTATTTTTTCTAGAAAGTTCAAATCTTTGTTAAGAAGGTTGTACTTCTTATTAAAAATTTAAAGTAAATACACTAAATTTAGCATAAATAAACAGAAAAAATAAATTTGAAGTTATTTAAAATATAAGAATTTGATTAGTTTATTTTACATCTGTATATTTATGCCTATATTTTCACTATTTGAAAGTTTAACTGTTATTCTAATTTATATTGTTAAGAAAGTTGCCCTTCTTATTTAGAATTTGAGATGATTTCATAAATAAATAATAAATAAATTTCAAAACCATTTTATTTTAAAAATTCTTTTTTAAATGCTTTGTTTAGTATATTTTTTACATCCATCTGCAAATGCCTTTTTTTAACTATGCGAAAGTTTTATTCTTATTTTAATATATCTATTGATCTACTCAGCTAAGTTACAGAAAATAAACTATTTTGTATTATTTTTTTAATTAAATTAGTTAAATTACTTTATGAGGAACAAAATAAATGTGAGATTAAAAGAGTTTCTAACTTTTATAAAAATGAGAACATTCTTTTTAATTAGATCTTTACATAATAAATTTACATTTTATTTCTTAAAAAATAAAGACTAAAAAGCTAGATTTTATAGTGATTGCGTTACTATCCTAACTGATTGATATAATTCATTTTAAGTTTTAATACTAAATAATATTTTTAATAAATAAAATTCTTTTACTAATTAGACCTTTTAATTTTGAATTACTTTGTGATTAGTATAGAGATTTAATCATTTTATATTTAATACTTGCACTAATTTTAGAAAGATCTTAAAATTAGACATTTATGTTTTCGTAAGATTTATTTTTTCCAACAGATGTTTTTCCTCATAAAATTTCAAATCAAAAAAGATTGATTCTAAATAATTATTGAATTAATTAAGGTCAAACAAATATAAAATAAAATCTTAATTTATCTATTTAAATAAAAATTTGAGTGTGATATAAATGTAATTTTAATTATTTTAAAAGCTTTTTAAATAATTTAACAAATAGTAAGAAAGTAAATAAAAATTATTAAACATTTAAAACCATAAATAAATAAATGATTACCTTAAAAATTAGCCCAAAATTTATTAAAGTACATAGACAAAAATTTTTTTTAAATGAAAAACTGTGATAGCTGAGAACTAGAAAATAAATATAACTTAACTCAGGTTTGTTATTAAAATGTTAACAAGAAAAATTAAAATATAAATTTGATAAATAATATTTTAATAATGTTATAAGTAATTTTAACATTTTCCTAAAATGATTTTGAATTGATATTATTTTTTTAATTAGTAAATTATATTTATTTATCTAATTCTTTTAATTACATTATTATTGTAATCTCTTTAATAAGATTAGCTAAAAATAAAAAAAACAATCGCAATATTATGTCTAAATTAAATTATTTTTAAGGAACAAAATATTGAATTTTTTCATAATAAAAAATGAAAATTTACAGTAATTATTGATTAAATTCTGGTTAACTCTGAGTTTTTCCCATATTAAAAATATTAAAACTCTTATGAAATATGAAGAAATAAAAGTTTCAATTAAAATATTAACTTAAATTACAATTTTTGCAGTTTACAACTGCGCGAATGGTGAAATTAGAATTTATGAACTATATTAAATTTTGCTAATTTTTATGGTTATTGCTAAGAATTAAAAAAATTTTATAAATTGATTGAGGGAAATAAAATTTCAATAATTTTCACTAATTCAATATAAACAAATACGATAAAATTAATTATTTCATTTCAATGGATTAATTTTTAGTGGTAATAATTTAATTTCTGTAATTATTATAAATAAAGTATTTATCACTTTTATATTTTATTGGACGATCTGAAGTTGTGAGTTGGAAATAGAATTTAAAGTTACAACAAAGAAAAATTAGAAAAATTTTTGAATACAAATAATTTGATACATTTAATTAATCCATATGAATCTTTATGAAATCAATATTTTAATAATGCATATTTAAGTTCATAAAGTAATATTTTGTACTCCTTATTCAAAGAACAGTAGAGCTTTTGAGATTACATTTAGTGGTTGGTAATTAAGAGATTAAAAATTTTGTTTATTCTTTTTAAAAGTTATGAATTCCATTCAAGTTAATTTCAGATGTTTCATACTTGCTAGAAGTTCCATCTTAATTTAATGAAAGAACTTCCATGTTATCAGAAACGATGATGCAACTTTACCTATCCTACTAATTACTTTCATCTTTGTCTTCGTTTGATTGCCTAAGTTTTGGCTACTATTATACATTACTTTAAATTAGGCTCTGTTCTGAAAATAAATCTATTTTGAGGTTATTAGAAATTGTGGCTAAATTTTTAAACCTAGATTTACTAAATTAATTATTAAGCTGGAGTCTTGTTCCAACTCCGACTGTGCTTTCATCGAAGCAGTTAATATCAAGGAGTTAAACTAGCTTATCATCTAGCATCTAAATTAATTTAAGATCGATTTTTGATTGGCTTTCTTTGTTTCTGTATATATGGTTAAACGCTTATTAAGCCTCCTTTGCTTTGTCAATAAAGGATTTATTTTAAACTGAAAGAATATTAAATTACTTCTTACTTTTATTAATTTTGTCCTCAAGATTATTTACTGAAAATTAATCATCTGAGCTGTTTACTTTATTTTTCGAATTAAGTTACTATTAGCTTTTTTTAGCAATCGTTGTCTAATCTCTTGATTACATATACTATACAAGCTGATAATCAATACTGGGTTTTGGGATAAAATCAAATAGTTTGATTTGTTGCTCATTAAGGAGGACTCTTTTTAATTTTTCTAACTCGATGCTTCTATTGATGAGGAAGCAAATGTCGATGTAATTCAAGACCTACTAAGATCCGTATTGTATCATTTCTAGCGTTTGCGATTTATACCATCTGAAGCAGTTAAAATAAAAGAGGAAGTATTCCTTTGTTGTAATTTTGAGATCGTTGAATTGAGTTTTTATTAAACCTAAAAAATTGTTTTCATTTGCTTAATTTTGTTACTGCTGCTTTTAATCTTTTTCTTGTTTTGTTTCAATAAATGACGATTTTTTAGTTTACAGTTCTTAATTTTAATTAGCTGTAACTTAAGACTATTTTTTACTTAGAATTTAAGACGCCTGTTATTTTTTCTGATTGAATAAAAATTATGATTATTTCGAGCTATCTTACTCGCCTTTTTTGATTGGAGGACTTTTATCAGAACCACCAATTTGATTATTGCTTCCTGAATTGCCAGAGAAATCTTTGTTTATCAAAAACGTTGAATTAAATAATTTCCTGTTTAGCTGCATTTGTGAATACGGCTAAGCTAAAATACACCCAATCATAAATAGAACATTAAATATACCTCCAACTTGGGAAAAAGCTTCTTAAATCTTTAAATATTTTCTACTGTATTTTTATTCTTTATTTTTTTCTAAATAAATACCTACTTTATAAATTGAGAAATCCTTTTTGCTTGACATCATCATACGTTCGCTGCTGAATAGCAGTGAATTTTGTGTTTGAATATCATCAAAAATCAAGCCTTGATTATCTTCAACGTATGTTTTTATAAATAGCAAACTTATATTTTGTAAAAAATCGATATTAGTTTCCCAGAAATAGCTTGTGCCTATTGAACTGAAAGGTTGTTGGTTGTTGCTTACTTAGACTATTTAAGTAGTGTAGTAGACTTGAAGTGATGATAACGACAAAATTTCATCCCTTTTAGTTTTATCAAGGCACTAAACTTTGTTTTCGGGATCACTTTCATCGCAAGCAATTACACTGATATTAATAACAGAAAATACATCCATTTCAAATTAACCAACAAGGTACAAGTCGTCAATATTCTTAAAGCAATGCATTTGCTTATAAGGAAGATTCAAGAAATAGTCTTTAGCGTTTGCTACTTAAAAGTGATTCTCTGTGCACAATTCCATCTAAAGCACTAAATTTTAAAAAACCGATGGACCTTCAGATCCATCTGGATTGGTTGAAGGTTACTTGTAAAGAAAACTGGCCTCAATTCTGTATATTGACTCATCATAAATTGGATTAAAATTCTAGTCAAGCAGAGAAAGCATAAAAGAAAAATTGTTCCTTTAAAGGTTGTACCTTGAAGGGTTAGAAACGAGCTATTATTCATAAATTACTTAAGGATTTGTTTTGTAAATCATTTATTTAATAGAAGAGAGAAAGAGCAGACAAAGGAGAGTTATGATGATTACTGTAATAAATCCACCGAATCTTGTCTTATGTTTGCTCTGCTAGTTAAACATAATGTTTATACCAACACCAAAAATATCTATTTTTTCTAGAGCTGATAGCATTTTTTTTCTTTATTTTTACAGCTAATATTTTATATTTTTATTAAATCAATTTGCCAATTAAATTTTTATGAAATCTAAGACAAAAAAAACAATTTAATTTGAATTTAGAATTCTAATTTTTTAGTGCTTTTAAATATCCCATAAAAATGTAAATTAATTAAGTGTTATGATTAACAATTGATCAATCAATTTCTCAACTATCTTTTATAAATTATTTATATGTAAAATCTGTCTTTCCTTACAATAAATAATCTTTTAATTATTCCAAACAAATAACTTGAATTAGATTTTGTCAAAACCACAATTAATCACATCATCCAAAAAAGAAAAATCACATGTTTGCTTACATTCTTCACTCATATCAATAATCCATGTTTAAAATTTTAAGTAAAATATATATTAATTGTAATGCAAATTATCTGATCACTAAATTAGTCTAAAAATTTTAAATGAAATGTTGTAATTACTTGAAACATTTATAATCAAATACTTGGTAGATTATGCAATTTTTACAATTAAAATTAAAACTTATTTTTATCGCATTGAATTAAATAATTTCCAGAGTTGAAATTAAGAAAAATTCATCTAATAAAAATATTTTTAACAAAAATAAATAAATCAATAAAGCCATTTCATTAATTTAAAACTTTTTTAGTTGTAATTTTCATTAAGAAAAACTTTCTGCTTAAGTTCATATTAAAGTATAATAAAAAAAGTAGACATTTAAAAGAAAGTACATAAGTAAGTTAGATTATGTGGATTTGTAAATAATTTCAGAATCAATCAGTAAAAGATCAAATTAAATATTATTTGAGGAATTTAATTCGAACAAATTATTTTTATTTTAAATTCAATATAACTTGTACTCGAATAAATAATAAATATTGATTATATTTATAAATTTTAGATATTTTTGAATTTAAAATATTTATTTTTTAGACAAATAACTCATTGAAGCTCTAATTCCTCATCGTCTTCGTCTTCATCTGTGTCTTAGTCGATCATTTTTAAAATATCTGTATTGATGCTTGCATTTTAATTATTTGAATTAGAGAAGAATTGGCTGTCTTAGGTTATTCTTTTTGGTAACACTCCGCTTGTTGTGTTTAAATACATGTCTTCTTGCTATAATGCTGGTTTTTCTTTTATTTTAATCAAGCTTTATGCATTTTGTATAATGTAGGCATTGTTAGGATTTAAGAATAGCATATTAAACTAGATCTTTGTGTTCTGTCTAATCAATATCTTTTTTGTTGTAATAATTGTAAGTAAGAAAGCGATAAATCTAGTTTGATTTTTGCGAAATTTACTTTTTTATTTCTAATTTACTTCAAATCTGTTGGGATTTAAGGGATTTTTGATACTTCAATAGCAGTGAACATAAATCTAAATTAATTAAATTATTCATTTGATATGAATCATGGTTTTTAATTCTATTTAAATGCATAGTTTTATTAATTAAAAAATTTATTTTACACACCATCTGTAATAAATATCTTTAAGCATCCCTTACTGGTATTAGTAGCACATGCATCGTTTCTTTCGCTAACATTTTGAACAATCACTATTTCAAAAAGAGTATCTTTTTCGAGAAATGTTTTCTGCTCATATAAAAAGAGATGATGGTGATTAAAGAATTAAAAACTTATTTTACTGTTTAACTTTTTATTCTTTGCAATAGTTGATCATTTTTTTGCTTAATTGCATATTTTTCGAAAGGTTCCTGAATGAGATAATCTATAAATTCTATCAACTTTTTTATTTGACTGATGATTAATATTAATTATTTAATCAAGATTTCAGAATTTACTTTTGGAGGCATTAAACTATTAAATTATTACTAGTGATCCAGAGGCTGTATGATTTGATTATAAAACTATTGTATGGTCTATGTTTCAACCCTTAACTGCAGTTCCTAGTTTAAAAATGATTGGATTGAATCAACTCCGCTGATCATTTTGAAGCTAACTTAATTTCTACTTTTATTAGATTTTTGAATTTTTTAACAAGATACAATAATTTGCGCGTAGATTATGAAACATCATGTATAAATTAATTAGAGAGAAAAATAATAACCAATTAATTCTAACATTGCATTTTAATATTGAATTTATATTTAAGATTTCACTGAAAAAGAGGGAATTTAATTTGTGATTAATTATTATTGCATTTAACATTAATTACAACCAAATAAACAAGTATCAATTTTTTTAAGTAGAAAAAAATTTGAAAAATGTCCTTTAGAAAGCAAAAAATTTAATTTTCTGCTGAAGAAGATTAAGATGATTAATTTCAATAAGATGACCAAGAATTATAGGAAAGTGAAGAAGAATAAGAATAAAGTCAAATAGAAGATAATAGCGGAGATGAATAAGGTAGTGATGGAGAAGATGAAAATGATAGCGATGACGAGCAACAGAGATTGGAAGAAGAAGAAAAGTTGGTAAATAAATAAAATCTCTAAGAATCATTTGTTTTTAAAAATAAGCAATTTATAAATAAAAGATTAAAGAATAGTTAAAGCATGCTTCGTTTGAAACAATAATGAAAATTAAGGCTCAACAAAAGCAAATCGAAATGTAGAAATAACAATTAAAGAGCAGAAAATCTAAATCTGCAGATGCAAAACAAAAAACTGCAAATAACAATGTAAAGATTTAAGATAAAAGAGCATCAAAAGGAGCGTAAGATTGGAAAAATAAAAACTCTTAGCACATTTTTAACTCCATTTTATTAAAAAAGTCCACTTGAAAGAAGTGCTAAAAAGCCTGTATCAATTTTCTCAACTGTTATCAGCTCTAAAAAGGTATGCAAATTTATTTAATTATTTGTCTTTGAGAGAGATTTAATCAATATTAATTTTTTTTCACTTATAGCAAAAAGGTAGAGATCCTAGATTTGATGGATTGTCAGGATAATTCAATTCTACTATGTATCAAAACAGCTATAAATTCTTGGATGATATGAAAAATAAAGAAATTGAAACACTCAAATAAGACATTAAAAAAAATAAATTTTCTGAACAAGAAAAGCTTGTTTTGAAGAAAGAATTAGGCAAGATTAAAAGTGAAGTAAAATAAAAAGAGCATAATGATAGGAAAAATTCAGTCATGGAAAAATATAAAAAGCAAGCTAAAGAGCAAATACAAAAGGGATAAATGCCATACTTTGCAAAAAAAAGTAATATTCATTCAATCTAAATTCTGATAAATTAAATTTTAATGTAAAGCATAAATTAAGGACGACTTACTCAAAGTGCAGTACGATAAACTTTAAAGCGAAGGTAAGCTAGAAAAAGTATTAAAAAAAAAGAGAAAACAACAAAGCGATAAACTCATGTCTGCTTACCATTTAATCACACATAAAAAAGTTAAGAAAGATTGATGAAATTATTGTCAAATATTAAACATATCTAGACACTTGTGCTTATACAAAGAAAACAACCAATAAATAAATAAATAAATTATTTTCTTAATAAATTGTAGATTATTAAAATATTTTAAAATTAGCTTTTGCATTTAATGTATTTTGTGTAAATAGTTATTTTTGTTTGAGAAATACACTTCTAAATTTAACAAGTTTAAAGCAATATGATAATAATTTAAACATTTGAAAAATTATTTACAATTTGTTTTTTTTAAAAATCTCTTCAGATGACTTAATCCAGATTTTACTTTTACCTTTTAACAAATTGTAGATTATTAAAATATTTTAAAATTAGCTTTTGCATTAATGTATTTTGTGTAAATAGTTATTTTTGTTTGAGAAATACACTTCTAAATTTAACAAGTTTAAAGCAAAATAATAATAATTTAAATATTTGAAAAATTATTTATAATTTGTTTTTTAAAAATCACTAAATATGACTTAATCAGGATTTTACTTTTACCTTTAAGAATCTAAAAAAATATATATCATCGATTAAACTTGTAATTTATATTTAGAAGAAGTTTAATGTAAAAGATAAAATATTTTTTAATCATAACTTACTAATTTAAAACGTGATATTTTACATAAATTTAATTTCTGATAAAAATTTTATATAAATTTTTTGATTTTTTTAAAAATAACACAAACAAAAAATTGATTTCTGAAAGTCTTCAAAATTTATAAAAAAAGTAAAAAAAATATTAAAATAAGGGTATTTAATGAATAAAAAAATATAAAAACCCTATTTTTTAATACTTTATAGGCTATTTTATAATTATTTATTTATAATTTTAGACTAAGACATAATAATTATTAATTAAAACTTTAAATTTCTCATTTGTGTTAATCTAATTTTAATTCAAATACAAAATATTAAATTTTTTATCAATTAAATTAAGCTTTTAATTCAATTTTTTTATTTAAAAATAAATTTTAATTATTAATTTGCAAAAATATTTAGAATAAATTATTTTTAACAGAATTGTCATCAAAAGATTTAATTGTTAGATAAATAGGAACTTATCAATTTAGATATTGTATTTATTTAAGTAATAAAATATAGGTTTAATGAGATCAAATTTTCTTTTAAAATGAAAATTTAAAATTAGAGTTATTGAACTGTAAAAGGAAATAAAAAATGTAATTATTTTATTGAGTTTAAAAAATGTATTTAATGTTAATATTTAAAGGTTTCTTGAGTTCTGTTTTAAAAGTAAAATTTAAAAAATAATATATTTAGTTAATTATTAAGTTAATTAGTTAGGATAGAGGAGAGAATTCAAGATTAGAGTCTCATTTTCTGATATCAAGATATTGAATACAAGCAATTAGACTGATCATTGATTGCATTTTGAAAACAGAAAGAATCAATTTAATTTTCTTATAAAGAAAGCAAGATATTTATTAATTTATTTAACTTTGTTAGTAGGAAGAAGATAACAAACAAATAAACAAGCAAACAAAGAAACCAATAAATAATAAAATAACAATAATAAAATTTAGACATAAGCAAAATTTAATAGCACATATAAATAAAATAATAGCATAATGGAAATTGAAGAAAGCTCCGAATTCGATAGATAGATCGCTTCCCTCCTTGAAAAGGAAAGAGAAGCTCGTCTCAATAACAAGAGTGAAGAACTAGTTAACATCGTTAAACAAATTGTAAATCACTCATTAGATTCTTACTTTTGGATGTTATTGCGATTATTGCAATTAACTTTGTTGCAGTTATTCCTTGCAATTAAGCACCAATAATTCGAAATTGGAAAATTATTCTTACTTTAGACTATTTAAAGAATAAAATAATATCTCATATCTTACAATTTAAACTGTTTTGTTGTAATAAATAGGTCAAATTAGCTTGGGAAGTAAAAAATTATGACAAGCTCTTTGAACTCATGACCACACTTTCTCAAAGAAGAGGTCAAAGCAAGAAAGCTCAAACTGATATGGTCCAAATTGCTATGGGCTACATAGATTAAGTTTAAGACGTTCCCACTAGAATTAGATTAATCGAAACAATAAAAAACATTTGTGATAAAAAGATTTACTTAGAAGTAAGAAATAGATTTAAAAATAAATAATGTTTTTAGAGGAAGGAATGAATTTCTTTCTTAAAACAATTTAAAAAATATTGCAAATTTAAAAATAAGAATTTGTTTTTTTAAAAAATAGGTAGAATATGCTAGATGTTGTCTTAAGCTCGTTAAATACAAGGAAAGTGATAACGAAATTAACGAAGCTGCCAAGATTTTACAAGAAGTTTAAGTAAACATTTACTTTTATTTTATTTAATTACAAATAAATAAATAAACAAGCAAGCAAGTTAATAAATAAAAAAGATACGCTAAAAACGATATTTAAAAATTTTCAATAAAAATTTGAAAGAATCCCATCATAAGATAATAAATAATTAATTAAGAACAACTACGAATGAATCCAGCTTGAAACAGTTAATATTAAAAATGAACTAAATATAGATATTTCTATTACAAATTGCAACTTAATTAGACAAAAATATTTTAATAATTGAATAAAAAGCTATCATTTTGAAAAAATCATAAATTTTTTTAGCAATAAGAAATTTAGACAAATATAAAGTATTAGAATGAATTATTTTTTACTTTGAATTATAACGACTACACACACCCTTATTAAAAATAAGAATAAAATTAATACAACCAAACAATACTTCAGTTTACTTTAAAGATGAAATATTTAAAAAGAACAATAATAAATAGAATTAAGAATTATAATTATTTAAATATTTCAAATAATCAAAGACAAAAGTATTTCTTATGATAAAAATGTCTGACAGAATCTACAGGTTATAAAGATAATTATTTTGCAAGATAAATTTAAATAAATAAATAAATATATTTTTGAACAATAAAAGAAGTTTTTGAACTTTAAGTTTAAGCTGAATGTGTAGATTTGAAAAATATTTGTTTAAAAAATGATTAATTTTTCAATATTTTACTCAGTTGTTTCTTAATAAATTAAATTCATGAATGAATTACTAAATAAACTTAATATTATTGATGATTTAAAAATGTGATCTGCAATTTTAGTTTCACAATCTATCTAACATAAATGAGATTATTTCTTACAATAAATTGATAATTTAACTATTTTTTGATATATAGGTTGAAACTTATGGCTCTATGGATAAGAGAGAAAAGATTGAATTTATCTTATATCAAATGAAGATCATGCTTAAGAAGAAAGATTACATTCGTTTGATGATTATTTCAAAGAAGTTAACACCCTAAGCTTTAAACGATAAAACAATAGTAGATTTGAAGATTTAATATTACGCTTATTTAGTCGAGTATTACTATCACGAAAGCATATATTTGCAAGTTTCTAACTGTTTCTAGTAAATTTTTGATGCTGTGAATGAGAAAATAAACAAAGATATTGAATTACCTACTGTTTTGGATTTCAACTTTGATGCTTCCTTCTAAACTACATTTGAAAATTTCGTTACTTACCTTCTCATCAACAAGCATTGCCATGAATAGGTTTAATTGTTATAGAAATTAGTTAGCAGCAAGTATAAACACGTTCTAGAAAGATATCCTGCTTTGAAGAATGCAGTTGAATCTTACCTATTAGAAGAATTAATTTCTACTGACCCAGCAGCTTACAATTTACAGAATATTTCATGCTTTTCTAGACCTGAAAAGTCAGCTTAACACACAAGCGACTTCAGAAAATAATTGATTCATCACAATATTCGTGTAATTAATAAGTACTACTCTTAAATCTCTTTGTCCCGTCTTGCTGGATTATTGAATATTTCTTTGGATGAAGCAGAAAATGAGCTTTGCGATATGCAAAATGACAAATTAGTAAATTGCAAGATTGACCGCTTGGAAGGAGTAGTTAATTTCAAGCTTAGACGCTCTGAGAACGACATTCTAAACGAATGGGCTACAGATGTTAATCAAATCTTGTCATTAATTGACCATACTTCTAACTTAATTAAGAGAGAAGAAGAATAATACGTAGAAGCAAAGTGATAAAAAAAATACTTTTTAAAATCAATAAATAAATTATAAAATTATTATTTGTTCATTTAAACTGTTTACAATTTATTTTTTATAAAAAATTCATACAAAAAAAGCTACAAGAAATAATTTTTTCTCAACGTTGATTTATTAGAGAAGAAAAGTTTTTGTTAAATTTTAAAAAATAGTAAAAAATGAGATCAAATAAATATCTCCTTTTTACAGAAAATACAAAAGAAATGAAAAGCATAATATTTCTGATGATAGACATATGAATTAGTGTAATATATTACTATGCCTTTACTATTAGTAAAAATTATTGTTTAGTAATTTTTATTTAGGCTTATAAATAGTGTTTCATTCATATTCTTATTGAAACACTAGTAGAATTTTATTTTTTTAAATATTTTCACGAGGTTTGTAGAAGCATTAAATGTTTACTGTAATTTCAATATTTATATATCCCTATTTGATTGAAGTTTTTTTTAAATTGCTTTGATTAATTTTTTTATTTATTTTGTTTAAAAAAAATAAAAGCAACTTGAGAAGCAAAAAAATTTTTTTTTTCTTCTGTCTGTCTCTTTCACTTTCAAAAAAATTAACTAAAATAGACTGAAGAAAAAAAAAACACAGACGATGAATTTAATTTTTATTTGTAATTATTATTAAAATTAATAATTTTTTTTCTTCTTGTTTTGTATACTTTATAAACTCATCTCCCTAGATATATTTCAAAAAATAGAAGATAATTTGTTAATTTATTGAAATAACTTTTTGGCTTGGAAAAAATTAGATAGAATAGAGGGAGAGTTAGAAAGAAAAGAAGAGCATTTATTTAAAAATAAGAAATTATTAAAGAGAATTAAGTTAATAAGATATAATTAAATTTTTAATTATAATGCATACTAGTTTCATTAGAAATATTTTCTAAAAAAGTTATATAAATAGCCAAATATTCGAAAAACTTAAATAATATAAGATAATTGAAAAGTTTAGATTATTTATTTATAAATAATATCAGGTACAGCCAGTTTATCAAAGAGCGTAATAAATAAGATCTGGCTGACCATGTGATAGATGAAAGTGTTTTTTTTATATAAATATTATATTTTGTTTGTTTGATTGATTGATTGATTGTTTTGGTTGTTTATAAAGAGTTTAAGATGGTATTAATTATAACAAGAGTGTTTTTATTGTGAGTGTTTTAGTTTCATAAGCAGTTAAATTTGGTTATCAAGATTGAATTCTAAGATAGGAAGTAGGATTTTTTATGTAGGAGAGGAAAAGTTGGGAGAATCTTTATATACTATCTTTTTGGATGAACATTCCATTTTTTTAAATTACCTAGGGCATTATTACAGTCAAGTAAGTCATAGAATATCTTCTCACGAGACTGTTGAAATAATTTATTCTTTTTATTTGCTCATTCAAAGGATATTTTGGAAAGGTTTACAATCTAAGTTCTAAATCTTATCTGATCAAGTCGTTGTCAATTTCACTTATTGCATTTACTAAGGGATAATTCTAGATGATAGATCTAGAGCTCTTCACGTCATGTCCTTTGTAGTTATTTATATATTCTCGGAAGTCTGCTTGTGCAGATTGCCATGCTAACAAATCCTGTGGAATTGATATTGAAGTTAAATACTTCTTAAGGAAAGTTAGAAGATTTTTTATAACGTTTCTTGTATCGAAAGCTCTCGCTTTACTGTTTTATTGTACCATTTATTCATTTTTATATTTAAAATCTTGATTGGCCAAAGGGGTCTACTCTGAGTCGCTTTCTTCAGCATCATTTTCGTATTCACTGTATTCTTCCTCTTTCTTGCATATCTTTATATCCTACCTACCCTGGTTTATAGTGCTCTGCATGTTATTCAATGTTGTGCTATTACTTAAAAAGTTACTGTTGTTATTACTGCTTTTTGTTCTTTCGTTATCTGTAATAAATGTATTTTGACTTTGATTGTTACCAACATTCCTGTCACTTTCTCCCAAACTTTTGGACATGTGGATTTTATGCTGCTCAAGCGTTATCATGCTTATATCAGAAGCTTTGAGGATGGAATCATCCTAGCTCTAGATTAAGTTGCTGTTTTAATTATCATTGTCCATCTCAGCCAAATTAATGGCATGCTATTGAGAATTATTTAAATTTTATTTTTTTATTTTTTATAGATTTTCTAAACTCTTGCTGTGGTGCATCATATTTCTGTTCATTTGAGTTCTGTTTGACAAACCAGCAATATTAGGCTTATTCTTTTAATGTGCTGCTTCGTGAAAGCTTTCATGATGAAGATATAAATCTATACTCTAGTCGTCAGAGGTCAGATTTTATTATGCTTCACTAGGACTCATTAAAAAATTTTGGTTATTGTAAATTTATGCTGACTATTCTTAATTCATTTGCTAAATAGACATCTACTATTAACTTTGCTGATTAGGTTGATTAGGGAAGTAGTTTATAAATTTTTCTTTATTATCTTAATTCGATTAAGCTCTTTCATGATGAGACAGCTAATTATTCAAAGATATTTATTCGTTACTATTGTCAATCTAATTTTAACTCATTTAGTTATTAAGGCTGTTTTTAGTATATGTTTATAGACTTTTACTCTGCTAACTATGACTGTGACTATGACTGTAACTTCCACTGCTACTATTACTCTGAGAATTCAAGTTATGATTTGATTTTGTCTTATTAGGATAGACCTTAATCAACTAACCTTGAATTTAAACTGCATTAAAATTCGAAGCCAAATTCTAGTGGTTAGATTGGAAGTTAAGATTATTTAAGGTGCTGTTACCACCTTGAATGCTGTTATTATTGTTATTATTAAGTTAATCTTTCTAGTTAAAAAAGTTGCTTTCTTCATGATTAATTGCAGTTTAAAGAAGCTAATAATTATTTTGATTATGTTAAATTTAATTTGAATGTATTTGAGTTTGCTATTAGAGCTGCTATTACTGGATTTACGAATAAGTCTAATTATTTACAGAATTAATATTTTAATTTGGTAATTAGAAATGAGGCTATTGCTGTTAAAGCAACTGCTATTATTACTAGCTAGATTTGGAAGAACCGTAGGCTTGTATTAACCTTGGCTATGTGCCTTGAATTTAGATTTTCTAAATTTATTCGTATTCGTTTACATTGTCATTCATGTGGGATTTAAGAATATCTTTGTTATTCATCTTATTAAAATTATCATCGAACTGTTCGTTTTACTTACGTTTTTTGTTAAATTTATTATTGTTGTTGTTATTATTATTCTTATAAATCTATTCTTTTGAGTCGATTTGTTGGTATTTTTTCTAATTTTCAATGATATAATCGTCTGCATTGTAATCTCTTTCTTAGTTGTTGTTGCTACTGAGTTATTCCTAACTTTGGTAAGCTAATAGCTCCTATTAGTGAATGTCTTGCATTGCAGACTTTCCTTGTATTTTTTATTCGATTGAATATTGTTAAGTAACTGTAGGAGCAGGAAGCTAAAAAAGTGGTACCTAATTTTACTTTTAAGGCACAACGTATGAATCGCCTAAAGTTAAGGGGTTAGCTAACTTAAAAGGATTAAAAGTTGTATTAGTATTGGAGTTTTTTGATGAAATTTAGTTTGATATTTAAGCTGCTCTTTCAATAGATAACTTTATCTTGTCTTATTAGATCTTATGAGTATCGCTCTGAACTCGTTGGATCAATTGCAGCAAAAGTCTAATTTTTTCATCCATGTTGTTAAGAACCTTCATGTCATCTGTGTTTTAGTGCTTGTTTATGTAAACTTGTAGCTGCTCAGAGTAGAAATCCATTTCCTTACAGACTCTGGCTAACTCTGAGCTATAATTATCATTCTAATTAGCCTTTTGTGTGTTAGTTTAGTTGGATTCTAACTTCTAATACTAATCTTTATTATACATTGCATGGAAGAGATGACTTGCGGAGCTATTTAATTAATTAATATCCTATTCTCTCAATTTATCTCTGTTTCTAAACTGAATAGTTGGAAGAATTGTGGAATTTTGAAAAAAAAAAAAAATTAGCTTATCAAGTTATTTCCTATTTATTTTTTGATCAAAGTTAACTCTTCTTTGTTCTTTAGCTCTGATTATTTAATTAAAACAAAAGTTATATATGTATGTATGTATGCAGGTATTACTCAATGAATTATATTAAAAATTTCAAATATACTAAAGTTATTGCCATTTAATTTACCTGAATATTTAACTTTTCAAGTTGAAAACTCTAAAAAAGCATAATAATATCTAATTTAGAGCTTGCCTTTTTTTCTAATAATTAACACTATACATTTTTTATCTGATTACACTCATCCTTTCTTTATCAATACTTTCGAGAAGTCATTTTTTTAAAATTCTTTGTAGACTTTCAAGTAAATAGCAAGAACATCAGCTGGGAGATTATATAGCTCCATAAATAAATATAATATACAGCTTAAAATATCATCTAACAATTTCAGGTCAGCTTTATTTCTTTATTTTTATTTTGCGATTAAAAAAATACTCTCTTTTATTTAATGTAACGATTAAAAATTTTTATCAAAGCCTCGTTAGCTCAATTTCTTTTAACATTAGATAAAAAATTTAGCTTAGCTAGATTTATTTAATTTTTGGAAATAATATTTTTGAGCTGAATAAGATATTAATTTGATGAAGCAAGCAGGGCTGCATATATTTATATTAAAAAAAAATTTTTTTGTTTAAAAATTTATTGAATGTTGAGCAATCGAATCAATAAATAAATAAATAAATAATCAAAGGGAAAAAAAGATATTTTAGAATAAGACCTTTGAATGTTTCTTATATTAGAAACTTCCCTTGTAATTACAAGAGGAAAAATTTTGAAAAAATTAAATAACATTAAAAACTTAGATTTAGATCAAAATTTATTTATTTTTTTAGACAAGCAAATTTTAAATAAAATTTGATATAATTAACAAAATTGATGTGCTTAAAGCTTTAATAATTGTTTTTATTTCAAATTTTATTGCTTTTGAGCCCTTAATTTATTTATAAGGTGATCCAACTAATCATATCTTCCTAATTTTTTTCTTCCTTAATTTAATAAACTCACTAATAGAACCAAATTATTGTTATTCTTATTAACAAGTAAAAATATTCAATGTCATCAGTACATAAATTCTGATCGTCACCCTTTCAAAAACTTTTTCCAAAACAAAAACTAAATCTCCCAGCAAATCAAAGCGCATTTTTAAGATAATCTTTCTAAGTACTGATTAAAAATATTATCTTGTAATTTTTTAATTTATCAAAGCAGCAGCATCATTATCACCTTATTATCTTCATTCATTTATTTATTTATTTATTGATTATTCATGTAAGATCAAACAAAAAAAGTACACTTTTAATTACTAATAAAAGATAATTAGAAACATAATGCAAGTTTACCCAAGTAAATACACTAATAATTTTGTTAATATAAATCCCGGTGACTTGCTTGGTTCGGGCAAAAGCTTAGTTCGAATAAAGTAATAGAAAAATTAAACATCTAATCAACCACATATTCCGCTAATTAAAAAATGTTACTTAATTTCAGCAAGTATCAATTAGCAATTATTTATTTTTAATATTCTCATAATTACCTCATTTTTTTCACACTAAGCAAATGAGAAAATTTTAAATATATCTGCAATTATGTTGATAAAAACTAGAAAATATTTAATATTTTTAATATTCTAATAAATCTCAATCTCTCCTCATAGTGATTACTTTTCTTTCCATCAATTTCGTTTTACAAACAAAGTGTAAACAAATGGTAAAAATATTTTTATAAAAGTGTTTGACTAGTACCAAAAAATATTGAAATATATTATGGTTTTGCTTTAAAAAATTAGAAAATAGATCAAAGATATTCTTTTCTAATAAAAAACTCTTTCTTTTTAATTGTTTGTCTCCAAAAAGTTAAGTAAATAATTAAAGGTGCGATTGTGTACCAAAAGAAGATACTTTTTAATTAATAATTAATTCACATTTCTAGCATTTATTAAAATTCAATCCTCCCTTACAAATTTACTAATTTGGATTCACACTTTTTAATTATTATTACAAAATTTATTCTCAAAAATCACGATTACATATATAAGCACATTCTTTGATTTAATTAATATCAAATAAGTATTGAAATCAATAATCTGTAGATACTTTAATCTAGTATTCGTTGAATAGGTAAAAGACATCACTAAAATCAGCAGCTTTATTCATGCTATGTTACTATTAAAATACATAAAAGTTTACTTCAGTAAAATGGATCAAACTTATACGAAATATCATTCATATTAATTATTGAATTTTATAAAAACTGCTAAAAATCAGACCAATCTCAAGGCTCTTAATGTCTTTTACTCTTAACTATTAATTTCACTTGAATTAAATTCCTTCAAAGTTATTTTCTATTTTCCTAATTGCTTTTCACATTAATTATTTAAAAATTTTTATCCATTAAATAAAAAGCGATTGCTTATCTTCCTAAGTAATTAAGATGCTTGATATTAAAAGATACACAGAATTTTAGAATTTTTAAAAATTAATCAATTATTTATTTATTTATCTACCTTTCTTAAATTAAAATTAATTTTTATCACTCATTCATTCTAGGATGAACTGAAATTTCTGCTCATTTTATATCTTTCTTTGAGTTTCTAATTTAAAATAAAATTGAATCTAGTTTAATAATAAATTGGGTACGATATCTATCAATTTTTAATTGTTTACAATTTTTCATAAAAATAAAATTTATTATCAACAAATCAATCTTTTCTAAGATATGATCAGAAATCAGTGTGTGTATCTTCATATCTTATTTACCTTTTCGGTTGTATTGGATATTCTTATTCTTTCCATGTCTGCTCTCTCTTTTTATTTCTGATGAGGAACCTTTTGTTAATTTAACTTTTTGAAATAAAAATCTAATACTCTCTTATATACTAAGAAACTCTCCTTAGCAAAAACAAATATTTTTAGGGGATTAGAAAAAGAAAAGCTTTTTTATTTTTGATAAAGTATTTAAAACTTTAAATTAATAAATAAATAATAATAAAATACTCCAAATTGTAATTTTTAAATGTAAATAAATTACAAGCTAAGCTCTATTAAATACAAGTTTAAAATCCTAAGTAACTAAGTAATTTATAAAGATATTTGAAAAATCATTTTTTTCCCTTAATCAAATCTACTCTCTTTATTATAAAATAATAATGCTCGTTTGTTAGTATAAATGATCTCATTTCCTTTTTGCTTATACTTTTGTCTTTTTTTGCTGTTTTTTATCAAATTTTTACAAAATATTTTTTTAGATTTAAATTTCAATAGATTTTCTTCAAGATTTTCCTATCTTTCTTTTCTGTTCTTTAAATTTCGATTATTTTTTAAAAATTCAGCTTTTAAATTTTGCTTTTTATTAAATATCTAATATAAGATTTATTTATTTATTTTTGAAAAATTGTATTTTTTAGATTAAAAGAAAAACTCAACTTTTATTGTTGTTTTTATTGATTTCTATTTTTGACATTTAAAAGATCACCAAAAATAATAAATTATATAGATCTAATTTATTTATTAAGCATTTTGTATTTGTTTATAACCCAGATATTAATATTTTAGTGAAAAATTGGCTTTCAACATTTAAGTAAAAATTTAACTACTAAAAAATATTTTCATTTAATTTTATATGTCAATTCAAATTTTCTTTTACTCATAAGCTATTAATAATTTAATAAATATTTGATGTTATTCATGAAATTTATTATTGAATAAAATTTTATTGTTAACAACAAAAATACAAAAAACAAACAAAAAGAATCAATTAAATTTTCTATAATTTTTTAAATTTAATATTTAGGTTTTTCCTTTAATATATCTAGTGAACCACTAAATTTTTAGGTTCTAATTAAAGTACTCAAATATTATAATTATATTAATCCTACTTAATAAAATAAAAATAAAAACAGCAAATTCATTCTATTTATGCAAATATCGTGAATATGTTTTAATTTTAAATTAATCTACCAATTTTAGAACTTTAAAAATTATGCAATTGTTTGAAAGTGGGATTATTTTATCAGAGACTAAATATCTTTTATATCAATTTTTTTTATTTGTGTTTTATTGAAAACTCTTGAATTAAATTTTACCTGAAAAATAATTTGATCTCAATAAAAATTTTATAAAAAGCTAACAAATAAATGTTTAAATTCAAAATATAAATAATTAACAAAACTCCCTAAAAAATAAATTGTAAAAATAAAATAATTTCAAGAAATATTCTTTAAAAAAAATAATAAGTGAATAGATTGAGCAAATTTTTACTGAAACAAATTTAGTTTAATGGAAATAAAATTTTAAATGGTATTAAACTTAATCTTTTTAAATGGCAGCATTAGTTTTTAACTTTAAAAATACTGTTTTTTATTCCATTTATTTCAGTTTTGATAAAATGATTATTTAAAATCATATTAAAAACTAAATTCAATTATTTTTCATGCAACACATCACGATTAACTTATCTTCTTTGATAGAAAAAAACATAAAAACTAAAAAAAAGAAATTTAGTTTTATGCTAAATGCTATTGGAAATAAATTTAAGATTTAAAAGCTTTAAATCATCTGTAAACAAATAAAAATCTTGGACTATGATTTAAAAACATCGAACAGCCTAAAAAAAATATTTTAGAAATAGAGTTAAATCAAAAATTTTACAATTGGATTTATAAATTTAACTATCTATATTTTAAAAAGAAAATAGATAGATAGATAGTTATTATTTTAGAGCTGCTTAACTTTATGGCCTAATTATCTTTCAAGCTAGACTGCAAAAGACAGGTATATTGATTGTCTATTTCTAAATAAAGTTAAGCACACTTTTTACTTATATAAAATTTGTTGAATTAGCGTAGGATAATGTTAGGATTGTCCACTATTTTTTTTTTTGAAAGAATGTTTAAGGTAAAAAATGAATGTAACCAGTCATTTTATATTAATTGACTGGAATGTGCTAAACATAAAAATCAAAGAAAAAAAAATTTAGAAAATGTATTTATTTATGTTAAAAGGAGTAACAAAAATAAATATTGATTGATTGATAAATTCAAGCTTAATCTGATGAATTATCGCTATTGTTACCGAATTTAGCTTCTCTTTAAAACTCTACCTTTTTTGAGTCTGATAGTAAAATGGTTTATCATCATACCTTTTTAATGATTATGTTAAAATAAGGATTGCTGTAAATTTATTGTTAACAATATTTGAGGAAGTTAGTAAAGACAATTATTGATTTGATTTATAAATCTATATCTTTAATAACAAAGGAACGATGATTTTATTATAGAGAGTGTAATAGATCTAATAAAAAGGAATAAAAAAAAGGTCAACTTGTAGATAACCTTGGAATGATAGTACGTAAGATGTTTACTTATTATTTAATAATTTCATTCATGATTAAAATATATTGGATTACATTATTTAAACCATAGTCGTAGAATAACAATGCATGCATAGATACATACATATTTTGCAAAGGCAATTAATTAATAATCCCTTATATTCTCAAAATAAAGTGATAATAATTAATATTAACAAAGATTTTTTACATATTTATAATCAATCAAATAATCATTCAAATCAATAACTAGCAAAACCAATTTACATTAATAAATAAGCGAGCAAGTATTCGAGCTAAAAATGAGTTTAGAAAAAAAGCTATTCCCAGCACCAAAGCCTAGCTACAGTGAAGAGCGTTTTTAAGATGACGAGTGCGTTAAATTGATCAAAATTACTACAGTTGATGTGAATCATCAAATCATAAATAAAGGCAAAACAAGTTAATTGCATTTTTTGATATTCCTACTTTGAAATTTTAATGCAAACAAAAACTTATTAAATATTTTTTATACCAAAAGATTCCAGCTTTCATGAATTGCAAATGCCTCTTCTTGTATTTCCATTTAAAGAAGAAGAAAATTCCTCTAATTTAGTCTTGCTCTACTTCCACGGAAACGGTGAGGATGCAGGTCATCCTCAATATTTGCTTGAGCTCATATAATCTGAATTATGCGTAAATATAATTGAAATGGAGTATCCTGGATACGGAATTTACTAAGAAACTCAAGCCTCTGCAGAATAGATAAAATTAGATTCATTGAGAGTGTATGATTATATGACTAATGAATTGCACATTCCAGAGAAAAATATACTGCTGTTTGGTAGATCAATAGGAACTGGTCCTGCTTGCTTTCTAGCATCAGAGAGAAACCCTGGAGGTGTCATACTGATGAGTCCTTTTACCACTGTCAAGCAACTCCTATAGGACTTAGATCAAAGTGTGGAAGGAGACTATGTAGAAAAATTCAATAATATGCAAATGATGGAAAAAATTAAATCCCCTACATTGTTCATCCACGGTGAGAAGGATATGAAAATAATACCCGATCATACAATATAACTTTCTAAAGTATTAAAAGAAAAAAACAGAAGAGTCAAAGTGGTTTTCCCAAAGGAAATGACAAACAACTAATTCGAAGAGAGGGAAGACATTACTGATAACATTAAGGAATTTATGAAAGAATTTGATATCAAAAATGAAATCGTTAATTATAATAATAATCCTCTACAAAAAGTTTTAAAATCCAAGAAGTTATCACAAAAATGAGAGTAATTAAGAACATCCAATATTACTAATTATATCAATCAATTAAATAATTTAATAAATAAATAAAATAGAAGGCTGTGTTTATAAATAGTAGTAGAAAACCAAGCCAGATGATTTTTGGTTATCTGAAATTTAATAAAATCTTGATTTTCATTCAGCTCCTACAAATAATCTAAAATTAGAACTACATCAATTGTTAATAATAAGTAAAAGGAAATACTCCTATTTAGTTTAAATATAATGACTTAGATAGCAGCAAATAAATTTGTTATCTATAATAAAAGTGCTAGTTAAAGCAAGCATTCATTAATTTAAATTTATAAATTTGAACAATCAATACTAAAAAAAAGAAGATAAACCCTGCAGCTTTATAAAATACTTAAAAAATAATAAATAAATAAATTATCTTAATTACTTCTTAAAGCAAAGTGGCTTACTTTTTTAATTTTAAAATAATAATAATGCAAATAAAATATAAAAAATTACTAATTTATTACCTACCTCCTACTTACCAACTATTTCTTTACTCTTAAATAATTTATTAAAAAAATAATTAATCAAAGAATAAATTATTAAAAAATCAAATTATATTTTTAATAATTATTCAATCTATAAAATATTATAAATAAATAAATAAATTAAATATGAAACCTATAATATTTAAATTACAATTAGTTACTTAGTTACTTATTTAGTTAATTATCAATGTTTATAAATGTTTTCTTTATTTTATCAAACACTCAAATTCAAATTAATTATTTAGTATAGAATTAAACAAATAATTCTAAGGCTCAAAACAAAAGTAATAACAAAGCAAATTTAATAAAAATCTCTATTAATTTTATGCTTTTTTTAAGGGGATAGTAAATTAATTAGTTAATTATCCTTATAAATGTTTTCTTTATGTTATCAAACACTCAAATATAAATTAATTATAAAGCATAATATTTAAAAAATATTTCTAAAGTTTAAAACAAAGCTAATAACAAAGCAAACACAATAAAAATCTTTATTCGTTTTATGCTTTTTTTAAGGAGTTTATTAAAATAATTAGTTATTTTTTTATTCATGTTTGTATATGCTTCTTTTTTTTAAACACTCAAGTTAAAATATATTTTTATGCTTAAAATTAAAAATAATTAGTTCTACAGTTAAAATAAAGTGATAAAAAAGCAAGCATAATAAATTATAAAGTTTTTCTTAAGGTATGTTAGAAAGCAAATAAGATTTTAAATAATAAACTAAAGCTAATAAGGTAGTTCTTACCAAATGTGATGCTTTTTAATATTTTATTAACAATTAAGAAAATATTCTTTTAAAATATTATTCGAATTTTCAGTATGATTGCTTTAATTCAATTTAATCATTCATTCATTATTTAATTACTCCAAAATAGGCTTTTGGAGATTTATTTTTACAATTTATGCTTCTTTTAATTAATTCAATCAGATGATTTATTACAAAATTAATTCTTTTGATGTTAATTAGTAATTTATCTATATTTTAAGAAGATTTATCTAAATATGTTAAAGATTAATTTATCTTTTTAAAATATACACTTAATTATTTTATTTAAAAAATAGAATTTATTCATAAAGATTTTCTCAATTGAGCGAAAGATAAAAAATTATTTTTATTTAAAAAGTTAAATTATTAAAATTGTTAAAATAATTTAAACAAAAATAATTAAAAATGAATCAAATTTATAGTTTTAATAACAATTATTTAGATTTAAAAAATAAATAGCTGAAAATAATTTAAAGTTAAAATATTTAAAAATATAGATATGACGACTATAAGAAATTAATAGATGTTATAGACAGCTAATTTGATATATTTAAAATAGTTTTAAATTAGAAATTTTCTTATCCTGAGAATAAATACAAAATATTCTAAATCGAATTGTTTTGGCTAGAAAAATATCTTATTGAAGTGATATTTATTTATTTATCTCTCTAAATAGCTATTGATTTCTTGTCAAATTATGAGTGCCTTTAATAAAGATTATTAAACATTAATTAATTATTCTAACAAACACATTAAAATTTATTGAAAAAATAGTATCTATTTCAGATTCTTTCAAAAATGCAAGGCTAACTAGATTTGGAAAACGAAGATGAATACACATTTAACATTTAAATCCCTAGATTAAACCAATAGTATGAAGCAAATATAGCTAAATCATTAAGTGTAGGAGAATTATTTGAAGTTATTGCCTAATTAGTTAGTTCAGATGTTAAATAAATTAGATTGATGTATAATGGTTAGAGAATAAGCAACGATTCAAATAAAACAATAGGAACGGAGTTCTAAAATGTCGATTCATCTAAAATAGAAATTATTGTTTTTACTGAAAGCCAAGGAGCCTCTTTTTGATAATTCAAATAAAGTGTTTTCTATTTGATTAGTTATTAATTATATATTATTATTATTTGTAGTCAGTCATATCAAAACAATTCAAAATTGTTAAATTTCATTCTAAAAAATTTAAATTATCTGAGGCAAATTAACTTATGACTTGAAAACATTTTATTAAATAAGAGCAAACTATTTTTTCTCTTAAAAAATTCTAAAAAATAGATAAAAAATAAAAACAATCAATTTAATTTTTTTTTTATAAAAATGGGAAATTAATCACAATTAAAAATATATCTTAGCTAATGATTTAGAGATGCTAACAAAAACATGCTAATTATAGCTTATTTTGCCCTTAATGACATCCCTCCTTCTAAAATAGAAAATAAAGAGAAAAAAAATGGAATTAAAACATTTAAAATTTATAATAATCATCATTCTATCAATTAAGCAATCAATCTGCTTGATTTTATTCAACTTATTTTGATAAACTCTTTTATCTTTTTAAGCGCTAAATCAAAAGTCAGATTTTAATTACATAAGAAAATATTAGCTAAATTATTTTAAATATGCTCATTTTTTTTTCACATTAAAATAACATGAAATTAGTTTATTAAAAAAATATTTTCTATTAATTAATTCATAAAATTTAAATTTTTTTCAAATTATTTTTTTAGTTTTAAATCTTAAACTCTATTTAATATAAGAATATTCTTTATACTCTCTACCATGCTCAATATCCTTTTATTATTTGACAAATAAGAGATGTTTATAGTGTGATTATAATAGAGTAAAAAAATAAATTTATTTCAAATTATTTTTTAGTTTGAAATCTTAAAATCTAATTAACATAAGCACATTCTTTATATTCATTACCATGTTCAATATCCTTTTATTATTTGACAAATAAGAGATGTTTATAGTGTGTTTATAATAAAGTAAAAAAATAAATTAGTTTCAAAAAACCTTTTTAGTTTTAATTAAATCTTAAACTCTGCTTGTATTCATGAAGAATAATTTGTTGATTATATTCGAGTAATATGATAGACATTAGATAATAAAATGGAGAAATCCTTTGCATTTATATCGAAATATAATATCAATTAATCATTTTATAAGTAAGATCTGTTTATTACCTTTTTGTGAGTTTGTTATTAATATATAAAAAAATTAACTAATTTCAAATGATCTTTTAGTTTTAAATTTTAAACTCTACTTCAAAACACAAACATCATCAATTACATTATTTAATTAAATTATTTAATAATAAGAGATTGTTATTACCTTTTGTACGTAATTAATATAAAGATTTATTTAGTTTTATAATTTCGAATATTAATATTTGTAAATCATATAGCAGATAAACCTCCTAGAAAAGCAATATTTAAATAAAAATTTTAATTTTAATTATTTATTTATTTATTAATCTTTTAAATTAAATAAAGCTTATTGGAACTTATTAATAGTTCAATTAAAATAATTAAACAGATATCTATTATTGCAAATAAATTCAAATATTTACCAATGACATAGATTTTTAAAAATTATGAGACCCAAGCTAAATGAATTTTTAATATAGAAAATTTATTTGTCATAATTAAATAATTTTGGATTGTAACTACTTAGCTATGATGATGTTTACTGACAGCTATTTATTTTTCTATGATTAACATATAATGAAATATCTATCAAAGAGTATCTTTAAGTTATATATTAATATTTATAAATTGCTTGATTGCCTGCAAAATATTTAATAACTCTTTAAAATTTCAAAAAATTTAAAAATATCTAAATTAGTAAAAAATCAAAATCTTCCAAAAAAATTAAAATAAAGCATTAATATAAAAATGGAACAAAGCAAAGACAACCTTTAAGCAATGATGGAGCACTCTGAACAATAATTCAGAGCTCAATTCGACCCTACTAATCCTTTATATCACTAGGGCGATAAGACACCTGTACCTATTGGCGGTGAAAGAGTTCCTGAATCTATGAACACTATGTATTACAATTGAATAATGCTGATTAAATAAATATTTATAATTTTTTTAAATCTTTGAAAAGGTATCCTACAAATGTTAATAACTTAAATGAATATATTAACGAACAACCCAAGGAAATTAACTACGGTCCTGAATATGACCAAATCAGCTAAGAAAGAAATTAATTTTTGAATTTCAAAAAAGTTATTGCCTCAATTACATAAGTTTTAGAAGCAATTCTTAGACACAAGGAGCACTTCAAAACCAAGGGAGACCCCACAAATTAATCACATGTTGAAAAGCTCAACGAAAATATTCAAAAGGAAAGTGAAAAACTTACTGCCATTTTAGTAGAAATTTAACCATTAGCAAAAGTAGTCCTCGAATCTGAATTTAAAGCTCGTTATGAAGGATTAACAGAAATTTTAGAACATGCTAAAACTGAATTTAAAAACAAGGAAGATTTAACCGATTTTTGTTTCAAGCTCAAAAAATACTCTGCCAATTCCTTCACCGATGCTGGAAAATTGATGGATAAACTTAAAAAAATTAAAAAAGACTATGCTGCCAAAACAGCTAATACAAATACTACTTAAGAAGAAGTTAAAACCAATTGAATTTTATTTGTATGTATATATTATATATAATTGTAATTTGTATTATATTAATCTTATTCGATTAATAAAACTGTAGCTCTTTAAAAGACATTCATTATACTAATATTATTAGCTATCACTTTAAATATGGCAAAGAAAGATTTAAAAATAACTGAACACATAATTATAACTTCAATATAAGATATTAAAAATCAAAATTATTCTTAATAAATGAGTTAATAAATAAGCGGATTATTTTTAAAACTTTGAGTTTTTATTTGTGTTTTTAAAAAAATAATATGAGTACTGCTTTCAACTATTTATAAAGAAATGCATTATTTTTTTAATTTTTAATTTAAATATTTTGATATCTATTTAAAAAAATTTCATTTAACTTTTTAAAGAAAGTTTTAATTTTTAATTAAATATATTTTTGAAAAACAATGAGCAAATAAAAGACTATTAAATATTATTTAATTAAATTTATTATTATTAGTTGCATATTAAAATTCTTCTTTTGCTTTATTCATTTAGTAAAACTATAATTATAAAAAAATCATCTTTTATGGGTTAAAATATTTGAAAATTTTTAAATCAAACAATTTTTTGTTGTATTAATTAAAAATTAATTAATGAGAAAATGATGATTTGAGAGTTTCAAAAATGAAATATTTTAAAGATTTTAAATATTTTAGCTTGTTTCAGCTTTTAAAATATTGAATAAATGTATTCAGACATTAAATAACTGAAGCATTTTTGAATTTTATATTAAAGTGGTTCACTTATTAAGCTGCATAAATTTAAATATTTTTATTCATTTTACAAAAGATAGATTTTAAAAAACGATAAATCTTTGTTTATTATATGATCAATTATTTACTATGAAAATTATTATTTGAGAGTTTTTAATTGAAAAAAAAATGAAACTTTTGAGTGATTTTAAATAATTAAGCTAATTTTAGCTTTTAAAAGATTAAATAAATACAATATGAAGTGAAGGTATGTATGTAAACACAAAATAACTGAAAGATTGTTAACGATTTAGTATTAAAGTGGCTCATTTGGAGTGTTAAATTTATTTTTAAATATTTGGCTTTATTTAGATTATTTATTTCATATTAATAGTAATGCTTTTTATGACTACTATTCATACTATTTATTTATTTTAAGATAAAATATGGCTTACTTATTTTACCTGCACTCTTTATTGTAAAAATTGTTATCTTCCTCAAGCTAAAGCTACACGTAATTTTTATCACGTGTATACGAGTACCTATGAGTATGAAGAGAAGATTATTTTATTTATATAGGATTTTAAGTTTATTTAATTTTTAATAAATTTAGAATTTTCTTAATTTATGAGATCTAAGTAGCATGCACCCTCCAGATAAATAGATGGCTTGTACAATATTAAATTATGCTTGTTTGTTGCTTCAAATTACTAAAGATTAGAGTGCTAAATGAGTAATCTGGTCAAATTGAAACAGTAGTCATGAGCTTAGGTGAACTAGAGTTGATCCTTTAGATGGCTATCTTATCTCTCAATTGTTGAATTTGTGTGGTTTGTGTGGTCTCCTCTTCTTCAAATATCATAGTGTATTCCTTTGTGTTATTGATGTTGATTTTCTACTATTTGTACTTAATTTATTATAACCATTTGACAAAAAGAGAATAAAAATAAGCAATAGTAAATTTAGTGATTTTAAAAAGTTGAAATATAAATGAATTAACGATACACGATAGCTAAAATAAGATTGAATGGAAAGTAAAGGGTATTTATTTATTTATTGTCTAATTAAACTCACTCAAACAAACTTAGACATACAAAAAACAAAAAAAATAATATTTAATAAAGTGGATCTAATTCCTTTTTAATCTTGTTTTTGAGTGTTTATATAAAAATTATCAATCTTATAGATTCAAAATCAAAATCAATCAATAAACTTCTTGAAAGACAGATAATTTGTTAGAAAGATAGAGAGATAGTTAGAAGGTTGGTGGATAACCAATCATTCATATTTTTGTTATTTATCTTTCTATTTATCTATCTTAAAATTAATTATTCATTCTTTCTTTATTTATATAATTCTTTAAATTATTTTATATTAATCTACTCATTCATTCATTGATAAATGAGCTATTAGATAATTATTGGGTGAGTAGTTGTTTAGTTTGGTAGATTAATACAAACTTGTTAGATTATTTATTAAACGAATTAATGGGCAGTTGTTGATTGATTGATAGATTGAAAGATTATTTGTGGGCTTGTTTCTCAAACAGTTCCTCTACCACTTTATTTTTTGGAAAATAAATTACTTAAAATGGTCAAAATTTCAGTTAATTATTTATTTATTCATTTTTAAAGGCAAAGCAAAAGATTGTCAAAAATTGATTGAAATTTCCAGAAAATCAAATCTTGGAGTTGTATTAAATTTTAATTAAAGATTTAAATGATTTTTTAAATTTTTGATTCTCTTACTAAATCAATTGTTTTTTTGTATGTTTTCAATCAATTAAAAGAGCTAAAATCACTAAAAAATACACTGTTAATTTGTTTGATAACTTCTTTGCCTGCTTGACTTCCGACTTTGGCTTTCATTTATAAATTTAAATTAGTAAAATGAATGGGGGAAGCGGTTTTTAGCTATAGAGTTGGTAAGTTATTCGTGTAGAAATAAATTTTGGTGCAATTTAAAATGGTAAATAAAAAACTTCTTCATCTATTGTTTGGGAGATTTGAATCACTAAAGAACTTTTTGCTCATTAAAGCCGAAAAAAAAAAAGAGTTCTCTTTTATCATTAAAATAATTACATTTGATCATCATCCTGGTCGTCGTCTATTTTATTTAGTTCAAAAATATTTATTAGAATAAAATTTTTTATTTTTTTGATGCTGAAAAAATAAATTTATTCAAAGAATTACCGTCGTCGTCTTCAGTAATGAAGGTCTAAGCTAAACTCATATTCTCTAAGAGGATTCTGTGGTTCAAGACAACGAGGGTACCCATCTTAAGAGCAATTTCATTGGTAGCGTATTTGCATCTAATGATATTAGCAAAAAATATATTTCTTTACAATTATGGTAGGAATTTTTTTAATTTTACTCAAGAAATTTTGAATAGTTCTTCATGGGAACCATGCTTTATACGCTACTAAATCTTCCCATAGATTTACTATATTGGCTGTTTTAATTGAAAAATCAGTTATTAAATGCTTATTTTTTTGTATGTTATAGCTGATCAAATAGAGCTGGTCCACACTCATGATAGACGCGCTACATGCTATTTAAATCAGCTTGCTATTTGTGATATTTTATTAAATCGTTACAAGGACTTAGTGAGGAATCTTGCAGCGTTCATTTTTGATCCTGCTTATTATTTAATTTTAATTTAGTTTAATTTGTTTTGTATTTTTAATAGCAGCCCCAGCTTTTAAGACTATTTGAATTAAAATCAAAAAAGAAAAGTCAAGAATATTATATATTTATTCTTACTATTTTTAAAATCTTTATTTAGAGGAGAACTAATTATATATTTACTAATTTATTATTCATTTTTTCTTTGAAATAAAATATTTATTTTTTAAATAAATAAATAAATAAATTGATTGTCTAAATGTTTTTTTTTTCTCTTACATCAACACATTTATTTATCTAAACAAAAAGTTTGAAAAATCAATCATTTGCTTAAATGCAAAAATAAATCTTTTGCTGAGCTTTATTTAATTGGAGCAATTGGTTTTAATTTAAAATGTAATTTAATAATTCAAAAATTTCTTGATTTTATAATAAAATTTATATCTTTTATTTCTTAACCCTAATTCTGGCAAATTCTCTTTGAATGATTAATTTATTAAAAACTTTTTAGTTGAAAACTTTAAGGAGAACTTTATCTATTAATGGCGGCAATTCTACATTTTTGAGTAGCTCTTTACTCTCAAATAGCTGTGCCCTGCGTTCATTAAATAACATCACAAATTTCAAATTTTCTGAAACTCCTTAAAAGGAAGAAGGAGAAGAAAAAATAAAATAAGATATTCAAGTAGAAGAAATCAAATTAAATAGATTTAAAGATGCTAGAGAAGTCAAAAATGACTCTCAAAAAGATGAAGAAGATTAGGATTAAGAAATGACTCCTTTATTTAAATTAGCTCTGCTTTCAATAGGAGCATCTGCTTTATTTATAGTCTACAAATTGAATGAAATGTAAAAGCAACTGAAAAAAATAGATGAAGTCAAAGTATCTCATAGAGGATAAGCCAAAATTGGAGATGAGTGGGAGTTAATTGACACATCTGGTAATCCAATTACTCCTTAGTCTCTCTTGGGAAAATACTATTTAGTATATTTCGGTTTTTGTCATTGTCCTGACATTTGCCCAGCTAATTTAATTAAAATTAGAAATGCTCTTAATCAAATTAAAAAGATGCCTGAAGGTTAGGATTTAGATATTAAAGTTCTATTTATAAGTGTTGATCCTGAAAGAGATACACCTTAGATCATAAGAGATTATTTGGATACATACGATACATCCTTTTTAGGTGCAACTGGATCTCCAACAGATGAAACTAAATTAAAGTAGGCATTAAAATCCTTTAAAGTAGTAGCAAACAAAATTAACTATGATCCTGATGATGAAGAACTTAAAACCTTACTTTAAAAATACAATGGCGATTTAAGCAAAATATACACAATGGATCATACCACAAATACATTTTTAATGGGAACTAAGGGAGAATTTATAGGATTTTATGATGGAAATAGATCAGAAGATTAACTTACCTCACTAGTATTAAAAAGTATATTAGATAACAAAAAAACTCTTAATACAGCTTAAAATTAATAATCAACCTAATGATATCTAATTGTAAAACAAATATGATGAGTTTTTAGAATTATTGTAAAATGAGATTCATATGTTAAATTTATTGCATCAAATCTTTTTTTTTAATAATTGGCTAAAATTTATAAATTAAATATTTTAGGTTTTTAAGGCACCAAAATAAAATCAATTAAAAAACTAAATTATATTTACTATAAAATATATTTTTTTATATCCCTAAATAAAAACAGTTTTAAGCATATTGTCCAGAATTTTTTTTGAATAATAAAACTATCTTCAATACTTTATAAATTTAATAATTAAATAAAAGCACAGTAAATTTTTTTATCATATATTGTTGAATAGATTTATTCTTTAAAAGTAGAATAATGATAGATAAGGTAATTAATGTAGCAAAAATTTATGAATTTTAAAGAAGAAGATTATTATATTTCATTTAATTTAGATGATTTAAGCGAGTTCATTGAAATGCTTTTTACATTTTATTTGAATTTTTTAACTTCTCTTTTTTGTTTAAGCAAATAAATGATTTTATCGATGCTTTTTCTTGTTAATCTAAATTTATTTTAGATAAATATTAAGAAAGGCTTAAGTATTATTTACTTGAATATGTAAAAAATAAAAATTAAATTAAATTAATTTTTTGAGAAATTCTAATTTATTATTTAGATTATTTGATTTTTTATTATTTATTTTTAATACTGGAATGATTGATTGATAGAAAGAAAGAATATTTTATCATTTAAAAGATTCAATTATAGTTATTAAAAGTTATATTTGGAATTTAAAAACAACTTTAAAAATTGATATGGACTCAAAGAAAGAAGTAAAAGAATTTTCATTAGGGTAAACTTTCTTAGGAAAGAACGGTTTACTAGACGTTTCACCTTTGAAAACAAACAAAGTCACTTGTTTATATTTTTCTGCATCTTATTGTCCTCCTTGCCAAGCTTTTACTCCTCTTTTAATTGACTTTTATAATGAAGTTAACGCTGAAGATAAAGTCTTAGAAATAATTTTAATTCCATTCGATTAAACTGAGGAGGAGTTTAAAACATATTATAAGCCTATGCCTTGGTTAGCTATATAATTAGGTGATGAACGTATAGCTAAGTTTACTTCTCATTTCAAAGTAACTAAAATACCTAAATTGATAGTTTTAAAGTAGAATGGAGAAGTAGCTTCAGGAAGTGGAAGAATAGAAGTTATGAATGATGGAGAAGATGCGTTCCATAAATGGAGATAATTGGTTGAATAGTGAATAAGATTTTATACAACTTTTCTTAAAATTTAACCAATATCTTGGTTTGATCTTTTACCTAGATAGCAAAGTTAGCAAGCAGCTAGTGAAATCAAATTTTTTAATTTTTAAATTAACCTACAAATGATCTCTGATTATGTATTGCTATTGCTAAAATATTAAAGTGGGCTCTTTTTAATCAAAAAAATATTTTTAGTAAAACACATTAAATTCTTAATAGTTTTAATATATTTTTTAAGCTAGTGTTAAATATACACTGTTGTATAAACGAAATAATAAATTTATAAGCTTATTTATTTATGTATGTATGTGATTGTAATTTGGATCTATTATTTCTTTTGATAAAATATTTAAAAATAAATGTAAAATAGGGATTTTAATTCTAACTTTTATTCTTAAAATTTTATAAAAGAAAAAATGAAAAATTTATATAAAAAAGGTTTAAATAAAATAAATTATAAAAAAAATAGTAAAATTTATTTATTTAAGTAACTCTTATTGATAACTACTCTAAGACTAATTTTTTATTGTCATTCTGTTTTTGATTTGATTAAGCAGCTATTCATTTCTTTGAATGTAACCTTAAATATTGAATAATAATCCTAAATAAATATATATTCCAAATTACCTATTTTTAATGATTATGAAAAACAAATTTTATCATTTATTATAATCAAATAAAAAATATAAATTAGAATCATGATAAAATAATTATGAAAAAATGCAAACTATGTAATTTAACCTTTATAAACTTTTAGATCTCTTCTTTCTTAATAAAAATATCTAATTTTAATTCAATACTAATAACCAAACAAAATGGTTGTTTAGTGAACAATTTAGGGGATTCAAAAAGATCTATCTCTTAGTGAATAAAAAATTAAACAAATTTAGTAAATATAATATTTTTGATAGATTTTTTACCATCCGTAATGAAAATAATGAGAGAATATTTATTTTGACTTAACAAACAAAAGGTTAACAAAATAATCAATCTTTTGTATGTATGATTGAAAATTGTAAAAAACTTCCAAAAGGTTTTGTTAATTAATTATTTAGTTTTAGTAACAATATCTCAAAACAATTATTCTAAATAAAAAGTTAGGCAAACTAATGAGCACTTTGTCATAAATGAGGTATTTTTTAAGCCTTTTCATGGCTATTATAATATCTGTTAAATCTTAATCTGTGCCATGCTATAGCTAAGTGTTATCAAATAATTATTTTGGAGAAAATTAAAAGAATGTCTGGACAGATTTAGATTTATCAAATGATACTCAATTTAAGAAAATGAGTAGTTTAAGTATTTCTTTTTGGATGAACATTAATTCATAGTTCTAAATTAAATTTTTAGTCTAATAAACCTAAGCAAGCTAAACGTCATAAGAATACTAGCTCCTATCTATAAATCCTAGTTAATATGACCCTATTAGTAGCCCAAGTAATTAGTTTTTAAATGTTAGTTCGTATTTTTTAACAACTAATCTAACATACACAAATACAAACAAAAATAAATGGATGTACGTACTTATTACATTAGATGTATCGGTTACTACTCCACCTTAAGTAAACCTATTTTTAGTAGATTAAGTTGATAGCTCAGATAATTTAAAAATTACACCATCTAAGAGTTTGCTTTAAAATCTTCTTATAAATAATTTTCAATACAATTCTTTTAAAATATCTTCTGCTGGTGATATATAAAATACAGGAACAATTTATTTGCATCGCTATTATGGTATTTAAAACTGTACATAAGATTATATAAATATTTTACCTATGATGATGAGAGAAAACACAATGATGATTTCAAATTATTTATTTAACTAAGATTTGTTGTTGTAGTATCTAGATGATAATAACGATTATTATCAAAATAACATAGATATAAGTAAGCAAAATTAAAATAATATACCAATTTTATTCTACAAGAGCTTAAGCTTTTCAGCACAGTAATACATAATTCTAAATGGATTTCGCTTGACCCAAGTCCAAAGAGAATTTACAATCTCATTTAGCATTCAAACAGGGATTGTTGAAAATAATCCTTTCACAATAATGAGTTTCCAGGATGAAAATGGCTCCATAATATTTTAAATGGTTTTAAACAGAATTAATGATTATCAGGAATAAATTACTTTTAATTTTAAGTATCAAAACTAAAATCAAAGCTAAACTGTAAAAACCTGCTTTGTCTAACGCATAACTTAGTGGAATTATTTTGTGATTGCAGGATATAGCTACGCTAGATTCTATCCGAATTACTAGCCAAATAAATACTATTTCGATTTGTACCTTAACTATTAGAAATGCGATTAAATCATTTACAGCCCTGCCCAAACTTTTTTAAGCAGTGATTAGATTTTCATCGTATTTGGTGATTAAAATTTACAATACACAGGTAGTTTTTAGCTTAAATCTCTAAAGCTTTACTATGGTGCTTTCTCCGCCTTTAACTCGTAATGCAATTAGCTTTGTGTAGTTCAATAAAGCAAAGAACTTACAAATGCTGAGAAACAATTGTGGAATACTTAGAATCCTACCAATCTTCTACCTGTTACTTAAGGTTATGTTTCTTAGTAAGCATTAGATTAGCTTAAAGGTTAAACTTTATCCTAATATCAAACGTAGTCTTGCTTGAGATGTGATGATTAGAGGTATTAAATTGGAGAGTATTGCCTAAGTGGAGCTTCGCAGTGTCCAGATGGAATAGATTCATCTGCTAATTAATGCCTTCCTGCAGTGTTGTGCTCAGATCCATTACATGATAGCAGTGATTGCATTAAGAACTGTATTCCTGGTTATTAAATTGATAACACAGCAAAATGTTCAATTTAGTGTGGATATTCTTGTGCATCATGTTCAAATACCAATCCCACCCAATGCCTATCATGTCCATAAACTAGAAAATTAAACAGTGCCACAAAGTAGTGTGACTGCAAAGAACTGAACTCTTATGACGATGGAATAAGCTATTAGTGCATAAAAGCACCAGCCAATTCTAATCCTACAGTTCCACCTGCTACATCTGCTAACTTACTATATGTATTTGATATAAACTATTAAGATTAATAGTCTGTAACTATTGCATCTATAAATACTAAACCAATTAACAGTCCTACTGGCAGCGCTACTCTCTAATATGATTAAAATGTTTCTAACACAATAAATGCTGATATAGATTATGGCATCTAGCTATTTCAATAATAATAATTTTATATTAATGGTTTAACAAACGCCTAAAATATGAGATTTTGGCTCTACACATAGTCTAATTTAGGTAGATATGTAAAATTAGTATCTTACACTGATAGTTAAAATAATCCAATAATTCTAGTCATTTTAAATTAAATTAACAACTTTGAATACTCCGTGACTATTTGCCTTAGTTAAAAGTGCTAAACTCTTTCGCCACTGGAGTCAAAAATAAGAGCAAACATGTGGAATCAGATTGCAATATCAGTAGCTAATTGGGCTCCTTCAGATTAAATTTTTAAAATCACACTTTTTATAAACTCTTTTTCTAAGAATTTCTTATTTGAAACTTACCCAGCAACTATTAATATTTCACAAATTTAATTTGGTGATTAAAAAAACAAATTCTCGCCTCCTAACACCCAATTCTTTGCTGTAAGATATATTTCATTCTTCGACCAACCTTTTTATTTAAACACTTAGATTTCTAATAATTGTCTTGTAATGTCAGGAAATAATTTCTGTATTCTCTGTAATAAAGGCTTTTTTGCATCAAGTAATACAAAATTTGATTGCACTGATAAGCTCTCAACTCCTTTAAATGGCTATTTTTTGTATCAAAGTATTCAAATGGTTCATTAATGTGGTGTGAATAAGAACATATGCACAAACGAATGCTAATCTATGCCTTCAAAATGCATCAACTGTATATTATCAAGAAATCCAAAAAATAATTGCAACTGTCCTGATGGGTATTACTCAGATCCTTCATTCTAATGCCAACGTAAACAAATCAAATCAAATTATATTTTAAAAAGCATTTGCTTAATTTTCCATGCATTTTTTTATTTGGTTATTGCTTAAACAAAGATTTGTTTGAAACTTCCAAATATATTTTTTTCAAATATTAAATGATCTGAAATAATTTATTCAAAATAAAATTCAAACATCAAATTTTAACTTATTTTGCAAAAATTTGATTGATGGTTTTTATTCTACTCATTAAAATCTTTTTAATTAATTAATTTTAAATAAAAAATAGCCTGTAACCCTAAATGCGCCACTTGCGATAACCCTAATAAATGCTTAACATGTTCAAATAGTAGAGTTAATCCACCACTCTGTACGTGCCCTTCTTAATTTTTGGAACCTCTACCTACAGATCCATAATAAGGTATTTGCATTCCTTGTAGTAAATCTTGTGCAAGTTGTGATTCGAGCTCTTGTATTTGCCCTGATTAAAGTAAAACATTTAGAATTTCGAAGAGTAAATATTCGTGTGATTGCATGGATGGATATTATGATGATACTAACTCTAGTGCTCCATGTAAAAAGTGTTTTCCTAAGTAAATATCTTTTAAATCTCGTAAAAAAACTAACTCAAATAATTTTTTTAAATAGTTGCGCTACATGCGTAGGAGGAGGATTGGAAAATTAGTGCAGTAGTTGCAAATATGATAGTAGCTAAGCAAAATTAGTTAAACCTATCACTGGCAGTGTTGGCTTTTGCTAATGTTAAGATAATGGATAGTATCTTGATTATAACGGGTTTTGCAAAAATTACACATCTGCATAGCTTTCTTTGATTTCTGATGCTTACTACTTCAGACCTAAGATAAAAATTGAACTTACAGACGGGTAATAACTTGAGAACGCTTCAACTTCCTAATGGCTCAAACTTTTGGATATCAAGGTCATAACTAGCGACAACACACGTAATTATGATTTTATTTAAAAAAGCATGTAAAGTAAAACTTAAAAATATTTTAATATTTATAAACAGTTCACAACAGAAGAAATTTAGAAGACAGCAGCAATTAAATAGGAGAAAATAATCTCAATTTAACGTTGTCAAACGACAGTAGCTAAATTAATGTGGGCTACATTAACATTGACGTTTAGTAAAGTTGTTTCTCAAAATTAATAAGAATTGTTATAAACAAAAACACTGCTATCCGTACAATTAATGGAGTTCCACTTAATCCCTCTTTCTAAAATTAGGTATTCGAATTTAACATTTAGCCTTTTATCATGAAGTTTGGCTAAGATGATTTGAACTACTTTCAATACCAGCAGCAACTACTAAATTCTCTAAAAGGCAATGCATTCTTTTCTTTTTTAAGATATATATCGATTCCTTTGTTTTTTATGAACTGCTTACAGCCTATATCAACATTGCTACTGATTAACACTGTCATACCATTGAAGGCTCATCTCCTAATTTCTCAGTTTACAAGCTTTGTTTTCCCGTATACTCCTAATTGGATTAATTACAACTTTAATAATATGAAGTCTAACTCATACGAAGCACCTTCATATAACATTTATGGAAGCGAAGTAAATATTAGTGATTAACAAGCATTTTTCCCTTACTAACAAATGGGTATTAGTACAAATTTTTTGATCAATATAACTGAGACTCTCGTGCTCCTTGCAATTAATGGAATTATAATTGGAATTATGAAGTATCTTGATAACTCTAATCACCAATTCTTTTAAGGAAAGAATTATTATCATAGTGCTATTTCCTTTTTTTACAATCTGCTTGAAGTCCGCCTCATCTATATACTGATAAGTATTTTCTTATAGTTCACAAACCTGAAATTTACAAACGGTCTTAATGGTGCTTCAGCAATCTTTTCTTTCATCTTTCTATTACTTTTCATTTTCTTCTTCTATAAGACTTACTAAATTCTGAACTCAGATTCAGAAAAGTAGTTTGAATATAAAAGATTGTTCCATCTTGTGGAGTATTTGGATTTTAAAGAATATTTTATTAGGAGAAACTACAAGCTGCTTCATTTGGTAAAAAAGGTTTTTTATATGCTAGTCGTTGTGGTTATGTATAACTCACCTAAAATTGGTATTATTCTCTTAATAGTCATATCAGTTTTAGGCTTCATTTTAGACATACTTACCAATCCTTTTAAAATGAATTGGGTTAATAGATTAAAATTTTTGGCATCATTAGCATGGATTGCTACATTAGGCGCTCTTTTCTTTTCATTTACATAATATTAAAATATGTTAAATAGTAATTATATCATAGAATCTTCTACTTTGAATAACTACTAAAAAGCAGGTGAGGCAATTGTCTGGTTAGTTTGGATTTACTTTGGTTCTCATGTCTTAATTTTTCTGTTGAAATGTTTTGATAACATCCGTAGATTTTATAATAATTGGAAAGAGAAAAATGATGATGTTAAGTTACTTTTAGATAAAAAAAATGATAGCTCCTAAATTTAAATGGCAATGAATGGATATGAAGAAGATAATATTGGAGTAACTATAGTAAAAAGGTAAAGGAATATAATCTCAGGTAGAAGTTTTATATTCAATATTGATAAAAATGTAAAAGGTTATACTTCAAATAATGATGGTTTATGAAAAAATACTAAGTATTATTTTATTTATGATGAATGATTTTGGATTTGTGAATGTATAATTTGAATATCAAATAATATTCTCTTTTATATAATGGTTTAATTAGGTATTTTTATATTGTTTATTGATTGATATATGTTTTTTATCAAATTTTTAACTTTTTAATTGGTGAACTATTGTTAAACTTTGATCTTTATAAATAAAAAAGATATCTTTTTATTTTCTTTATACTTGATTGCTTTTACTATTTTTTTAAAGATAAATTTGGTTTAAATAAACTTTATCTATGATAAATGTCTTAATAACTAATATTTGTTTAATCTAATTTTGCAAATTCTATATATTTTTGTTAACAATCTAAAATAAAAAATCAATTTTTTCTTAACTATATATTTAATTTAGAATAACATTTTCATAATAATGCAATAAATTTGACAATTCAAAATATAAAAGATAAATATTGCTAATTTAAATTAGAATAAAAATTGTTTCACATTTTCATAAATCATAAATGTCTCTTCAATATCCATTTTATTTTGCAGAATAAATTTTTTTAAAATTAAATTACAGTAAAACCTAATAAAACGTACCAAATGGGATAGGATAGTGAGGAATTACCCATTTTTTTAAATTAAAAAGATAATTCATTTTTATTCTCTCCTCTCTCCTTAGGTTTTTCTAAGAAAGAGGATTGATAAATTGAGTAAATAAGGTATAAATTTTACTCACGATCTATATAATTTTGAAGATTAATATACTTTAAAAGATATATTTTTTGAAAATAATTTTATTAAGAATGTAAATTAACATTGAATTATTTATGAAAGATAAATTTTCAGATTAAAAAATTTTATACAAAGTTTGAAATATATTTATTAATTTATAGATGCTTGTTTAATTAAGCTTTTTTGGATTAAAATAAATTTTTAAATAATCACTAATTTAATATTTTTTTATTTATTTTTAGGTGTTTGTTCTATGGATTTATTGTAAGAAAATATTTCTTAACACATTTAAGAAAGAGTTTTGATTTTTTGTAAATCTTCATTCTTTAAAGGTGTTTATAGATTATCTTATAGTTTATTTTTTATTTTTTCAGGAGTAATCAGTTTTGAGGTTTTGTGAGATTATTTATTTCTTTTCAGAGAGAAATTTATTGGGCTACTTTAGCTGGGTGGATGATAGTTTTATGCTATCTTTACTTTAATATGGCTGTTGGTGATTGATGTTTAATTTGAAATTATATAATTAGTTAGTATGTTGATTATGAGGAGCATGCTATTAACTTTTCTACTCATAAATTTAATTTAAATTGCTAGGGTTATTATTTGTTTAATTTAAACTATTGTTATTTGGTTAAATTATCGAATTTCTCGAACTCTAATGAGAGTCGGTTTATATTTTGTGCTTGTTAATTTGTTAACTTATTTACTTTTCTGATTCCTTTTAGCACTAGTTATTCCTAAAACTAAATTCAAATTAATTAGGGTTTAGATTAGACTGCAAAAATGGGTTTGCTTTTATTTAAGGTTCCTTTTAATTGCTTGCTCCTTCATTTGAGCTAGTCTTTTTTTATTCATAATCTGTAGATCCTGCACTCTGCTTCTTCTCTGAAAGGGAAACGAAATCACTAAGCTTCATTGTTTGGTTGTTTTTCTAATTTTATTAAGATGATTACTGCTGCTACTACTAGCTCAGGTTATTTTTTTTCTATACAGACTATTTCTAAAATTAGCTACTGTAAGATAAATTATTTTGGTTGTCTTCATCTTTTGGTGAAATTTCTGTTTTCGATTTTTGATAAGAGTTAAATCTTATTCTCTGCTTAGTAAAATTTTGCTTGCTTTACGAGAGAGTATTTTAATGCGTGTAGATTTTAGGGAGAGTTGTAGTTGAACTATTTTATGCTAATGGCTGCTGATCTTGCTGTTATTTTTCTTTCATGTTTCCATTTGGATAATTTGATATTTAAGTATTTTCTATAATTTAAGTAAAGTTATTTGAAGCACTTTATTCCTAATTTTAGTTGAAAAACCCTATCTTCTTTTTAGTATCGCTGGAATTCAAATTGAAAACTTATTGTGAATGGTAACTCTTTGGTTTACGTACTCTTTTTTTTTATTAAGCTGAATCTGGATTATTTGAATCAAGTTGCTAAAAGCTGCTTACTGAGAAAACTTTTCTAGAAAAATCGTAGTTGCTTTAAATATTTTCAGAATCTTTGTCAGCTTCTGTGTTGAGTCTATGGAAGTGTACAGGAGAAAAATTATCCTCGCTAATATCATTAGAGTTGTCTACCTTATTCTCGCCGTAGTTATTTTGGCATTGAAAGGGTTTAATGATTGAGTTTTTTTTCTATCTTGTTGATAAATTAGCTTCTGATTGAGTTCTTAAATTAGATGATTAACTCAAAGTATTTGGATCCATTTGTGCAGGGTAGATTACTTTTATTCTACTCTTCTTTTTTGATGAGCTGTTAATAGAAGCTGATTTAGCTGGTTTTGGTATCTATGAATTAGAATTTTTTCTCGATAAATTTTATACCTTTTCGGTAGGACTCTCCTACTCTTCTATTTGAGAAGCCCTGCTCACTAATTTTTCTGAGTTTCGAATATGATTATCAATGAACTCATTTGTGTATTTCTACTCTTTGAATTCCTCATTTTATTTCTTTAACTTTTGAAGACTGCTGTTACTATTTTTATTCTCAGAACTGCTCTAATTTTATTCATTTACATTCTCACTGCTGTTGCTTGAAATCTTTTTAGTTAAACCATTGATTTGCTGAGAATGAAGAATGTTCAAGTAATTTGATTTTTAAGAATGCTGTAAGTCAACTTTATTTGCTTTATTTTAGAAAATATTATTTATTTGATTAATTAAGTTTTCTTTTCCGTTTCTGTCATCTTCAGGACTGATATTTCTACTATTCAAGTGATAGCTCTAGTAGCTGTTTTATCCTAAAGCTGCTTGATTTTATAAGCCAGGGATAGGTTGTAAGTTGAATTAGAAGCATGAGTAGTCTTTATTTAAAAGTTATTTGTTATCTAAAATATTTATTTCGTTTTGAGTGCCATTGATAGACTAAACTAATCCTATTTGTGATTCATTTTGCATTTAATATTTAAAATCAAAGAATTAGCGACTTTAGTTGAAGTTTAATTTGTCTTCACCTGAACCAGAAGAGCTATTAAGGGCATTTGTTTGCTACTTTTATTATAAATTAATATTTTACTGTAATTGCAAAGAATTTAACAGACTATTCGTGTTATTATTTTGCAAGCTCTACTACAAAATAGAAGCCTACTATTAATGTGAATTCATCTCTGATTATTCTATTTATTTTTTTTTCTCATTATGTAAGTAGTTAATTTTGAGCAGAGCTGAAGAAGAAAATGTTGCATAATTCAAATTATTTTTTTTATCTTCAGATTGATCTAAATTAGCATCTTCTTTTTCTGATTTTTGCACTAATTCTTCTTAAAAGAGATTTTTTTAATCTGAATTGTTGCAGTTTTGTTATTAATTTTGATTGCACTAGAGTGAATTTGAGAGCTTTATTTCACTTTATGATCTAGTTGCTTGGCTTTTTCTTTTTTGTTTTGTCTGTAAGTGATATGAAGGAGCATTAGAGTTTAATTGTGCAATTTTCAATTTTAATTAATCATTTTGTGTTTGATTAGCAGAAAATTAGGATTTGTTTTAAATTTGATTTGGGTTATTATTTTGAATTCTCTACATTAATTATTATTAGATTATTGCTGCAGTAAAAGAATTAGTTTAATTTTATTATGAAGAGAGAGTTGTTGAATCATCTGAAGTAAATTTTGGTGTATCGTTATTGGCAGTATTTCTAAATATATCTAGATTATTTTAGTTGATGCTGCGGGGATTATCAGTAATACTGTTAGAATTTGATTAAAGTGAGTCCTCATTTTATTCAGTTTTGCAATAGGTGGCGTAGTTCTAGTGCTAGAATTAAGGCTTGGGAGGAATATTTTATCGAGTTTTTAATTAATTTTTTATTATAGAATTAACAGCTTGAAATTATTACATTTTGGGGATTTATTGTTATTGTTGTTGCTATTAACTCTACTGAGAAGAGGATTGATTATTTGTAAAAATATGCTTCCATTAAGATGATGCAGCACTAAAAGAAGTTTGATTGTTAAACTTCTATTCTTTTAAGGGTGAATTCTCTCCACTCACTAAAGAGGATGATGGATAATTATTTGAATTTAAATAACTTTGATTATAATTTTAATGCTGAGTGCTATTTATAGGATTATTTTTGAGATATTATATCTACTAAGGCTACTGTTATTAAATGTACATTTGATGTGTTGCAGATGGCCCAATTTAATTAGCGTATTAAATCTTTTATTCGCTTTAAGTAATTTATGGTATCCTAGAACTGTTTTCTAAAATATCGTAAGCAGATTTTTTAATTGGTGAATCTGCCTCGCTCTAGCACCTATATTTGTGCTATTACTACTATTAGAGTATCTGTGAAGAAGGGAAAGGTTAGTTTATCATCTGTAAGGAGTTTTGCATGTTAGATAAATTTTACTGTTGAATTTAGCCAGGCGCTGGCATCATTTGTTTTACGCCTTGCTGAAGCGAATACATATTTTAATGAAGATATTAGCTTTGGTTGAGATTCTGAATCTGCTAACGAGTAAGCTTACTATTTTATTGACTTTGGTTTTCATTTAAAAAACCAAATTATTGTTACTGTTATTGTAAAAATTAATATGAATCTTAGCGTATTGAATAAGTGTATCCAGTTGGCATGATTGCAGCAGAGGAATCATTTTAAGGAAATTTATTTTAAACTTGTTCGTTTCCCTGCCTAACGTTGCCAAAAAAATCTTTAGGGAAGGCACTATTATATCTCTTTAATACGACTAAAGTTGTCTTCTTTTACCTTGTATTATTATCAATTTAATAAATAGGCTGCATTAACAATTAATTCCCTAAAATGAAAGAATAAAATAAATAAATCTCAAAAGATCAATCTTACGAAGAATCTTCTTCTGGATTTGCATTCTTAGCTCCATTAAAAAATTCATTTCTCATAGTAGTTCGTAGCTTAGAGCCTCTCTTCACAGTACCTTCTGCAGAAAAAGACCTCTTTGCAGAAGGCATCATCTACTACTAGAGAGAATTTAACTCGCTTTGAAGAGCCTCTTCGTTTCGATTTAGTTTGTTTTATGAAGGAACCAACGGATTCATATTCTCCCTCACACCTGCTGCGTTCATCTATCGAAAACGGGTAAGGAGTATTGATTAGTAAGTCAAATTAGAAGTGGGCAATAAATAGCTCCTTTTTATTTGACAAGTTATTACTATATTTATTAGTATTGTTTAGTATAAAGATTGTTTATTTAATATTTCTTTCTCTATTTTTTTGTTTGCATCAAATAAATGTAAAATCGAGTGTTTATGCATAATTATTTATTAATCAATTAACTATTCAGTTTGTTAGTTTATACAGTCAAGATATATAGATAGATAGCTAGTTAGCTAGCAAACAAGCAAGCAAGAATAAGACAATACATTTAACATATTAGCTTAAAACAATATCATTCAATCAATGTAGATAGATAAATAGTTTATTAAGATGAATGAATAAGAATTAAAAGGTGATCAAATTACTTTGAAAATTTATTGGCTCTAATGAATAGAAAGAAATGCCTTAATTAAGAAAGTATTGCATAAGATAGAGTATAATAAATCATATCTGGTCTAATTGATTATAGTACGCAGGAATACTCTCATTTCTTTAAGATTGAATTTTCTTCAAAAAATATATGGTTATTTTTATATTTTAAACAACTTTCGCTTAATCTTGTAAGTAAAATTTACCCTTTTTATCATATTCAAAATTATAGTGATATTATATCTATTTATTCTCAGCCACTTAAATTTCATGCTTAAATAAGCGCCTCATTGCATTTTTTTTTTAATAAATCCTTGAAACTTATTTTTCACTTCCTTTTTAGTTTTTATTTACTTAAATTACATCTAATAGTAAATTTATAATTTCTAAACAACCATTCAATATTTTTTATACATCTTTACACTCTTGATTTTGCAATATGCTTTCAATCATTTTATTTTATTCAAATAAATATTTCATGAGTAAATTTTCTATATATTTCACTAAGTTAAAATTCTTTCACATCATAAAACACATCTATTTATTTGATCTTTACAAATATTTAAAATTAAATTTTCTTTTTAAATTTATATTTTTCGCAGAATAAATAATTCATTTTTTCAAAAAATTATTTTTTAATAATTTTGTTAAAGCTAATTTTTCTTCAATATAATTTAGTAATGAATTTATGTTTTATGCTATTATTTTTTTGTTACATGATAATCAATAAAGTAAAAATATAGGGTTTCTTAATTTATTAATATTTAAAATTTAATATAAATATCTCTTCCTTGTTAATACTAAATTTTCTATTGATCTCTCCAAAATGTAATAAACTTTTTATACTAAATATATTCTAGTTATCTTTAATAAATGTGTTTTTATTTTTATCTTTAATTATTGAAAATTAATTATTCAATATTAATACTCTTTCACTTTATAAAATACAACTATTTATTTCATCTTCACAAATATTCAAAAATTAGTTTTTGTTTTTAAGTTTATATTATTTACAGAATAATTTATTTTTTCTAAAAATTATTTTTAAATAATAACCTAATAACTAAGCTAGTTTATTATTTTAGGTAAATTTTGACTTTTTTATTACTTTTTATTTTAAAATTTTGTTATTTTTAAATAAATAAATTAATTAATAAATAAATAAGGGAAATTATTTTTTTAATTTAATAAATTCCATAAAATTGATTTAAAACAAATCTATAAATAAAAAATATATATATAATAAATACATTTATTTAAATGTACAAATTTTAGTTTTTTCTAATTATCCATTCTATCTATCTTTATCACTTAGTTTTTATCATAACTCTATTTTTTTGAGAACTAATCTTTTAGCTTTAGATACTTTACTCAATATTTTTAACTTATGCGATTCATTTATTTTATTCCATCTATCAATACATATTAGAGATAAGTAAAAAATTAGTATTTAAATTATTTTTAAATTGTAAGAGAGAATTTATTATTTTTAGTTAAATTTTGATAAATAAAAATAATCAGTATCAAAAAGTTAATAAACTAAATTAAACTTTATTAAATAAAACAAGTATTTTTGTTTTAAATAAATTTTGGTATTAAAAATATCACTACCAAAAATAAATAAGCTGCTTTTACTTGAGAATAAGTATCAAATTTTAGAGTTTTGCGGAGTTTGCTAATCGAGAACTTAAGTCTGAGGCACCTTTGTCACCAATTTAATTAGAACTTTTTAAATATTTATGAAAATATTATTAATTTGTTATTTATTTAGAAAGAATAATGAAGAAAGTGTATGAAATAATAAATAATTTAAGCAATAGTTGAATATGAAAAATAAATGAATTAATTTAAAAATAAAATAAAAGTTATTTAATAAAAATAAGAGTATTCTCGTTCTAAGTTTATTTTGATTATACAATATTATCACAATTAAAAAAATTGATTTTTACCATAATTCAAGTCTCAAATTTGAGAGATTAGTGCAGTTCAATAAAGTAGAACTTAAGCATGAGGCACCTTCATCACAAATTTAATTCTTTCTTTTTAAATATTGAATAAAATATAATTAATTTATTAGCTATTTAAAAAGAAAAACAAAGAAAACATATGAAAAAAGTATAAATTAATAAATTATTTTAAGTAAAAGTTTAAAATAAAAAATGACTTAAATTAAAAATAGCATAATAAGAATCAAAAAAAAGCAAATTAATAAAAAGTGATTTTTTGTTTTAAATTTTTTTGTTATTAAAAAGTATGACAATCGAAAAGTAATAGGCTGTTTTTACATTAAATCAAGCGATAAATTTAAGAGATTAGTGCAGTTTGCTAATCCATAACATAAACCTTAAACACCATTTGCACTAATTTAAATTTAACTTTTTAAATATTAAAAAATATAATTATTTTATTTGTTAGTTAGTTAGTTAGAAGGAAAAATGAAGAAATAAGAATTGGATAATAAGTAATTTAAGATATTATTGAAAATGAAAAATGACTTAAATTTAAGATAAAATACCTATTCAGAATGAAAAATGTAAGTTAATAAAAAGAGTATTGTTTTAAATTAATTTTTATATTAAAATTTATCATAATTCAAAAATAGTAAACTGATTTAACCTTAATTCAAGTGTCAAAGTTGAGAGACTAGTGCATTTTGCTAATCCAGAACCTAAGCATAACACACCTCTATCACCAATTTAATTGTAACTTTTTAAATATTTTAAAAAATATAAATAGTTTATAAATTATTTAGAAAGAAAAATGAAGAAAATACATGAAATAAAAATAAATAAACTATTAAAAATTTAAGAAAGTTTTTAAAATGAAAAATGATTTAAATTAAAGATCACATAGTCAAAATCAAAAAGTAAATTAATAAAAAGGGTATTTTAGTTTTAAGTTCATTTTGATATTAAAAAATATCACAATCTAAAAGAAACAAGCTGTTTTTACTTTAAATTAAGAGCCAAATTAGTGAGATTTTTGCAGTTTGCTAACTCAGAACATAAGCCTGAGACACCTTCTTCACCTATTTCATTCGAACTTTTTATATATTGAAGAAAATATTGCTAATATGTTAGTTAGTAAGAAAAAGGAAGTATATGAAATTAAAATAAACTAATAAATAATTTAAGCAAAAAGTTAAAAATGTAATATATATATTCGTTTTAAATTCATATTAATATTAAAAAACATCACAATCTAGAAAAATAAGCAGTTTTACTTTAAATCAAGTGACAAATTTGAGAGATGAGTGCAGCTTGCTAATTTAGAACATAAACCTAAGAATCCTTCATTGCCGATTTAATTTTAACTTTTTAAATATTGAAAAAATATAATTAATAAATAAAAATATAATTTTTGTTTTAAATCTATTTTTTATTAAAAAAATATCATAATCTAAAAGAAATAAGCTGCTTTTACGCTAAATAAAGTGTCAAATTGGAAAGATTAGTACAGTTTCCTAATGCAGAACCTAAACTCGAGGCACTTAAATTACCAATTTTATTGAAACTTTTTAAATATTGAAGAAATTAATTAGTTTATTAGTAAGATAAAATGAAAAATATGAATAAATAATAAACTAATAAATAATTTAAGCAATAGCTGAAAATCAGATAGACTTAAATTTAAAAAAACATCACCAGAATCAAAAAGCTAATTAATAAAAAGAGTGTTTTTATTTTAAATATGTTTTGATAATAAAAAATATCACAATAAAAAAGATATAAGCTGTATTTACTATAAATAAAGTGACAAATTTGAAAGATTAGTACACTTTGCTAATCCAGAACTTAAACTTTAGACACCATTTGCTCCAATTAAATTGTAACTTTTTAAATATTGAAGAAAATGTAATTATTTTATTATTAGTTAGAAGGAATTATGAAGTAAATATATAAAAATGTATAAACTAAATTAGTTGAAAATCAGAAACTAATTAAATTAAAAATAGCAAAATCGAAATAAAAAATAAATAAATAAAATGAGCATTTTTGTGCTAAAAATTCATTTCAATATTAAATTTTTTCACAATTTAAAAGGATAAACTGTATTTACTATAAAATAAGTGTCAAATTTGAGAGATTTTAGAGATTAGTAGAGTTTGCTAATGCAGAACTTAAGTATGAGACACCTTCATCACCAATTTTATTCTACCTTTATAAATAAATATTATAGAAAATATTAGCTTATTAGTTAATTAGAAGGGAAAAAAAAATTAATTAAGTTTTAGCTTATAAATAATTTAAGCAAAAGTAGAAAATTAAAGACAAAATGAAATTCAAAATGCTAATTAATAAAAATATACATTAAATCAAGTGTGAAATTTGAGAGATTAATACAGTTTGCTAATCCATAACATAAACCTTTTATTCCGTTAGCACCAATTTAATTTTAACTTTTTATATTTTGAAGAAAATAGAATTAATTTATAAATTAGTTAGTTAGTAGATAAAATGAAAAAAATCTATGAAATAAATACAACCAATAAATAATTTAAACAAAAGTTGATAATAAAAATGACTTTAATTAAAAATAAGATAATCAGAATTTAAACGCGAATAAAATAAAATGATTATTTTTGTTTTAAATTCATTTTGATAATAAAAAATCACAATTTAAAAAAAATAAGCTGCTTTTACATTAAAAAAAGTGTCAAATTTTAGAGATTTATGCATTTTGCTAATGCAGAACCTAAATCTGAGGTACCTTCATCACCAATTTAATTCTACCTTTATAAATATTGAAGAAAATATAATTAGCTTATTAGTTAATTAGAAGGAAAAATGAAAAAATTAATTAAGAATAAACTAATAAATAATTTAAGCAAAAGTTGAAAATTAAAGCTTAAATACATAATGAAAATCAAAATGCAAATTAAAAAAAAAATTTTTGTTTTAAATTAATTTTAATATTAAATAATATCATAATCTATCTAAAAGAAATAAACTGTTTTTACATTAAATCAAGTGTCAAATTTGAGAGATTAGTGCAATTTGCTAATCCATAACTTAAACCTTTTATTCCGTTAGCGCCTATTTAATTTGAACTTTTTATATATTGAAGAAAATATAATTAATTTATAAATTAGTTAGTAAATAAAATGAAGAAAATCTATGAAATAATTATAAACTAATAAAAAACAAAAAAAAATTTTGAAAATAAAAAATGGCTTAAATTAAAAATAAAATAATCAGAATTAAAAATCAAATTAATAAAAAGAGTATTTTTGTTTTAAATTCATTTTTGATAATAAAAAATCACAATTTAAAAAGAAATAAGCTGATTTTACATTAAATCAAGTTTCAAATTTGAGAGATTTGTGCAGTTTGCTAATGCAGAACCTAAGTCTGAGGTACCTTCATCACCTAATTAATTACACCTTTTTAAATAGCGAAGAAAATATTATTTGTTTATTGTTAGTTAGAAGGAAAAATGAAGAAAACATATCAAATAAATATAAACTAATAAATAATTTAAACAAAAATTGTGAAATAAAAAATGATTTAAATTAAAAATAGCATAATCACAATCAATAAAATAAATAATATTAAGAGAATTTTTGCATTAAATTAATATTTATATTAAAAAATATCACAGTTTAAAAAGAAATAAGCTCCTTTACCTTAAATTAAGTGTCAAATTTGAGAGATTAGTGCATTTTGCTAATCCAGAACCTAAGCTTGAGATAATATTTACTCTAATTTTATTGGATCTTTTAAATATTGAAGAAAATATAATTAGTTTATAAATTAATTAGATCAAAAAAATAATGAAGATATATGAAATAAGAATAAGCTAATAAATAAGTTAAGTAGAGGTTGTAAATAAAAAATAAGATGACTGGCTGACTGACTTTGTGTAAATTTAGTTTAAGTAATAAAAAAGAATATAAATGGGAATATTCCTTAAAAAAACTAATTTGATAGAAATTATAAAATAATTAAGATAAATATATCAAATTTAATTTACCTGAGGTCAATATGGATATCAGTATGAGATTAAAGTGAAGAGTTTAAAAACTTTATTAATGATAAAAATAAAATAAAAAATTTTTTTATTAAAAAATAAATAATTACATCTCCTAAATTATTAAAATATTTATTCTATTATATCATTAATTTTTTTGTTGTTAGTAAAATTTTTTCTAAATTTAATAAATTTTAAAAATAGTAAATTGATAATTTGTATTATTTCAATAAGGATTAATTTGGAGAAAAAAAGCTACTAAATTTGAGTTTAAAAAATTTATATAGATAGTATAAACAATATACATTCATGAGGTTACCAGACCCCATTTTACTTAATCATTATATAATTTGTAACTATTTATATACTTTTTATTAATCATAAATTTTCTTAATTTATATTTGATAAAAAATTAATTTGTTTTGTGTATCCATCCATATTAATTCTTTTTAAAAATAAATAGTTAATTAATAAGATAGCGATGCTTCTGAAGGGTATAGAGATGAATCATGCTCTTAAGAGAAATCAGAGTCGTAGTTTATAAAATTGTTCTGATCAATCAGATAATGATGCTTATTATCATACAGACTATGCATTTATTATTCACCTTTTTTATCAGACATTCTACTTTTCGTCAATTAAAATACCTATTTATTTATTAATTATTAATTTTCTCTTAGCAATAATTAATTAAATTTAGATAAAAATTTTATTAATTGAATAATACAAATGTAAATGATAAAATAGAATAGATACTAAAATCTTAAAGATGTAGTTATTTATATTTTTATTTAATTAATCTTTAACTTTATTTTTGTCATTAAAAAAGTTTTTAAACTCTCCACTTAAATCTCATACTGATCTTGATATAAACTTCAGGTAAATTAAATGAATTATCAGTTAGTTATCTTATTTATATTGTCATTAATATCAAGTCCATTTTTTTAAAAGAAAAATCCTCTACTTTACATTCTTTTTTATTTATTCAAATTAATATTTAAACTCTTCTTATTTTTAATTTTCAACTATTTATTGCTCAAATTTCTTATTATTTTATACTTTTTTCTTAGCTAATAAATAAGCAAATTACATTTTCTTTAATATTTAAAAAGTGAAAATTAAATTGGTTCAAGTTGTGTCTCAGATTTTGGCTCTGCATTATCAAAGTGCACTAATCTATCAAATTTGTAGCTTAATTTATGGTAAAAAATATTTAGTAATTTCTTATGAATTGAAGTAATTTTAATATCAAAGTGGCTTTAAAACAAAAATAATAATTTTATTTATTTGATTTAATTACTTTTTAATTCTGATTATGTTTTTTAACATAAATAAATTTTTCATCTTCAACTTTTGCTACAATTGTTTATCATTTTATTCTTATTTGTTTTCATAATGTTTCTTCATTTTTCCTTGTAATCAACTAACTATTATGTTCTTCAATATTTAAATAGTTACGATAAAATTGGCTATGAAGGTTGCTCATGTTTAGGCTCTGCATTAGCAAAGTGCACTAATCTCTCAAATTTGATACTTTTTTTAAAGTAAAAATATTTTCTTCATTTTTCCATCTAGCTAACTATTAACAAACTAAATATCCTTTCTTCATTTTATAAAAAGTTTCAATGTAATTCAAGCAAATGGCGCCTCAGACTTAGGCTATAAATTAGCAAAGTGTACCAATCTCTTAAATTTAACACTTTTTTTAGAGTAAAAAGAGCTTATTTCTTATGGTTTATAATAATTTTTAATATCAAAAAGGAATTAAAACATAAATAATCTGTTTATTTATTAGATTTATAGTTGATTTACTATTTTCATTCGTTTTTTTAATTTTTCTTTCTAACAAGCTAATGAATAAACTAAACATATTTTCTTCAATATTTAAAAAGATTCAATCAAATTGGTGACGAAGGTGCCTCTGGGCTAGGTTCTGCAATAGCAAACTGTACTAATATCTCAAATCTGACATTGAATCTCCTGTAAAAATAGCTTGTTTCTTTTGTATTAAGATATTTTTAATATAAAAATGGGCACAAGCCCAAATAAGCTTTTTTTATTTTTCTTTTAAATTGATTGATATATTTACTTATTTATTCTGATTATTTTTTTTAATTTAAGTCATTTTTAATTTTCAACTTTTGCTTAAATTATTAATTATTTATTTTAATTTAATATTTTTTCTTCATTTTCCTTTTAACTAACTAATTAGTAAACTAATTATATTTATTTAAAAATGTAAAGTTACAACAAAATCTGTGCAAATGGTGCTGCAAGCTTAGGTTGTGAATTAGCAAAGTGCACAAATCTCTTTAATTTCACACTTTATTTAAAGTAAAAGCAATTTATTTGTTTTTATTTGATTTATATACTTTTTTTTTATTCTGATTATATTTTTTTAGTTTTTAATAAAAGTATAAAAATAAAAAAAAGAATAACTTTTTTCTTTATCAAAATTTAATATAAAATATTTACTCTTTTTTAATTTTTATTTAACTCATTAAAAATAATTTTTAAATATGTATTCTAATTATTTTTTTAATAATCTCTAATCAGTACAAATAAAATCAATAAATCAAACAAATTGAAAATGATAAGCAAGATCCTTAAAGCTAAAAGATTAGTTGTCAAAAAAATGTATTTATGAAAAAAAAAATAAGTGATAAACAATGATATAAAGAATGGATAATTTGAAAAAACAAAATTTTTAAATATAAAAAAATGCATTTATCTATCTATTTCTATTTTTTATATTATTAAGTAACTAAAAAAACATAGAAAATAACTTGATAATAGTTTTAAAAATAAATGAAATAAAATGGTAGATTTTTTAATAAAATAAAATTTATTTGCTTTGTTTCTATAAATTTTTCAAATATTAAAAAAAATAAATAAGTAATGTTTTTACAGTGTATTTACTATCTGTTATTTATTATAAATAAAAGGCAATGAATAAATTATTAAATAAAAAAATTAAAAACTTATTGAGAATAAATTTTTGTAAAAACAGAAATAAACATTAAAATCAAATTGAAAAAAGTAAAAATTTTATAACCTGCATAATTAATTTGATGAAAGTTGTGTTTTTGATTAAATAAAAATTAAATAAATTAATACATTTATTTGTAAATAGATAAATAATTGAATGCTGAACATTTTGTTTATTTATTTATATGTCAGTTTATATAAAAATGTTAAAAGATAATTATGAAACGTATTAAAAAATAAATGAGTTTATTATAATTTTAATTATAAATAAGGTTTCAATTATAAAATAAAAACTTAATTAACTAATTTTGTTTGTTTATATTTTTGTTGAATAATTTATTCATTAACAAATTCTTTCATTCATTAATAATTACTTTAACACAAAAATAATATTTTATTTATTTAATTTTTATATTTATATTTATTGGTATTTTGACTAACTTTTTAAATTAAGTTAAAATTTATTTTTATTTATTTTTACAATTTTTTTATTTGCTATTTTTGTTTTATTGTTTTACTGGTTATTTTATTTATTTAGTATATTCTTTAAAGTAACTGTTTAATGTATTTTTTATTTATTTTTGCAAATAATTTTTGTTTCTTTTATATTTTTAATCAAGGTTTAGAGCTTTTAGCATGTTTAAATAGACTCTAATATGATTTATTTGTTACTAATTAAATCTAAAGCAAAGCTATTTTTCAGTTTTTAGCATATTTTTCAATAAAGATTTAAGGTTTCTAAAGATTTTAGCAATTTTAATTATTATAATTTTTCAAAATCAAGAAATCAATCAAATCTAAATTAATTTATAGATCAAAATTTTTTGCTATTATTTATATTATATTTGCCAATTTAGATTAAACTTATTCAGACCAAATTTTCTATTAATATATGTTGACTTTTAGTTTAAATGATTAGAATGTCAAAATTGCATAGGCTAAAATAGCTTTATTTATCAGTTACAGAATACTTCAGTAACTTCTAAGTATAGACTAACTATTAACATATTTCTATATAAAATTACTTTTATTAATTATTAAATTAAGTTTACTATTGCTTTCATAATTCATCCGTTCTATCAACGTTTGCTTTTATCAATTGCTTCCTAATTGCTAAATATAGATTTGGTTATTAGTTAGATAAAAAATTAAGTGGAGGTGAACGAACTCACTTATGAAAAATGCCGCTTTAGAGAGAATTAAAATGTGTTTTATCAGCTACTCATAAGAACTATTTGCTTTTTTCACTTGAATACGATTATTGCTCATAGAGAAGTGCTTTGAAAAATATTATTTATATATTGTTATTGTTAAATATTGTTTTCATTTATTATGTGAAAGGTTATTTATCATTTTCATTCATATATTTTTTTTTGGTTAGAATCTTTATATTTTTAAATAAATAAATAAATAAATAATTTGGTGTTAATGAATTGACGAGAGAGGTCTTCAAAAGAAGATGATTGATGTCATTTCCAGCATTCAAACTATTTTCAAATTAACCAACAATTGCACTTTTACTCTAACTCCTCGTCATCAAGCACATTATACTCCTTCCAGTTTTCTACTATATGCACATCTATGAGGTTATCACTGAAAGATATTTTATGTTACTTGCCAAATTTTAAGATAGGCTACCCTATTGAGTCTATACGCTGTCTATCTCGATAAGTTGGTGAATTTTTTAAAATTGACGTAGAACTATATTTAGATAGCTCGGAGTTATAATTATTTTTCTCTTCTAACTTAAAAGAATTATTGTGATCGGCTATAGTGCTTGCTTCTAATTTTTCATTATTCTTTTGCTAAAGTTCTATTTAGCTACAATTCTAGTTTTCTAAATGCGACATTTACACCTTAAAATGCTTTAAATTTTATTTGCTTAAAATTGATTTCTAAAAAGCGAATCCTGTTTTCAAATATGTTTATTATACTGCTAAATATAATATTCCTAAAACTTAGCTTGTAATATGTTATAATTAAAACTTCAGGTACAACCAATATATGCTAAGAAAATGCTTTAAAAGCTGTATTTTAAAAGAGTTTTTAAAGAGTAAATTTTTCAGTAATTGCTGTTTGGCGCTCTCTTTATGGATTACTAAATGATTATTTTTTCAGTTTTCTTTGATACTTATATTAAATTTGCCTGATTAATTTAATTAAGGGTCTGTCTTTGAATTTATATGCTTGCCTATTTTTTTTTTATGTATGACTTAGATAGATTCTTTTTTAAATAAATTTTCTAACTCACTAAAACTTGTTTAGAATTATTATTAAATACATACATACATATAAGAAAGTCAGACAATTTTTGCTCTTTAGCAGCTGGTTTATTTCATTTGATTGGTCTATTCCTTTAGTACATATATTTCGCTAATATCTTAAATAACAGTGTATTTCATTCATTCATTCATTCAGTCATTTTAGGTGTTTAAAACTTGTCTTAATAAACAATACTTTAATTAACCTTTCAAATTTAAGCATCATTTAGAAAGCTCTTCCTCCAATATTTATTCATCGATTCTATTATGCGATTTTATTACTTTCTCAGCCACACATAGAATGTTCAAACCACATTTGTAATTATAATAAAATCCTTATGTTTTTCAAATAAAATTTTGAAAACTCCCATCAAAATAAGCTAACTCATTACTCTAAAATAACTTAAATACCAGTACTACTTTAATTAACTTAAAAACACATTTATTTTCAAAAAACGCTCATAAATTTAAATCACTGTGGTAATTTCTTTAGGAATAATTTGAATTTTCCATCATATTACACTAAAATCTCCTTTGTATCTTCAATTTAAATTCTACTTATGTTGCCTTAATATAATAAATTCAAAATTAGCCAAATTGTTATGTTTAGAATTCCATCCTAAATTATTTATATGAAGGAAATACAAAAAAACTTAAAAAAATTGCAAAAAAAGGAGAAAAGTGATCTACTATTTTTATTCCTACAACTTACCTTTTATTTCCTCCTAAATATTAAAGAAAGTAGCCACAAAATTTACTTTGTGTTACTAATAAAAAATTTAATCAAAAAATTTTATGGAGATTTGCTTTCTAGATTAATAGAATTCAATTAATTTATTTTAATTTTATATTAAAATTGCGTTCAGCTCATTCATAATTTTTAGTTAGTTAATTAGTTAGATTTATTATTATTAATCTGCAGTAACTCGCGCAATTTCGAAGCATATATAAATAAATATTTTTAAGAAATTTAAATGAGTCTTTCACTCAAGCAATTAAGGAATGTTGATATTACTATTCTCACTAAAAAAGAGATAGATAAATGTCAAGAAGCGTTTACAGCCTTTGATAAAAATGGCTCCAAATTCATAGAAAAGGAGGAGCTTAGAAAAGTTCTTGAAGGTATAAAAATATAATTAAAAAATATAAAATGCACAATCTTATCAAAATTTAGAAATGGGATAATCTCCCCAAGAGGAAGAGTTGATTAAGATGATAAACGAAGTTGATTAGACAGGAAAAGGAGCGATTTGTAAAGCGTTTGATTATTTTTTATAGAAAAAATTAGATTTCTCATATTTAAAATTAGAATGATATTTGCCATTTAGAAGCATTTATTGAATTAACATTATTAATTTAAATAAGCATTTGATGATTTCCTAGCAGTTATAGCATATTACAAATAATTATAGCAAAACAGTGATGAGGAGGATATAAGTATATTATTTTTTATCATTACTTTAGTTGTTAATAAATATTTTTTTGAAAATAATTATCAGTTTTGGCTTTTGTAGCACTTGGAGGTAAAAATTTACACTAAATAGCTTAACTTTATTTAGAAGGTTAAGTTATTTTTATTTTGTATAAATAAAATGATTACAAAAACGATAGGGAACGAAGACAAAACAGGTAGTATTGATAGAAAACTTCTTTAAGAAGTAATCTCTTCTGACTTTAGCTTAACAATAGATTTAAATGTAATAAATATTATTTTAATAATTATCATATAAATTATTTAAAGCATTTATCATCAGTGAAGATTGGAGTTTAAAGGTTGTTAGAGTATCATTAAACTGTTTATTTGATAATAAAATATCATATAGTTAAAATATTAATTTTCAGATATCAACCAAACCCTCAATATTTTTTTATGATTATTGCTAAAATAAAATAAAAAATTCTCCTAATTTTTTATATATTTATTTTATATTAATTTTCCAATTTATATTTCAAAAGAGACTAGTAAAAGAATTATCACCAGCAACTACTGAAGTTAAATATGAAGATTTCAAAAATCTACTATCTAACTGATTAAAAAAATTTATTTATTATTTCAATTTTGCCACGCTAGTGGTAGCCAAGCAATTTTTTAGGTAGAACAAACAAATAAACAATACTTGTTGGTATTGTCTAAACTTAAGATGCTTTGTAATGTACTATAACTAATTTTATATTTAGAACTAACTTTCTTACTAATTTAATACTAATATTATTATTATGTTTATTTTATTTGCTTCATATCATCTAGTATTTTAGTTAAATATCACTTTAAAAATTAGCATATTTCTTTTAAGTACAATTAATGAAATAATTACTGTTCAAACTATCAAACAATAAATTAAAATTACATTAATAATATTATGCTTAAGATAAACATCGCATATAATTTTAAGCACTCAACTAGAACTAATATACAAAGCATTTTTCTTCTTTAAATTTTAATGACTTGAAGAACTAACTATAATTAAAAATTGAGATTCTTTAAGTAAAGAAAAATTCTACAAATAATGTGAGTATAACCAGTTTATAATTGTAATTAGTAAGTTAATGATTTTAATTATTTATATCAACAAGTTAAATTTTTTTATAAAATTAATAAATTAAATAGAATTTTTTTAAAGTAAACTCTTTAAAATACAGTTTAAATGAAAGAAAATGTTAATTTAATTTTTTATATTTTAAAGAAAATATAAATCAATAAAAAATCAGATAAATTTTAAAGCATTTAAGAGTTTATAACTATTAAAAATGGTAATCATTTAGTAAAAAAAGTTAAAAACAAATAATCCAACTATAACCAGTTTAATTTGTAATTAGTAATTAAATGGCATTTATTATTTATTTGAAATCATTAAATTTTTAAAAAAATAATAAATTAAATACAATTTTTGTTAAAGTAAAGTCTTTTTTAAATTGAATGTAAATGAAAGATAATTGAGATTTAATTTAAAATATTTTAAAAAAATAAAAATTAATTAAAAACACTACAAATTTTTAAATTATTTAATTAATTTTTCTTATCAAAATTTACACTCATTTAGTATATATTACTTATCTGAGTATAACCAGTTTATAATTGTAATTAGTAAGTTAATGGCTTTTATTATTTATTTCAAGTCATTAAATTTTTTCAAAAATTAATGAATTAAATACAATTTTTGTTAAAATAAAGTCTATTTAAACACAATGTAAATGAAAGACAATTTTGATTAATTTCAAAATATTTTCAAGAAATTTTAAATGAAAGATTCACATTTATGCATATAAAATATTTAAGAGTTATTAATAAATATTTTATATTAAATAATGGTTGTTATTTATTATAAAAATAAATTGTAGGATGTAGAACAAATAAATATGAAGAAAATTATTGAGAAAGACTATGCGGCAAAATATTTAATTAATTATTAATAATTTTATAAGTTATAGTACTTATTTACTATTGGTTATATGCACTGATTTATTATTGGTTTATGATTAGAAATATTGAGAAATGATATAGAAATTAACTTTTGTCAGGCTAACAATATATGAAATATGTTGTTAGATCAACTCTTAAAATATTAAGAATATCTCTTATACCAGATGATTTCAATATATTACATAGCGACAAAAAAGGATAGTAATTTATCTATGTTTTATTTCAAATTTTCAGTGAAAGTAAAAATAGATTATTTTTGTTTTTAGAGAGACCTTGTAGTGTAAGTAGAATAAATTGTGTCTGTATTTTTATCTTTGACGACAACTTCGTCTTTCTAAAAGTGTCGATAGATTTTATAAAAAGGATAGAAGCAAGGAATCACTTAAAGATTTATGTTTTTGTTTGATCCTGTTTAAAAAACAGTGTTTGGCATTTAACCCCATGCAATTACTTTTATTTTTTTACATTAAACTTGATTCAATAATTATCCTATTTTCTCATATCTTCCATCTTATCTGATTACATATATTTAATCGTTTTCTATTTTTGCTACTTCAAGATTCAATCCTTCTTCTTTAACACAAAGAGATGACCCTAAAGAATTGTATGTGTAGGTGTAACTAACTTCGTCATCATTATCTAAATATATGTCCACTTTAGTTATTCCTACAAACTTCAACTTTAATTATTTAGATTCACAAAGTTTATTTATCATCGGAGTCCATGTTTTAACATAATTATCTTTGATTTTTGAATAATGTTCGAATTTGTCGCTATTCTTAAATATCCTTTCAGGATTTTGCATTGAGACATAGTCTTAAAATTATTCTATTTATTGGCTTGATGAGTTTTGCTTTAAATTTTACTCTAAACTTGATTCATTCATTTTGCTTTTAATTGTTTTAATTAACTAAAAATTATATTTTCTTTGTATTCAAAGAATAGTTTACTTATATTACATTGTTTCTATTTTTTTATCAAATAATTTAAGGAGGATTTTAATTGATATTTTTTAATGGTGAAAGCAAGTTGCAGTTGATAGTATCTAAAAAATTCATCAAACAATTCAATCATTCTTACAAAATTAATTCCATCCAATTTAAATCATTTACATAATTTTTGCTCATACTTAGAAGTTGATAATAAGCTATTTACATTTTCAAAATTACTTATCAATTATTAAAAATTTTTTTTATTTTGATTTTTTTAAGACTAATAAAATATTTCTTAAAATTTACATCTAATTTGGAAATTTAAAATAAAACCTTATCATTTTCCTAAAAAATTTATTTTAGAAATTTATTATTAATTAATTTCGTTCAAAAATAAGTAAATAATAATAGGTTTTGAAATTTAATTTTGGTATAAATCTGAGGATTTAAAAAATCAATATTTTAGCTTATTTAAAAAGAATTCAATTTTAAAATCTATAAAAAAATTAAAAAAAAACAATTAATTCATAAATCATAAATTGTAAAATACATAAAAATGAGGGGAATTCATTTTTTTATTAAATTAATTTAAAACAGATTAAATAATTTTTATAAATTACAAAGAAAAAAGTACCTACTTTAGATATTATTTAGAAATCAATTAATTAATCATAGATTTCAACATAGCAACTTTCATTTTAGTAAGTTGATAATCTTTATGAAAAAATAAAAAATGAAAAATAAACACTTTTACAGAGGTAATTTTTATTGCATCAGAAATACACTTATGGATATTAAAATTTAAAATGAGCTAAAAGATAACTATTTATTAAAACAGTATTTATAAATTAAATATTATTTTCATAGTACTATCAAAATGAAAAGTTACTTATCTTAGTTCTATTTATTGCTTGAATTAATCCTATTTATTATTGTTCTGATAATACTTAAATAGTATATATACTGAAAATTAAATGATCTTTTATATCAAATAGTAATAATTATTATTAAAAATAATTAAAAAAATAAATATATTCTTACTTTTGCTAATCAATTTTAGTTTTAATAGATGTTATTTAACATAATTTTACAAATTATAAGTGATTTTTCAGAATTTAGAATTAAAAATTGAACTGATTTCAAAAAGATTTTGAATTATAAAAGCTATTTTTCAAAAATTAAAAAATTATAAAAAATAAAATTCAAGAAATTAAAAAATGCTATTTATTATTTATAAAATAATTATGAAAAAATAAGCTTTTTATTATTTTAATATTTAAATAGTTTTATTTTTTTAAAAATAATGTCTTGATTCTCATAAACTCAAAACTTTGTATGTGTTTGAAACTTAAACAAAGCCAAATTTAACTATAATATAGATTAACTCTGATTTAGAGCACTTTAAGAAATAAATAATTATGATATAAAATCTTTCTTTTTTAGTTATTATTATTAAATACTTGTTTAAATTGTTTATCATATATTTATGTGTTAATTAAATGCTTTTCTTGGTCTATGAATTCCACTCTTAAAATAGATTAAAATAGAGATTTAAAAATAAATATATAATTTTACTACTTTTTAAAAATCTTAATTGTTTCTTTCAAATTTTTTAAAAAATACTGTTTCTAAAACTAAAGCCAATTAGTAGACACTTTTAATAAAAAATCTAAAATTAAATACTTATGATTGTTTTATATTTTTAATCAAACAAAGATCACTTAATCCTATTTTTTATTTTAGGTTAATTTAATTGTTTGTTTTGTCATGAATTCAGTTTAAAAAAATCAAAATTATTGGGAAAAAATATTATCTCAATTTATTTTTATCATATTTGATCTAGTCAGATTATTGATAAATTCAGTTGATTAATTTTTTATTTTTAATTAATTCAATTATTTGAGTTTTTTTTGACAAATCTTATTTAAAATTAATTTTCAATTTACCTTTAAAAATGAAAAGAGAATCTTTGTTTTTATTCCATGATTTTAGGTTACAGGTCTTTTTAATCACAAATGAACCCATACAAATATTATAGAAAATAATAAAGTTATAACTAGAATATATATTTTGTATTTATTTAATATAAAATTAACATTTTCTAAAATAGAAATGTAAGATTATTATTTTACAAATAGATATCTATGTATTTTAATATATTAAGCATCATCGCATCATATTAATATATATCTTTTAAGTTAAGATTCTTTAGTTTCAATAGAAAAATTTGTATTTTTGATAATTTAGCTAATCTTAATAGTATAATCAATAAGAAATGAATACTTTAATTGTAAAATTAATTTTATCTTCTATGATATAAAAACAATAAGAATTGAAATTTTTGTTTTTAAAATGTAAAAACCTTTGTTAAATTTCTACTTAAGGGAAAAATTAAACTTAATGAAGTGAATATTTTAATTGTAAGATTAATTTTATCTTCTATGATATCAAAACAATAATAATAATTTGTATTTTTTTTTGAAATGAAAAAGCAGACTATTAAACAAACATCTATCTATAAGATAAATCAAATTTAATTAGAATGAATGTTTTAACTAAAAGATTAATTTATCAGTTTAAATGAAATCTATATAAATCAAATACAAAATATAAAAAGATAGGAAAGTAGTAAGTGCGTGTTCATTATAAATTACAAGTACATAAATAAAATGTATCTAAAAAATTTATGAATAGCTTTTAAATGTAAGAAATAATTGAATATTTCTTTTGAAAGGGGGGCTGAGATGCTTAAGTTAAAATTAAAGTAAATTTTGTTATTTTAAATAAGTGGTTGTGCTGAGTTATTTTGTTAATTTATTTATTTCACTTTGTCTTAAAGTTATTACAATAAAAAGTTTTCTTTCACTTAATTAAATTTTATCTCTTACTCTGTTTACAAAAAGACTGCTCCTTCAAATTAAAAAAAACTTTCTTTTAATATTCTTTAAGCCTTTTTTGACAGCAAATAATTCATTTTAATTGTAAAAATATGTATTAATTTTTAAATTATCTTAAATGTATTTCACATTTTCTCTTTGTAATAATCTTATTTTGATTTTTTTCTAGGAAAACAATTTTTGTAACAAAACTCTTTCATTTTACAAAATAAAAATTTATAAGATAAAAGTTTAGCCATGCTTGATAGATAATGAATTTAAAATATATGTGGTATGGGGTATTATTATTATTTCTTATAAATATATAGTTGCTTAATGATTTATCTATCATATATATGGTAAATTTACATTTTTATTTAGAGCTTTCCTGTGGCCTAAAATAGGAAGAATCGCTCCTTTTTAACTTACAAAATCAGGGCTAGTAAAAATGTATGATGATTATTTAATTAATAAATTTATTCCAAATTTTGCTTTTTAATGATCAATTTTTAATGCATTATATTGGAACACTGTAAACTAAAAATCTTTTATAAATCAATCGCCTCTTTTAGATATTAATCACATACAATAGAACATTTATTGTTGGTTTTTAAAATACGCAACTAAATAATACAAATTTAAATAATTAATTAATTAGAAAAACTAATCAAACGAAGAAATAAATACAAAATGTAATACTTTAACTTGCAATAAGAAAGACAATCTTCTTAGAATAAAACTAAGAAAATTTTAACAGCTTTTGTTTGTGTGGCTGTAATTGCTTGCTTAGGTTATGTTCTTTTAGCTGGCAGCGGCAACGAAGACAAAACCAAGTACATTGTAAACTTAGCCTACAATGCCAAAGAAAAAACCTAAATTATCAACTCCACTCGTAAAATGAATATCTGCACTAACTAATTTGATTAGAACTAAGAATCTTTCAGAAATGTTTGCACTCTTTACACAACAGAATAAGAAATTGTTGTCACCAGAATTTCTTAAGATTAACTCTCAGTTTATATTGTCTACAAGTCTATTGATGAATAAAAAACTGATTCTGCTGCCTAACTTGAAACTGTTGATGAAATGATTGATGATCAAAGCAACTCCTACGATGGTTACATGGACGAACTTGATTTGGTCTTTAAGGCTACCATCTCTACCAAAGGTACTCTTTTGTCCTTAGAATCTCCTAATGGCGAATAACCAGACACCACCATTAGATTAACTGAAAGACTTATTCAATAAACTTTCCCTGAACTCGATCCTGCTCTTTACAACACTCCTTATGCTTTAAGAAGCTCTCAAAACAGAAGAAGAAGAGTCTTACAAGAAATGAGTGCTGAAGAAATCGAATAATTACCAACTCAAGAAACTTATCTTGGTGAAGTATCTGCTGAATACACCTTCAATGTTGATCATAGCGGAAATACCATTCTTTAAAAGTAATACACTGACTACGATTTCGTTAACTACTCTTACGACTTAGGTGGTGATAAGCCTGATGTCAAGTACAACTCTCTTACTGTTGTAAACGATTAGGGTATTATTAACTCAAATGAAGAAATTATGCACTTCAACATCACTGATCCTACTATTAACAATTCTTAAGGTGACTACGAAGAAATGATCGGTCTTATTTCAGTTTAAGTCGAATCAAGCATGGTTGTAAATCACGTTAGAGAATCAGACGATGAACTTTTGGAAGGAATCAGAAAATACGAAGAAAACAATGCCTTCTCTACTGTTGATCTTGCTTCCGATGGAGGTTTACTCAACATTAGCTCTAACAACGATACTGTCAAGCTAGAAACTGGAGAAAAACCCTTGTTAGGTGCTAGCGCCATCTATGCTTACACTAAAGATATCAGCGTTTTCAAGAAATCCATTTTCAAGCAATCTGTTGAAATGAAAATTATTTAAGATAACTATGAAATTTACTCTGACGTCTCTGCTGCCATTTTCTTGAATGACAAAAAGATTGCTGATCTCTACACTTTAAGAGTAAATCACCCTTGGTTAGCTTGTTAATCTAGCAAGTCAGGTTCAGGTTCTAACTTCGATAAGAATTTCAAAATATTTGAAGTCTAATTCCCCATTCTTGGTATTATCACTATTCCTGTTAGAGCTTACATTAATGTTTAGATGGGATGGTCATTCAACGTTGCTCCCGCTGCTGAAATATGCAATATTTCCTTCTAAACCTATGCTAGACCCTCAATTACTGCTGAAGGAGGTATCTCAATTATCAAAATTGCTGAAGGTGGTGTTACTGCTCGTGGTTCTGTTGCTAATGGTTACTTTAACTTCAATCTCGGTGTTAACAGAAAGTTGTTCTAAGCTACCTTAGACATTAACGCCCAATTAATTCCCTTCGAATATTCAGTCGATGTTTATTACAGATATTTCAGATGCGACTTCAAATCTCTCTTTAAGAGAAATCTCAGATTCGGAAAGATCTTCAAAAAAATAGTTAAAGTTGTTAAAGTAGTTACCAATATTGTTAAGAGAATCACCCACATCTGCGGTCTTTCAAATCCCAAGTACATTAACATTACAAAGGGATAAGTTGGCTCTACCCAAACCTTAAACATCTACAAGACAATTATACCTTTCAAAAATAGATCTTGATACAATTATTTAGATAATATTAAATAAATATCGATATATATCATTACATATTCAATCAATAAATTACAAATAAAAAATATTTCCTTTTTTTTAAAATTATTTCAATTTTTATGCAAAGCTTGATTATTTATCCTTTTTAACTTTCAGCCAATTTCAAAATAAAACCTTTAAAAAATTGAGGCTTAACAATTACAAAATAATAATAAGTAGTAATATTATTTTAACTAGACCTTACTATTTATAAGACTTTTTTCAAATAAACAATCAGATTTAATTACATCTGTAAAAAAATTTGCTTATCATTCATACGCGCATATATTTTTTTTGATAAAAATATACTATTGAAAATTCAGTATGAATTAAATATGTTATTTTCAAAGTTTAAAAAAATATCGCCACATATATGTCTTTGAAATATCTAATTATTTTGATATGGTTGATGATATACTTTGCAAAGGCTTTTAAGTACTTAAATTTACAATTTGATTTATTATTACCATAATTAAGAATGCGCATTACAATTTTTTTGTAAGAAAAAATATAAAATTTATAGTCAAACTTCAAAATTTAAAAGCAATTTTTGTCATGGAAATCGAAGATTAGTTTGATTAAATATTTTTATTTTTCATTCATCAATAAATAAAATACAATTTTTTCTTTGATTACTCATAGAAGATTCGATAAAAATCCAAAATTAAATAAGTTTAGGGTGAAAAAAAATTTTTTTTGGCAAATTTATGTGAAATTTACTATATCATGCTACCTTTATAGTATTAATTAGAAATTAATTTAATTAAAAGCCAAATATTTTGTATACTTATTAATAATTAATGATAACATGTTTAGCCATTTAGATTAGATCATACTAATTAAAATGACTAATTTTTTTAAAGGTATCTGGAAACATAATGAATATTAATAATAAGCATTAAATAAATTTATTAATAACTTATTTAATTATGACTATATTTGTTAAATATCACAATAAAAACCTGCTTTTAATTTCTATTCAATAAGTTTTTTTTATCATAAATCTTGTAAAAAAGAGAAAAGAGTTTGAGTATTTAGATATCCAATAATTTGTAAAAAAATTGAGTAAGTAGTGTTTATCTTATTGATTAAGGTGGATTCAAAAGTCATATTAAAAATAAAATAAGTATGAAAAGTAGAAAGTACAGTTTTATATATTATTTTATTATATACTAAGAAGCTGAGTGCTGATAGATATAAAAAGGTTAAATTTTAAATATTTTTAAATAAAAAATAAAGTATTTTTCTCTTTAAGGTTAATCGAGCTTATGCAATAATTTTTTATAAATTAATTTTCAAATTACTTTGGATTCCCTTACAATTGAATCGTAATTACAATTTTCTGTTTTAGCAAAAATGATTTGTTAGCTTTTAAAAAAAAAAAATTTTAAAACACTCACTTTTAATTTTAATTAAGGAAATTGAATTCGTTAAAAAAGGTAATTTAAATGTTTTTTATTTACTGATAAATTTATTCAGTGTATTTTGAAATCAATTTTAAATTGAATTAATATACATTAATTTTTTTTAAAATAAAATTAAGTCGCTATTTTCTCTTTAATAGCTGTTAATACCATAAATAAAATCATTCATAATCACTAGTGCTAGTCAACCAGCCCACAAACCCACTCACAAATCACTATATTTATTTAATCAATCTTGAAAGCTTGCAGAAATAAATACCAGCAAATTTTATTAAATTTAATATAAAATATTAAGTGTTTTCTCATTAACAAATGAATATGGCATTAAAATTTACTCAGCTTCATGAAATTTTTCAAAATATTTCTTACATAAAGATGATTTTTTATTTCACAACTTGAAAAATAAAAATAAAATTAGATAATTTATAAACCAGAAATGAGTGTATTTTATCTTAAGTGTAAAAATTTAAGGATAGAGCAATATTTTTAAGCTCTTCATGAAATTGAATCTTTCTAAATTTAAAAAAATAAATGTAAAAATTAATATCTTTCTCTGCAGATTGAATTGATTTAGAAGTATTTAAATTTTCATTTTGAAATAAATTATTTTTTTGAATTTGATGAATAGAAGAACACTTTTGATTTAATTGATTTTTAAAAAATTTTCTATATAAATAACTCAAAATTATTGCCTAAATATTTTATCAATAACAATTAATATTTCAGACTTATTAGCTTCTTCTTTGTTTAATATATTCTAAATAGCGCTAAGGAGTGTTTGAGTTAATAATCCCACCATGCTTACGGTCATATAGAGTGATTATAATAGAAATTATAAATGCTGTTAAAAATATGAACAGAAATGTAATCAAAAAATTATTATATCCAGAATTATCGTTCTTCATGATCAAACCACCTAAATAATTGAGTATTGCAGTACCAGAATTTTTAGTAGCATAGCAAATTGCAAAGGCAGTACTTAGCAATTATTTTTCTGATAGCAAAGGTAGATTTGGGTATAAAAAGCAGCACATCATGCTTAAAAATATACCAAAAATAATCAAAGAAGCATAAACTGCAGGATAATTAGAGCCGGTAGGAACTAAGAGTAAAATCAGGACAGATAAAAATGATAAAAATGTTGTGCAGCACATGAAATAGAGTCTTTTTCCGAATTTGTCAGCCAGAAATCCAAAAATTGGAGTTGTCAATGCAATCCAATAAGGTAATGAAACTAATTCGCTGGCAGTTGTTTTACCAATAAAAAATTTTGTTATCAGAACACTTTATAGATAATTCATGAATGAGTAGAAGGCACCGAACATTAGTGGGCATTGCAACGCTATCATCCAAAACATTTTATCGTATTTTTTAAGATCGCTGAATTATATTTTTTGTTTGGTCTGTTAAGCTTCAGTTGCTTTAACAGGTTCATGATCATCTGCTTTCTTATCTAAAATGAATATACCAATAGAAACTAAAACAGTTACTAAAATGAGTCCTAAACCGATTCCGAGAGGAGCCATAACACTGCCAGATTCCTTATATAATTCAGGATATATAATACCTGAGGTTGAACTAGCTATTTTATTGAGGAAACTAAGGACAGTGAATACCATAGCTAGGCCCTTCTGAGTAAACCATTTACCAGCTACACAGCCTTATCCAATACCTTAAGCTTCAGCAGCAACAGACAGTAATGATTTCCCAAATATAAGCCCTGCGAAGGAGTGACAGCTTATAGAAATCATGCATATTGATAAACCAAAAGCGACAAAGAGAGTAGATACAATTATTCCAATGCGAGCTCCAACAATATCTAGCAGAGGTCCAATGACCAAATCCAATGGAATGTTAGGCAAAGTGGGAATAAGTACAAACCATGCATAATCAGTATTGTTCATATGCATCTGATCCATTAATTATTGCTTTATGAATGACTAAAATTAAACACTAAAGAAAGCTCCAAATGTAATGCTAGATATCAAAGGAAGCATCCAAAGTCTTTTAGTTTCTATAAAAGAATTAGCTGGAGCTATATTTGATGAAGTAGAGTTGGTACTACAATTACTTTAAATATGATGAGTTTTACTCTAATCAAGCTACATACTTAATGAATTTTAAGTATTAAAGGAAATAGACTAATTATTTATACTCATTGGATAGCTTGGATAGTTTTTAAAATATGTTTTCTCTCTTCTTATATTTTATTTGATATTTTTAAAAATATTATTAATAAATAGGGTTATCAAATTGGCATTTAAATGTTTTGAAAAAAGCAAATATCAACTAAACATTTATGAAAGTCAAAAAAGTTTACATTTTACCTATAAATTCTAATTGCCATAATTATATTTTTAATGGTATCTTCTCATATGATTAGTTATAATAAAATTTCAATTTTATTACTGTAACTTTAAATTACCAAATTCAATCTGATCTGATCTGATTTTTATTTTTTTGAAAGCATAAGAAATATAATAAGAAAGAAAGACTTAAAATTTCATATTTAGTTATATTCTATTTGGTAGGATAGTAATTATCTACTAGCCTAATGCTAGTAGCGAAGGTTTTTTTTAATTATTATTTCTTATTTCTAAAGAAAATAAAATATTAACTATAGCCAAAACTCCAAAATAAAAACATTCAGGATTTTCCTCCTTCGTTTTAGAGTAACAAGGATTAATCAAAGGTTAATCCAAATTAAATTTGCTTTTGCAAATCCTATCCTAAATCATACAAATATTTTCCAATAAATTCAAGAAACAACAATAAAATGCTCAGTGGTAAAGTAAAAATTAGATTAGGAAATATTGTTAACAGCTTTTCAACATATTTAAATATTAAACTATTGCTTTTTTATCAAACCATTGAATATGCTTTAAAAAAATATATAATTAATCTAAAGTTTTAAAAACTGTATAAAATTGTAAAATAAAAGGATTAGTCTCAAAAAAATTTTAAAAATTACAAAAGTATAAATAAGTAATTTAGTTTCCATAAATGCAAATTATCAAGTTATACGCTTACAATATCTGAATATAATGTTATCTTTTAATATAAAAGAGAAGAAGCTCTGAAGGATATGTATTTTTGAATATCAAAAAAATTCAACCTATTAGAATTTAATGAAAATGTTTGCATAGTTATGCAAGTATTTTAAGATATTTTCGAATTTTTTAATCAATAGACTAAAGATAGATAGATATATGCATAAAATATTATTGTTTGACATGATTCACTCAACAAATAAAAATTAAAAAATGAAAGAAAATAAATACATCTTCCTATTTAATTAAAATACAAATAAATAGAACTATTTTTTTTTATTAAATTGTTTGGGAGAAAAAGTTAATAATTTGATTTTTAACAAGTATTAAAGTTTATTTTTATAGCTAATTTTTATTAATTTCACAAAATAAGTATGTGTTTGTTTGATTAATCAAAATTATATTGCCGTGATTAATCAAAAATGTGTAGTTATGATTAATCAAAAAATATATTGCTCTAATTAATCAAATATATGTTGCTGAGATAATCTAAAATATATTTCTTTGATTAATCAAATATGCTGATGAAAATAATCAAAAATAATTACTATTCAAATTCCAGATAAAGCACTATAATATTAATTATTCAAAATTCAAATAAAGAAAAGAAAAAAAAATGTATTATTCTACGTTCAAATAAAACAAACAAAAATAATGAATGGCTGTGGAACTAAAATTTTGAAAACAATTTTGAAGTTCAACAAAATTAATATTTTTAAAGCCTTATTAGGACAAACAAATTAATAAAAACAACTTACTATTTTTTCATTTTGAAATAAATTAAAAGTATCTATTTATAAATTGTAAATATTTGATAGAGATTTATTCATTTATTTTCAACTTTCTTACTTTTTCTTTTCTTTAATATACTCAAGATAACGCTAGGGAGTATTAGAGTTAATGATTCCACCATGTTTGCGATCATATAAGGTGATTATTATAGAGATTATAAAAGCTGTTAAAAATATAAACAAAAATGTAATCAAGAAGTTGTTATATCCAGAATTATCATTCTTCATGATCAAACCACCTAAATAATTCAAAATAGCGGTACCTGCATTTTTTGTTGCATAGCAAATAGCGAATGCAGTGCTTAATAAATATTTTTCAGAGAGAAGAGGAAGATTTGGGTATAAGAAGCAACACATCATACTTAAAAAGATTCCAAAGATAATCAGAGAAATGTAGACAGCAGGGTAGTTTGAACCTGTAGGGACTAAGAGTAAAATAAGAGCTGAAAGAAAAGACAAAAAGGTTGTACCACACATGAAATAAAGTCTCTTTCCGAATTTATCAGCTAAAATACCAAATATTGGAGTTGTCATGGCTATCCAATAAGGGATGGAAACCAATTCGCTTGCAGTTGTTTTATCAATATAAAATTTGGCAATCAGAATGCTTTATAAGTAATTCATGAATGAGTAGAAAGCTCCAAACATAAGTGGACATTATAAAGCTATCATCCAAAACATCTTATCGTACTTTTTAATATCGCTAAACTATAATTTTGGTTTTGCTTCTTAATTATTGCTATTTCTCACAGGTTCATGATCATCTGCCTACTTATCTAAAATATATATACCTACAGAAACTATAACTGTAATTAAAATAAGTCCTAATCCTATGCCAAGAGGAGTCATTACAGAGCCAGATGAGTTGTAAAGATTAGGATAAATGATTCCAGAAGTAGAGCTGGCGATTTTATTGAGAAAACTTAGTACAGTAAAAACCATAGCTAGACCCTTCTGAGTAAACCATTTACCAGCTACGCAACCTTGTCCTATACCTTGAGCTTCTGCGGCGACAGACAATAGCGACTTTCCAAAAATAAGTCCTGCAAAGGAGTGACAGCTAATAGAGATCATGCAAACTGCTAGCCCAATTGCAACAAAAACAGTTGAAACAATGATTCCTAAACGAGCCCCTACAACATCTAGTAGAGGTCCAATAACCAAATCTAAAGGAATATTGGGTATAGTGGGAATAAGGACAAACAATGCATAATCATTGTTATTCATATGCATTTGATCCATAAGTTACTGCTTGATAAAAGATTAGAATTAGACATTAAAGAAAGCTCCGAAAGTGATGCTAGAAATAAGAGGGAGCATCCATAGTCTTTTAGTTTCAATAAAAGAATTAGATGTACCTGCTTAATTCGATGTATCAGTATAAGTGCTGCAGCTACTTTCGGTGCGATCGGAATCAAGCTTAGCAATGTTAATACTTAAAGAATTTTAAGTAGTACAATCCATTGTCTAATCGTTTTTACCCATTTATTAATTTATTTTTCAAAGTAGAGAACTTCTTAACAAAATTTATAAGGATTAAATAAATTATAAATAATCAAATTTATAAACTCCTATTTATAAGATGAAATACATTAATATGATCAAATCTTACCATAAACTATAATTGTAATCATTGCATTTAGGAACAAAATCTGATATATTCTTAAGAATCCAATCATTCACTAAAGAGTAATTAGCCTGATCTTAAATAGAATAAATTCAAAGATGTAGATAAAGTATTCAAAAATCTAACCATTTCTTAGATACATCTAAAAATGAGCTTTAAATTGAAATTACACTAAGAGAGAAATTAGAAAAGATCTTCTATTTTTTATTTTTTTTATATTATTTATTTGCGACAATAAAATTGCAATAAAACACATTTTGGTTAAATATGGTAAAATAGGGTTTAGTTCTAAAATTTTGTGATTTTAAACAAAAATCTTTGGATAAAAGCTTGCTTTTATATTAAAAATATGAGTTATTTTTTAATAAATGTATTTAACAGAAAAGATTATATAAGAATAAAACTATTAAAGGGATTATTCTCAATTTGATTCCACAGAATTTCATAGATTTAGCTTTTGGAATTACAGAAAAACAGATGTTAATGAATGAGCATGAAAGTTTTGGTTTTAATTTGATTAAAAATATAATACGCTGTTGATTTTTATCAGCGAAATAAGATAAAATTTAAATTTAAATATTCTATATATGAAAATCTTATAAATAAATACTTCAATTCACTTAAACTTTTAAGTAAAGATTGACCAAGAAGAAAAAAAATGAGAATAAACTTATATTAAATTTTAATTTTTTGGAAAAAAGGTGATAAAATAATTATATTCTCTCTTTTGATTGCCCTAAAATAAAAACATTAATTTTATCACTCGTTTTTGAATTGATATTTATATTTCTATTAATCTAAATTAATTAATCTATTGAGACAAGAAATTTTCTTATCTCATCTAATTACACCAGTACCTAATCAATCTTGTTTACATTCAGGTGTGTTCAATCATATAATAATGATATATAAACAGCAATTTATAAAATATTAATCAGTATTTTCGAATAGTAATTTCAAGAATTATTTTTTTTATAAGTTTATTTTATTATTATTTTATAAATAGAAATTAGCTTAGGTATAAATATGGTGCAAGAACATTATATTTATAAGGTCACTAATTTAATTTAATGTGTAAACTATTCAAGCAATCAAATACTCCTTGTGGTTAGTTACTAGTTATTTGCTTAACTTTAACATTATTAATCAACTATTTTATTTCAAAGTTAACTTGAATTGCAATCCAAATTAAATAAATAAAATTAATAGTTTTTCAATTAAAAGCTTAAAAGTACTTCAAAATTTGTTAACATCCATTCTTTTTTTAAATAAAAATGTATTTTCGAATTGTTATTTAATACTTTCATTCTAATTTGAGTATATAGAAGTTTTTAATTTTAGCTTAGCTAATGAAGAATTTTAAATCTTATTTTTTTCCTCTAAATCTTAATAAATAGGAATAATATAAAAATCAATTTATTCACAAATTTGATTATTTTAAATTTATTTTCGATTTAAATTATCTAATTTTATTAAAAAACCAAATAGATTCATTCATAAAGCTTTGGCTCATGAGAAGAAAATAATTTTTAAGTTTTATTTGTCTGTTGAATAAGATTTCAAGAATTTAATAAAAACTAAAAGATAAAATAGTAAAAAACACAAAACTCTCAATTAAACTTTAAACAAATTGAATAAAAAACAAACAAAACTGCTAACCGACATACAAAATAGACTCTCATTCTAAAAGATGATATATTTTTTTCACTAATTTAGATTTGTGTTATCAATAATCTAAATAAATAATACATCTAATTTTTTAGTTTAATATACTAAATACTTGAATATCATTGTTCTATTGAGTCACAATTTTGTTCAATTTAGTTAAATCATTAGTAATTTTTTTATGATTTTCTCTCTTATCACGATTTTTAAATTAGAAGATAAAAAATAGTTAAAAAACAATTTTCTCTATCCATTTCTCTCTTTATATATAATTAATTACTACTAAATAAATGTCATTTTTTCAAAATATAACTATGAAAAAATATTTCTTGCATCATATAATTAATTTTTATTTAATACTTTCTTACTTAGCATCAAATATTCAAAATTTACCAACATTCTGATATTTTCATTTTTATATTATTAAAAATTGCAATAGATTGACTTTAACATTTTTAAGCTTATGCTTAATAACTATGGCAAATCATAGGTATTAGTTTTTATTTTTTAAAATTAATAATTTATTCAATTATGATTAATGTAATTTATTTTCATTTATTTAGCTAGATAATAACACTTTTTTAGCATAACTATATCATTTTATCATAATGATTACAAAATAGCTCAGATAAATTTTTACAAAGACAATCAATTGTAAGAATAAAAAAACAATTTATCAATCTCAATTTAATAATAAATTAAATTTATAAGTTTATTACTAGAATAAAATTCATTAATATTTCAAATAAAATGTATTTTTAGTAACATGGATAAAGTTTTGCTTTATATAAAAGCAAACAAGACAAGTATTTACTTTTTAAGAGAAGAAGAATAAATGTTTCAGAATTCAGAGAAACTCGATGGGTTAAAAAAAATCAATTTTTTATTGAAATTATTAATTGTAAATTATATAAGTTTCTTAGGTTTTACTAAATAAAATATTGAAGACCAACATTTTTTTTTTCTCAAAATTGATATTTTTACTTAATAGTTAAATCAATTATTTTAGATTCTCAAAAGATATTTTGAAAAAAAAAAAGAACGATGTTATAATTATGACTATTCGGATATACCTTAATTGATCTTTTTAAGGTATGCAATAAAATAATTTATTATATTGCCAAATATTTAATTCAGAATACAAAATATTTTTTAAATTTAGTCTTGTAAGCACCAAAAAAAGCTGAAAAATCATATTATACTCAGGATCCAAGGTTTTACAAATTAGAGGAAACCTTTCTAAGAAATTGTTCCATCATACATTTAAAACGAATATTAAAATCATAAACCTATCAATTAGAAAATTAAAGTAGTTATTTGGTTTACAACATGTTTTAAAAATTGATAAAAAAAATTAAAATTAGCAAAATATCATGTTTTTTTTATTTTATTAATTTTTTTTAGAAATTGCAATATTATTTTGAGGTGATTCAATTATCTTATTGAAAAATCTTAAATTGAATGCGTTCGATTAAGTTATTATTACTATTATCTAGATTTTTTGATTATAATCTTGAAGAAGATAATAAACTGTATTAATTCTATCATAGTTTTATTAAATTAAGAAATTTATAAATATTTAATTATATCTATCTATTGGTAGTAAATAAGATTTTCAATATTTTTAACAGAAAAAAAATCAAGGTGATAAAAATTAATAACAAAATAGATTAATCATAAAACATTGAAATACAGTAAAAAAATAGTTTAATCAATGGATTTAACCTATGATTATTTGCTAACAGTGGCAGAAAGCCTTCTAGAATAAAGCGATTTGCCTAAAGAAATTATTAATAAATACTATTCGTTGAAATAATTGACCTTCACGACTAAAGAATAAAAAAGTTTAAAGCAATCTAGCATCAAATACCTTTATTCGTAATATATTTCCATTTTGCAAAGTGTAATTCTAAATGCGGATGTCTAGCCTTTGATAACAAATCTAAGATAGGATATTATTCAAGGTATATTTTATTGCAAGTATAAATTTATAATTTTTGAGTGAATTTGAGTTGCCCTAAAATTTGTTTTGTTGTCTATTTTTATAGGAGGCAATATTGATTTACTTGAATACTTTGAAGAATAAATTACACTTATGGAGAGAAATTTAGCAAATTCTAAGCTTAATTACACTAGGATTGAAAATGATAAAGAAGAGTTAAGGTTTGAAAATCTAAAACTGCATAGATAAATTAAAGAGCTGCACGATTAAAATCACTAGTTAATTCAAGAAATGAGTAGTATCAAAACTAATTATCAAGAAGAGCTAAAAAAGTAGTTGGCTCAATTCTAGTAATCGACTCAGCAATATATAGAATAGTCTTTAAGTCATTCTAAATAGAAGCAAACCACTGATTCATTTTAATAAAAAAACTATGAAGATAGCATAATAAAGTAAATAAAAAACGAAAATGAAAACTTAAAAAAAGAAATATAATAACTGCAGTAATTCTAGATAGAAAATATAAAGTAAGTTGTTGGTCAGCTCACTGAAAAAGTGAATGTAAATGAAATTGATAAGATTACATCAGTTTCTGACATATTGCAAGAATATAAACAAAAGATGGAGTTTTTTAGCTAAAAAATAGAGGAGCAAAAATAGAAAGAAGCAGATGATTAAGTCGAAAAAAGTACAATTCTTCAGCACCTTAAAACTTTCAGTGCGAAATATGAAAAACTGTTAACTAAGTATCAAAGTGAAGTCAACTCATAAGAGTTCCTGAGATTAAATGAAGAACTTGCTTTTTATGCTGATTTCTTAATTTATGTAACAAATAAATTTGAAACAGACAATATGTGGTTGATCTAAAAGCTAGTAGAAATGAATAAGTAAACAGAAATACTTGAAAGATCAAGAATACTAAACGAAAAAAAGAGTTTTTACGACGATCTAGAACAAACATACATCGAAGTAAGTTAGCCATTTATTTACTTATCAAAATGTTACATTACAATTTAATTGATAGTTTTTATAAACTTTTTTCCAAAATGTAATTTTTACATATATGCTATACTACTTCAATAAATGAATAATTTGATTTATTTTTGCCTAATATTTATTGATCTATTTAAATAATAAAACCATTTTGATAAAAGGTTTGATTGATTATTTTAGATTTTCTACAAATTATTTTGAATCATCTAAATTTCGTTTCTTTAAAAATTAGAAAAAATAAATTTACAAATTTTTATTATGGTTTTTAAGTTTAAATGAATAAATTCAATAATGAGATAAACTAATTTCAAAGAAATAGAATAAAATTATAATATTTAACTGAATAAATTTTAAATTATAGATGAAACATGAACTGCAAAGTACGGCTAAAAAGAATACAAAACTAAAAAATTTAAACTTGCCCTAACAATAGCAATTTTAGCAATAATACTACTCTTGAATCAAAGCACACACACTATAACAATAAAAAAATTGCATTTCTAATATATTCTTTAAACTTATATAAAATATTTACCAAAAAACTCTTAAATTACTATAGTTACAATTAAAATGCTAATAATTTAATTAGATATATAAAATAAAAATATGTTTAATTTCATGTTTTATAAAATGCATTCACTTAAACTTATTTTTAATATCAAACTTTTATTTTCATTTTTTATTATTAAATGAGTGTTTGTTTTTATTTATTTCTGTTTAGAATTAGAAGTTTTGCTTAGATTATTTATTTAATTCATTTTCCAAGATTTTTTCTATCATCATTTATTATAAAAAAAAGCTTTCTTTTTAATAAATGTAAAAGCAAGTCCAGTTAAATAAAAACAAGCAAACTATTTATTTTGGCATATTAATTAAAACATATCTTGATGCAATATATATCTATATATAAATCATTAGCACTTAGATTTTAAATTGCAGAAATTCATCAAATTTCAAAAAAAATCAAATAATTATTAAACGATTTAAATTATTAAACTACAAAAAGCTTTCTTTAAAAACAGTAATAAAACAATAGCAAGTAGAATTTGAATAATATGAGTTAATATGGTAAAATTGATTATTGGGAGGAGCGTTACACAAGGTAAATTATATTTACATTAAATATTTAAATTTTTTTCAATAAATAGCATGTTTTATTCTTGAAAGTAATACATATTTGAATTTAAATATAGAGATCCAGAACCTTTTGATTGGTATTAGCGTTTTTCAGGTGTAAAATAGTTTATAGTACCTCATTTAGTTCCTGAGTCCAAAATATTAAACATTGGAGCTGGAAATTCAAGTATGAAGCATTTGAATTGTTAAATTATAAGATATTTGAATAGAAATCTCAAGGATAATTTTGATTTTTAATAATTTAGGAATGAGCGAAGAAATGTTTGATGAAGGCTATCAAAATATCACTAATATAGATATTTCTTAAGTCGTTACCAAAGCTATGTAGGAAAAGTACAAAGATAAGGGACCAAATATGAAATGTAGATTCATTTTTTTCAAAAATGTTTTTAAAAATATATTTTTGTCTTATTTTGTTTGAGTTTGATTTACTTAAAAAAAATAGATTTATGCATGGATGTAAAAAATATGGATTTCCCAGCAGGCTCATATGATATTGTTGTTGATAAAGGAACTTTAGATTCAGTGTTAGTAAGCAAAATGCTTTTCATAATTTTTAAGCTGATTAATTTTAATTATTTTGATAAAAAGTGTGGTGAAAATACTGCTACAAATGCATAAAAGGCTTTAACTAATATATCGAATGTTTTGACACCAACAGGTGTATATATTTGCATCTCTTATGGCTAACCAGATCATAGAATGCTCTATTTAGATAAGGTAAGGATAATTTATCATTTACTATGTATTTTAAAAATATCTTTAAAATAGCCAAAATATGGCTGGTCTATTCAAGTAGAGTAAGTCCACAAGCCTACAATCAGCACTTCAATATAACTAACTAGTGAAGACAAGGACTCTCCAAATGTTCATTTTGTCTACATTTGTAAAAAGGTAACTAACAACCTACTTTAACTAATTTTAATAATTTCTACAATTATTTCTAAATAATTAAAGGGAGCAGTTTCAAATAAGCTAAACGATGAAAACTGAGATAATTAACAAAAAAATAATTAATGAATGCATAAAATTAGTTTAAATTATTATTATTGAAATCCGATATAAGCACTTTTTATTAAAAACTATTTTGTATAGCTTGAATCATTTTGGGAATACTACAACTTAATAATTTATTTAATAATCATTTTATAAATTTAAATTTATTTTTATATAAAACCTCAGAAAAGTTTTAATTGTTTTGATTAAGCATAAATTATTAAATTTGATAGCAAATGAAAACCCGATGAGAACAAACAATAATTAGATTTAAGTTTTTGAATTAATTCAATTAATACCAATTTAAATTAATTTTTTTAGGATATAAGATATATTAAGTAGCTAATTGATATATGGATAGATAAAAAGACTAGCTATCTTAACTCATTTTAAATTAATATTATTATTATCAATATAATGATTATGATTTTTGAAAATATGTTAACTGCTAAATTATAATGAATTTATTTTTAATCAAAATTAATTTTTTGAGTTTTAGTTTTTTTTTTTAAATAATTTTTTTCTGCAAATTAATCAGAATTTTTTTGTTTAAAGAAAGCATTACAAATAATCTTTTTGTTTTAGTGTTGCTTTAGTAAATTTAAAAACAAATAATAAAAATAATTACAAATTCAATAGAGATGCTTTTAAAGTAAAATTAAATAAGCCCTTTACCAAAAGAAACAATAATTCACTTTTAAATTTAGAATAAAATAAACTCATTAAAATTATTTTTCAACTAAAAATTTTAACAATTTGTTTTTTTGTTATAAAAAAGAATTTGACTTTTATAGCTTATTTTAAATTATTTCTAAAGAAATTTGATATTGCTAATAAATAAATTCTATAAAACTGATTAATTTAATCATAAAAATATTACATTTAAATAATTTTTTATCAAAATATTTAAACAATTTTCTTGTTAAAATAATTTATTTTATTATTTTAATTTATAAAAAGAATGGAAAGGAATTATTTTAATCTTTAACATAAATTACAAAAGAAAGAAATTAATTTTTTTATATTTTATTGAATACTTATTAATATTATAATTTTATATAGAATGAAATAAATAAGTCAAAAATGCGTATATTTTATTTGTTATGTTTGTTTTAAAGTATGGTATATTTTCAATCAATAGTTATCCTCTTCAACTTAGTCAACGTACTCTGAAATAAATATTTTTCTGTTATTATTCTCTTATTGTTCCTGCTTTTATGTGATTAAAACATTTGAATCTGGCTGTATTTGAACCTACTGCTCAGGAGTAGAATAGAGAATATCTTTTATTTTAAAAACTAATTCATCTACTTCATCTCCAAGATTTAATTCCTCATAAAGTTCAAGAAGATGGTCAATATTTTTAAGCTTGCTAAAGTAAAACTCTCTTTCTTCTTACAGTTTCTAATTAACTGTATTTGTATTTGTATCTGTATAGCTGCTAACTACAATATTAGTGTTAATGTTATTGTTATTGTTATTGTTGTTGTTATTATTATTTGTGATAGGTAGCAGGAAATTGCTATTGTTATAGACGCTGTTGATTTCATATGAACTCTAGACATTTTTTATCATATTTTTGTTAAAAGGTTTACTTTATGCAGAAGAGTTGGATGAATTACTAGATTTTCTTTAGTTAACCATTATGCTTTCATAGATTTAATTCTAACCTCTAATGTTATAATTAAAATTATTTTGCTCCTTTTATTCTTTCTATTCATAAAGAGTTTAGGATTTATTTAAATCATTTGATGGTTCATTCGAAATCATAATACTTGTGGCCTATCTAGGAGCTACTTATTTTCTAACCTAATTTCCTTTATTTCCTTGAATATTAGAATCTTTTGAATTTATAGTAGTTGTTGTTGAAGCGCCCGCATTACCTTTACCTTCAATAAAGCTAAAATCTACCTCAACATTCCCCCTTTTTCCTGCTGGGTCGTATTCTTGTAGTTATTTAGCACCTCCATTTTAATCAAAATACTTTTTTATCCACTAGGCAAACTCTAAATTGTCTTGATATTTGCACTTTGTTAACTTCTCTACCTAATAAATTCAAAACAAATTGCATTTATTGTAAATACCTTATATATTTTTTAAATAAGTAAAAATGAGTACATCTATTGGCTTGTTAATTCCTATCTTTGTGAATGATTATTGTAAAACTTTGAAATTGTTGACAAACTCATATTCGAGTTTTGCTTTCCAATTCACTTTACTTACTGCATAAAAACGAATGAGAAAAACATCAATTTGAAAGAATAATAAATAGTAAAGTTACATTGAACTTTATTATTATGAATACAATCAATCAATTGACATGCTATAGCTCCAGTCCCAAAGCATTCTATTTTTGTTATATTTAACTTTAATATACTTAATTATCTATCCTTTTCTTTTATGCAAAATTTAAATCTATGGTTACTTTGAGAACCTCGTTTATCCACTAAACCATTTCTCCCCTTGACAGATTTTCAACAGAAGCCATTTTATTCCTTTCCTTCTTTTATTCAATTAAGGTTTAAAGCTAATTTTAGATATTTTAAAAAGATAAGCAAAAGCTATTTTTTATTATTTATCTTGAAATTGTTTATTTGCTATCACTAAACCAATATAATAAATTTGATTATTTTCTTTTACTGATTTAAGTAGAAAATAATAAATGAACACATGACTAAATTTTTAAACTAACTTGCTTAATATCTTAATAAAATCAACACAATTCAGTATTGCATTCTTCAATAATGTTAAATTTATTTTGTTGAATCGTCCAATAAAATATATTTGAAATAAATTTAATTTTAATTATTTTTCAAAAAAAAAATATCCAAAGAATAAATCTCTCTTTTTTAAATTAAATAGGAAATCATAATAAATTTTAAGATGAACAAAGTAAATTGTTTCATTAAATTGTATTAAGTGAATAAAACTAAATTCTAATAAAATAATTTAACAATTGAATTCTTCTTTTGTAGAACAAATTTTTTTAATAATTTAAGATTAAAAATAAAAATAACAATTCATTTTGTAAAATTTTTATTTTAGGCATTTCAATATAAAATAAGAAGAGAAAAATATTATTTTTCAACATGAATAAAATAAGATATAAATAAATCGATTTAATAATCTTATTATATTTAAATATAAAATAAACTAGCCAAAGAGAGAGATTCCTTTAATAAAAAATAAAAGTTGTAAATAAATAAAAGCTTATATCAAATAAGATGAAAAATAAAAAGTTTTAAATATTAAAAATGAGGCAAATTTAATATTAGTTTTATTCTAAAAATAAATGATTATAAATACTCAAAAAGCTCATCATTAAAAGGCAAAAAATATTATTCATTAACAATTTAAAAACAGATTAAATTATTCATTTTTTTGATCAACTATCAAAAATTGTCATTAAAAATAACAATTTTTATATACAAGAAAATACAAAAGTGAGAAAATTTTATTTTATATTTTTAGTGCTTTAATTAACTACTATGGAAAACTCGAAAGCTTTTTTCTAATTAGAAATTTATATTATAAAAATTTTATTATTCAAGCTTTAATTTTAAGTTAGATTTTTTTTATTGCTTTAAATGATTGAAATGAGAAATGTGTAATTTATTTAATCAAGCAATTATGCCTTAGCCTTTACAAATTTACTAATATGAGAAGAAAATAAATGTCAATATTTAAAAACTAGATAGTTTGTTATTCAATTTATTTTGTTGCAAATAGATATTTTTATAAAATTTAAGGGTTTTTTGAAATTAATTTGATTTGAGATTTTTTGTTTTTATTATTGAGTAAGACTAATATTAAATTGAATAGGTAGGTAATTTGAAAATATTAGTAGTTATTATGTTTGATAAGGTGTAAGCAGAAGGCTAAATTTATATTGCTAATACTTTCATTAAAAATCTAATCGAATTGGAGAAGTAGTGTAAATTTTTTAACATTTTTCTTTTTAACAAGTTAGAAGAGTTGATTTTGTCAAAAATTTGAGTTAAAAAATAGAATTTTTTTATTTGTAGCCACTTTAATAGCTTTTAAATAAAATATTTGATATTCAAATAAATGAAGGTTTATTTATAATGGGTGTATTATATAATAAAATTTCATTAAGACTAGTTTTTTTTATCAAAATAAATTTAAGCTCTAGACCTAGTTATTTTTAACGATTATCATAGTTTATTTTAAAAATACTATGAATGGAGATGCCATTTAAAGATAATCTTGATATCTACTTAGCTTAACATCTCTATAAACCGATTTTTATTGTTTTTATTTTATAAATATTCCATATTTCCTGTAATTTTTTTGTATATAACAAGTAAATTAAGTATATAATGAGGGGAATAATGAATTTTAGAGCAAAAACATCTAGCATTTATATATGTATTTTATAGCTCTCATCATTATTCTTTTAACTTTAAAATAAAATTTTATTGAGATAAAACTTTTTTATAAATATTTCTCAAATAGATATTCTGAATTCGGAAAATAATTAACAAACCATTAACTTTCGGCATTTGATGAGAAAAAAGAGTTTTAATCTCTTAATTTTTAATTTTTTCATAGAGTTGAAAGATATTTTCAAAAAAATGAATATTCTCAAAAAATTGAGATGATTTTTAAAAGAAAAAAAGCTTGTCCAAAATTTTTTTGAACAGTAAAAATAATTTTTATCATAATTTAAATGGAGTTTTTCTTTTTTCTAGTGCAAGAAAAATGAATAAAAAACACGTTTTAGCCCTGATTTTCAAATTTTTGTTTGCATTTTTGAATAAAAAATTATAAAAAGAAATATTGACATTGAATTTGAAAATTGAAAAAAGAAATAAAAAATGCATTTATTTGTTTGTATATACATTCGTACATATATTTTTTTATGTTTATGTGTTTATATATTTATATGATTTAAGAGAGTTTTGATTATTTACAGCAAGGACACTAAATCGATTTTTTTTAAATACCGCTTTTTTGTGATAATATTTATTAGGCATTCATTCATTCTGTTTAAGCCACATATTAAGATTAAGAAATAGGATTAGACAAAGAAATATAAAAGAAAAATTAAATATATTATCTGCCTTATAAGGAGAGGATTTATTTGAGTTAATTAATTTATTAATTGATTAGGTCTCTTTCTATCTTTTTACTATAGACACCAGGAGCAATGGTAATAGATAAACTTGTTTATATATATTAATAATATTGTAAATTCTTATCCAACAAAGTAGATCGTACAATCTAACCAACTTTTTATTCTTGGAAATAAGATCTATTAATTTGTAATCGTCCGAATTAGACTAATTTATTCTGATTCATTCTTAGGCATCTATTTTTCTATGCATGATAAGTTACTTGAGAAAGATAGAGAAAGAAAATAAATAATTATGTAATATAAATGGAGTTTTAACTAATTTTTATATAAATTTGAGTCATTTTTTAAACATTTATTGAAAATAAGAAGCCTTTTTTCAGTTCTTTTGATTGCGGTTAAGTAAGTAGTTATTTAAGAAGTTGCGCATATATTGATCTTGATCTACATTCAAAGAACTATGAATTTTAATTAAGTAAGACTGATCTGAAGGGGGAGAGCTGGAACCTGATAAGGAAAAATTAGACTATTCTTTATTAGATTAAAGCTAATTATTGTATTTTCTATCTTAAATTTCATTTTATTTATTTTCTGCAAAAGAATCGATTTATGTCTTGCTACTAGAGTTTGAAGGAGAGTTGCTGAGACTACTATTATAGTTTTTCTACTTTTATTCTTTAGTGAGTTCTAAAGATTTGTTATTTTTAATTAGGTCTTTGTAGAAGTTAAAGGATTTAGCATCAATAGATAATGTTTATTGTTTCTATTCCTCTATTTATAATTCTTCTTCTTCTTTTTTAACTATAAAAGGATGAACATCAAAGAAAACAGTGCAAAATGCATTCAGATATTATTGTGTTTGTATTTAAATTTAACTAACATCAATATCATTCCATAACTCTTAGAATTTTATATGTTCTTTCTGAAGGATAATCTCTTGTTATTTATTGAGATTATTCTTTTCTATTAATTCTTCAATGTACTTAATGTTTTACATGAAAATGCCTCTACATTGACTAGCATTTATTTTTCCACAGCAATTTTATAAGATTTCATGTTTTAATATGAATGCTTTTATTTTATCTTTAATAAGAGGATTTAATCTTTGTCTTCTGCCTTCAGGTACTCCTCTCTTAATCTTCCATTCATCGGCATTGTTATTATGAGTCATCTTGATGTGATTAGACAAGCTAGATAAAGTAGAATATTCCAAGCCGCACTTGCATCCGAATTAAGGTAAAACGAGATTTTCTTCTTCTTTCATTTTATTTTACTTCTTAGATTCAATCATTATTTTCAAATTAGCCTTTAAAGTATTTTTCTATATTTTTACTGGATTTGTGGTGTTTTTTTTTTTTAATGTAAAATTTTAAAAATTATTTATTTATCAAAAATTTAAAATATTCTTAGTATTTAATTAAACATGTTTTTTTTATTTGTCTATTTGAGGGCTTGCTTCTTTCTTTTAAAAATATCTATTGAAAATTTGATCAAAAAAATATAGATCCCTTTGTTAGGTAACAAAGTGTAAAATAAAATAGATAAAACTATGAAAGTAGATAGCAACATTTTGATTAAAAATCCAAATAATTTTAAATAAAAAAACAGAATTCGATAACTCATGTAGATTACTCACAAGTCTACTTCTAATTTTAAATTAAATAATCAAATTAAGCTTGAGGTTAAAATCTAAATTACTCAATTTTCATCTTCTTATATATAAACACATATATAAATATATTAATTATGGTATACATTATAATATTGTTATTAACTTAAATTATTATATATAGTCTTTTGTGTGCTAATTATTAAAATGGCTGTTTGCCAAGTGTAAATTATTTGAAAAGAGAGTAAATGCTTATGAAAGGTGGATTTTTAAAAATCAATGATGTTTGTATTCAATAATTAAGACTTATGATTATTAATTAATAGAATAATGTAAATTATTGAATAATTGTTAGAGCTCTCTATATCATTATTTAATTAATATTAATTCTACCAACTTTTTTGATTATTCAGACGCTTTTTTTAGATTCTGGCAATTTTGGTTTGTACTCGCAATAAGACTCTCTTTCAAATTGTTAGCAAATTATATAAAATAACAATAGCAAGTGTTTCTAAAGAAGCAAAAAGAATGTGTTGATGAATGTAAGTATATAAAGTTAAAATTGTGTTACAAGATTATTGATAGTAAGAAACAAAAAAGGGATTGATTTCTTTAATGCTTTTAATAAAGAATAAAGTAATAGTAAATTATTGAATAAATATTCATTCTATTGCATCTCACTTCTATAAATAGAAAAATGTTACTTGTTATGGTAATTTGCAATCAAACTATTTTTAGTATAAAAAAAATGAAAATACCATTTCATTAATTTAATTGATTATTTAACATTTCTTAATTATTATTATTTTTCAAAATGTTGTCCATTTATATAAAAAAATGTGGGATGATTTAATCCGTTTAATTTCTGAAACTCAATAAAGAAATGTTATAACAAGCCTTAAGCAATTTGGTAAGTATGTCATGTTAATATGATTCGTACATTTGTTTATAAAGAGTATCAAATAAGGATTTACTTTGATTATACCAATAATAAATTCTTTCATCAGAATCTATTTATTACTCTTCTCTTTAAATCCACTCATTGATATTTTAAATTATATTTTCATAAAAATCTTTTTAATTTTGACTTTCCAAAATTTTTACATATTGGTTCATCAAAATAATAATATTTAACATTTATTATTCATTAGGGACAAATCCATCTTTAATTTGATTATACTCTGGTGATTATTTAGGGGGTCTACCTCTATCCCCTTTATTAATTTGAAAGTTTTTATCGTTATCGTGTTTAATTTTAATATGGTTGCTTAAAGTAGAATTTAAATTATATTTACTTCCACATCTGCAATAATACATTTTTTTAGATTTAACAGATTTACTTTCACTTCTTTCTGTCATAACTAGTTGGTAAAAAATAAAATATGGTGGAAGAGCTTTATAGAGTTGATTAATATATATTTTCTTGGGTTATTTTTAATAACAAAACTTTTTTTTTTAAATTAATTATTAAATTTTCCCTTCCTCTAAATCTTTTTTTCCTCGAAAAAAATAAAAGTGTTTTATTTTTTCAATAAAGACGTGATAAAAACAATACTTTTGATAAGAATTTCTTAATTATAAACATAATCAATATAATGATAAAATATCTATTAAAATGAACTATATACATATTTGTTAATTATTTGATTTATTAATTGAATAAATTATTTTTTTGGTATTTGGGTTATATTTTTTGTTAAATTGGTTTTAAATCATTCAATCGCTAAAATAGTTAGTTAGTTAGTATCAAGAAAGGCCAAAGTAAATACCTATACCTATTCCAGCTAAAATCAGCAATGCAATTACAATATACCATAATCTATTTATTTTTTTAGAAGATATTTAATTAGTAAATATATAGCTTTTTAAGACAATAAATAAATAAATATATATTGTCCCCATTCATAAAATTATCTTACTTTCTTGATTTATTTTTGGTTTTAGGCGCGGTAAAAGTTTCTGACTAATTAGATTCTAAATCCTTTTTGCTAAGCAGCTGGTCGCTTAATTAATCGCTATACTAACTACTGTTGTTTGTAACATAATGGCCTCCTTTCATATTTGTATGCATCTGATTAATGTTTTCTTCGATTAAATCTTTTTAAATTAATAATTGATTATGCAAATAATACTTAATTCATTTTTTTTACTCAAACATTTGCCTTATTCTTTGATCATTTCGAAAAGCTAAATCATCATGGTGTTTAAGTTATTAACTAATCTATGTTATTTTTAATATTGAAACTTTAGAACTCTTTTATTTACTATTTGTTCTTCATTTTATAGTGTTTTTAATCATGTTTAATAATAAAATAATTAATAGGATGATCTCTCCTTTATTTTCTTCAAAATTCATAAATTAATAAAAATTTCAGAAAGTAAAATTTTGCCTAGCCAAGCTAATTACAAAAATCAATTTTATTAAAAAAATTAAAAGTATTTTATTCTTGCTAAATTTAAAAAACCATCAAATAAATAAAACCAAAACTATTTTCTCTATGAATTCTTCTTTCATTTAAAATTTAATTGAAAAACTAAAAAAAAGGTATTTCCCTTTACATTTTAACATCTTGCTATTTTTAAATTTTGATTTTTTTAGAATAAACCAATTTCTTCTTGCTTGCTTGCGTTGTATATGTGTATTTTTTAATCTTATTTCTTATAATATTCTAATTGATTTTTATTTTATTCTAAAACTATTTTTTGCTCTTTTAGAATAAAAGTATTTTTTTCTTCTTTCTATACCAAAAATTATATATTTGATTTCACTCTACAATTTATGTCAATTGCTTTTTTCAATCTGCTTCTTATATTTTATTGACTATATTATGAATAGCTACTTTTTTTCTAAAATATTTTTGGTTTTTAAAGTATTAGATATTTCCTATTTCTTTTCTTAATTTTATAAAAAAACGTTTTTTGTTTAGTGTTGACATTCAATCAGATAAAATTATTTATTTTTTCCACTTAATTTATTTTAAATCTAAATTTACAGAAAAATTCAATCTATTTCAAACATTCAATTCTTTATTATTTAAATTTTAGAAACTTTAATTATAAAGCCGTTTTAGTTTATTTATAATAAAAGTATTTCTCATTTCTGTTTTAATTTTATTGCAATCTTGTTCTAATATTAATTAGATTGGATTATTTTATTTATTTATTCTAATTATTATTTTCAAAAGCAAATTTTTACAATAATATTCTATCAGTTTCTAACATTCTATTAGTTATATTATTTATTCTAATTGCTTTTTTTAAAAACTAGGGTCAAATCAAATATATTTTAAAACAATAATAAATTTATTTCAAATCTACTTAGTATTTTGTATTAATTTAAATTAATATTAATTATTTAATTAGAATAAAAATATTTCTCATTTCTGCTCTTAATTTTATTGCAATCTTGTTCTAATATTAATTAGATTAGATTATTTATTCAAGCTATTTTTTTCAAAAGCTAAATAAATTTTACATTAAATTAACTATTTCTAATATTTGACTGATTAGATTATTTATTCTAAAGGATTTTATTAAAAAAACTATGACCAGATCATATATATTTGAAAACAATAATAAATTTGCTTCAAATCTGCTTATTATTTTTTATTACATTTATGATTAAATAAATTATTTTTATTGTTTAAATTTATTTGCTTTTGAAATCCATTTAAAAAAATTTTTTTTCTTTTAACTTAACACTCAATAAAATGAGAAGCTTATTTAAAATAATAAATAAAAATTTTACTATTAAATTTTGTCTAATTCCACCTGTCGCTACTTGACCATTTCTTACTCATAATCTATGACCTACATATTTGCTTTTCTTTTGATTAAAGTTATTACAAAAAAATACTTGCTTGGTTGTTAAGAGCTTTTTTTGAAAAATTTAATTCTAAACTTGTGAAATTAATTGAGTTTTTTAATAAACAATATTAATTTATTTAATACATATCTTCTTAGTCGCCATCTGAGCCACTTACTTCGCTTTTAAAATAATCGGAAGACTAATTAGATGTTACAGAAATATGCGATTTTTAGTCCAATTATGTCTTTTTCTTCTATTAAAATATTTAGTCTGAGAGAGCTTAAAGATTTTACAAAATTGATTTCATCTGCTTTTCTGCCTTATTACCTCCATCAATACATCTCTACATCAATTATTGCTTTTTTAAAAAAAGAAATCAATATATTACTAACAAACAATCAGATTAGTCTAATTTCAAATTACTCTTTATTAAGTTTGAGAAATTCTAATTATATTGTTGCTAAACTAGGTTATATATTGTTGCATGCTTTGTGAATTTTATTTAAGCATTTGCTCAATGTCTGATCTATTATTTTTCATTTATAAATTAAACACAAAGCACCAATATAAAAAACTGTAAACTTACTATAAATTTAACGCTTCAGAGTAATTGTTATTATTAACTCCACTCTTTATCTAATTATTTAAATTTTAGCATTTACCGACTGCAATGATAAATTAAAATTTTACCATTTGCTATAGACTATCATCTTTCGCTTATACCTATTTTTAAATATTCTCTACTTGCTCTAGATAGTATTCTAACTTTAAAAGATTTTCCTATTAATAATTAGTTTTTAAAGTAAATTAAGAGTGCTTTTTGACATTTATGTACTTATTTATGCATTTAGCTATACAGAAACAGCAGTCAATTTAAAAAACAGTTAATAGCGACTAAATTATTAATTGAATTATTCCTCTAAATATATCCTTAATTTAATATCTGGCCAACAATTATTAAGCTTTTTGATCAAATAAGTATTTTATATTTTTTTGTACTAATGACAATAATGTATAAAATCAAATAAATAAGTACTTATTTTTTTAATTATTTTTATAAAATTGCAAATATAAGCTGTTCCTCCAACTTTTTCTTTTACAAAACACTGAATATTCTTTAAAACTTATTTCTGCAGTCTTAAAAATTTAACTTACTTACTGCTTTTAGTGAATTTTTTAAAAATTATTAAAAACTTAGACAAATAAACTAAATTTGAAAAGTGATCCATTCTAATTAATTTTACTATTATTTTAAATTTCTTATTTTTCTTTAAATGAATCTTTTAAGAAATTAAAAGGAAATTTAAAATACACCAATAGAAATCTATTTTACTTTATTTTTTTAACAAACTACTATTAATGAAGTTCTGTATTCAATAATAATTTAAATATTTTGCAATAAAAATTCAATAATTATTAAAATTGGATATAATTCTTCTGAATAAATTGCTTAACATGATTAACTTAAATTAAGATAAAAATGTTACTCTAAATTATTTTAAAATTATTTTTGTATCTAATGAGCACAAATTAAATAGTAGGTTCATAAAACTAAAAATTATTTAAAGATATTGATTGATAAGTAAATTAACTAATTGTATATAAAAATATTTTCATATTTGCTTATTTAAATACCCCGTTGAGAAAAATTAATAGTATGTATAAATTAATTTTTTTTCAAAAAATGTTTAAAATCCTTCATTTTTTTCAGTTTGAAATTTTTAAAAATTTAGTTAGAAAATTAAGAAAAATAAATAAAAAATTTTATGTTTGTAAAGCAATAGTGAATTAATGTAAGGAAGTAGTAAAATTAAATACGCTAGCTTTAGATATTTTCAGAAATACTTTCTTTTGTTTTTAAATTAACATTTTAAATTTAATAATTTGCTAACTGTCTTTATGTCAGATAGATACAAATCTAAAAAGTGAAGCAAATTTTATAATTTTTAAAATCTTAAATCTAATATTTTAAATAATTAAATTTAGGTTTAGTCTTATTTAGTTTCTTAGCATTGATGAAGAAGTTGTTTTTAAATTAATAATTTAAATTTAATAATTTGTTAACTGTCTTTATGTCAGATAGATACAAATCTAAAAAATGAAACAAATTTTATAATTTTTAAAATCTTAAATCTAATATTTTAAATAATTAAATTTATTTTTAGCCTTGTTTAGTTTTTTAGGATTGATGAAGACAGTTTTTATTTTAGTAAAATTAAATATTTGTTTTATTTGTCAAAGTGTCAACATGCCTAATCGAATATTTTATTTTTATGCTAAAAATTAGTTTTTTCTAGAAGATAAGTAATATTGGATTTCATGAAAAAATAGCCATTATTTGAAACATTCGTGTAATTTATTCAATGGACAAAATTGAATTAAACAAATAAATAATTGTTGCAAAAGATGCTTTAATAAGAAATTTATTCCTTAAAAATTAATTCTGTATCAAATATTAGAAAATAAAGTTGTTAAATTTTATTATTATCAACTCACTCACTCATTTTGAATAAATTTTGAAAACAAAATTATTAAAATAATAAATTTTTACTAACCTGCTTTGCAAATTAATAATAACAATATTTGCTCAATAAATTACTAACTAAATTATCCGTTTGTTGCATCTACTCCAACAAATTTTTTTAGAAGGATTGATTACATACAATACAGCTGATTAAAAATAATTTCTTTTGTTGAAACGTACAAAATTAAATAAGCAAATTTTAAGCTTTAGTTGAGATTAGAACAGTTAAAATAAACAATTTTGATATCTAACATTTATTACATTAGATTAATTTTTAGATTACAAAAGATAAAATTATTTTGAATTAGAAATATAGATTAAATATAGATCTACCATTTGATGAGCTACAATAACTTAACAATTAGTGTATCAGCAAAGCAGTAGGTAGAGGCTTTAGCGAAAAAGAATTTTGAGATAAATGATAAAAATTATGAAAATAGTTAAAAAATCAGGAATTAAAATACACCAAATGTGCGCAATCTAAGAAATTAAATGGCAAATATAATTATAGATCAATCTAATAACCACTCTCCAATAAAAACAAATGGATCTTACAACAATTAAAACTCAGCTGTTGCATTCAGAATTAGCACTCCTTCTCCAATAAAATTTTTATAGGAAGATTATCAAGGATAGGAAGATAAAAGTGGTCAAAGTAAATCTTAGATATTTTACTAAGACTATGCTAACAACAGCAATAACGATAATAATAATATTAACTATATCAAGCAGCAATCCAAAAGAAATATGTATTAATAAGCAAATAATTAAGTACAAAGAAGTTAAATTTTTAAAACTTAAGAGGAGTAAAATTCTCAGCAACCTTCTTCCAATTTTTAGCATAGAATTGGTGTTCAGAATGGTGTTTATTAAATTGCTTAGCCTCTAGCCCCCTTTGATTACTAGAATGAAAGAAATTATTAGCCAGGAAATAATTTTAATAATGATATTTCTCCTAAATTTGCTAATATTTCAGTATAACCAGCTTAATAAAATCAGTAAAGTATTTAAAGACTAGCAACAATGTCTGGTTAACAGCAATAAGTGAAATAATACTACCAATAATAGCAACTTACTCCTTAAAAGAGTCTAAATTAATTGAATACACAATAAATGCAAACTAATTAAACAGCTCCCCCAAAATATGCTCAATTCTCACCTATTTTTTCTCAAAAACAAATTGTGAACTATCCCATAAACATGCAACCAATATTTCCATAGAAGGGTAATGCGTTAAATCAGCAAAATAATTAAAATTAAGTACCTCCTCCTATAAATATATCAGAATAATTGAGAGACCAAATGATCTATCCTAACTTAGCCAATTAAACTCCTCAGGCGTAAATTTTCTAATCATATATTATTCCTTAATAATTACCTTTAGACTCTGTGAGAAAAAGCTTAAGATCTATTTCTGCTAATTAAGATGCTCTTTAAAATTAATTTATTCAAATAAATCAAAATCCATCTTATCAAAAAGTGTAATAAATTTAGAACTTATAAGAAAACTATTAAAAGCCCGTTATCTTGATTTCTTAACCACAACAATAATATAATAATTAGATTTACCAATAACCTCTTCAAAATAGATAATAGATAATAACAGTAGAGCAACCCCATAATTAGCAAAATAAAATTATTTATTAAGATTAATAAAATAGACCTTAGATTTCTAATAGAAGTATTTCAATAGATCCAAATTCAACATAGCATAATCAACCATTGTATATTGTACCAAATATAAATTAAAAATCTTCTTCATAAACACAATCCTCTAATATAATGTAACAATAAATGTAATAACAGTAACCTCAACAACAATAATAAATACAATAAAATAATATTTAAGAAGCTACTTCTAGAATATAACCCAATAATCTTAACAATTCTGCAAGGAATAAAAATGGAAAGCATGAAATTAAAATCTAAATAAATGGAAATACAGATTATTTATAAAATATTTGCAATGAATAGAGAATTAATTCATAGAAGAAGCAGCCTTTATAGAATAGCAACATATAGTAAGGAAACATTATCACAAATAATTTTAGATTGCAAACAGAAATCACGCCTGAAAAGAAGAAAAATGAATCTCAATATTTTAGAGCAAGCTTAAGTAAATCTAATTTATAAAGTTCAATGTAAAAACAATAATTAGATGAAAATGAGATTTAAAATATCAGTGAAAAAAAGCTAGCTTAAATGAAAGACTTCTCTAAAAGTCCTTCTCGTTTCTTTGCTCATGTAAAAGAATAGCTCAATAAAGTAAAAAAATAAACCAAAAATATCTAGACCCCAATTACTTCTTTTAATGATCAATCATTGAGGAAAATAGAAGTATAAAGCTCTTCAATAAAAAAGTAAGCTCTTCAACAAACTAATTAGCAACCTGAATTAAATAATTCGTAGATTGAAGATTATAAACAAATAAGCTAATCTGATTTAATTAAAGATAACTCCTACAGTAAGAGCATCACAGAACTAAAAGGCTAATAAAGTAAATAAAAGCCTTAACTATTATCATCTTTCTCACAGCTTGAAAGGTCTAAATAATAAATTCAGGTATAAAGCAAAAAAGTATTTGAAGAAGTATAATTTATAATAATTATTTTTTAAAATTAGGTTATCAAAGAGAGAATAGCAGCAATATCCAAAAATTCCACAGACGAGTCACCCTTTCACCCAATAAGTAAATGAAATATTTCTTGTTTACAAAAAAAAAAATATTTTCAAATTGAAACAAACAGATAATGAAGAATAAGAAGAAATAAATGAGAATAAAGATTTAACTGAATATTAAAAAGAATCATCTTTTCAAAAAATTTAAAGAAATTAAATCCAACTATTATTTAATGCAGCAGAGTACTCCTTAGAGCTTGATACGTAACTATAATTTAATTATTTATCAATAAATAACAATTATATTGATATTCTAAAAAAAGAGATTATTCTCCTATTGTTGATGGAAAAAAAGTGCATCTAAATATTTTTAAGAATACCAGTAAGATCTAAGATTCTACTGAATCTCTCTAAGCTTAGTTAAAATGAATAAATATTTAAAATATTTTAAAATAATAGCAACATTTTATCAAATAGAGATTACCCTTGTAAATAATATGTTAAAATGTATATATATTTAGTTATAAAATATTTTCTAGAATTTATGAGCATTTAATGCATTATTTTAGATTAAAAAAAATTCTTAATGTTTTGAATTAGCACTATAAAATATCTTATAAAATTTTATTACTGAATTTTTCTAATCTTATTAAAAATTAATTGATATTTAAAGCTTAAAATATTTTAAAATAAAAGCATTAATTTATAAAGCAGTAATTATCCATTTAAAAAATATGCAATAAATGTCTATCTATATTTATATTTAGTTACTAAAATATTTTCAAGAATTTTTGAGCCATTAATGAATAATTTTAAGTTAATAAAATTTTTAATATTTTATATTACAACTATTTTCTGTCACAATATATGATACTTTTTGCTTTTGATTTCTTTAGAATTATAATTTCAAAGACATTTTTTAAAGATAGATTTGATCGAAATCACAAAAAGTAATATATTGAATATTAGTAGAATATATTTCATTTTAAATACTTGTTTTAATACTCTCAGAAATATATCGAAAGTATCTACCAATTAATTAATTATAGATTTGTTCAAATTTTTTAACAAATTAGAAATATGTACTAAGTAGAAAAACTAAATAATTAATATCGTAGGCTAGTTGCAAAAAGAAAGATAAAATAGGGTGAGGTAATTATAGAGAAGGAACCTTTATTTTATAGTGTACTATCTAATCAAAGAAAAAATTACTGCAATTATTGTTTAAAAGCATCTAGTAGTTTGAGTAGATGCACAGCATGTAATGTTCTTTACTATTGTGGCAAAAATTGTTAAATTTAAGACTGGAAGCAGCACAAATCAGAATGTAAAACATATAATGCTATTAAAGCAAAAAATTTCAATATAACAATCGACTTTCATATTCTGATGAGAATTTACAAATCTTAAAATACTTTGACTAATTTCTTATCTAATGGAGACGATTTCCCCACAGAAAAGCAGTAATTTTTCACTGAATAGGCTCTTGTGCTTCTTAAGAGCTTAGAAGAAGAGGTCACACCCGAAAAAATGGAATTTCTTATCAGCGCTTAAGCTAAATTTGCTACAAATGCTCTAACAATTTAAGATTCTTTATTTGAAACTGATGGAATTGGAGCAGGTACATGTTTAAAAGAATATATAAATATTTATATAGATCTATCTATGGATTAATTTTGAATCTTTTTTTATATTTCTAAAAAGATTTGAAATTTTATAGAAAATATTTTAACATTTGAAAAGAACAATTTTTTATTTTAATTAGGTTTATATGAAGAAGTAAACTATATGAATCATAGCTGCACTCCAAATGTAATTTGTGTATTTAATAAGCTCCCTTAAGTAAGAGTTATAGCAATTAGAGATATAGAATAAGGTGAAGAAATTATGAACAGCTACGTTGATACAAAAAAAGATTTAAATTTTAGAAGAAGTTTTCTTAAACAAAACTATTTCTTTTTGTGTGAATGCAAAAGATGTATAAAAGAATAAAACGAAGGAGTATCATTTGTTAGGTGCTAAAAGTGCTTGAAAGGAAGAATCAATAGCAAAACTTTAAAATGCTTAGATTGCAGTGTATCAGATTAATTAACTGAATAGGAATACTAAAATATAATCTCTAAAATGGAAGAAATTTAAAAACAAACTGCATTAGCCAACTATGAAAAAGCAAATGAACTGACTGAAGCAGCTGAAAAGCTTTGCCATCCAGAAGCCCCCTATTTTAATGATATATATAACAGTAGAATAGTAGCTGCTTTAGGTGTTGAACAGTATAAAAAAGCAAATAAGCACCTTAAAAATTTTATCGAGCTTTCAAAGCATTGGTATGAAGAAATTATAGGAAATACTTTAGAAATGCCTTTTTTTGGATGGAAGTTAAATGAGTTGTCTAAGCTTAATTTCCATCTTGATAAATGTTTAGAAGCTGAAAAATATAGTGAAAGAGCACTTAAAATTCTCACTTAATATTACACTAAAGAGAGTTGTCCAGAATTGGCTGAGTTATTTTTGAGGTTAAATGATATCAAAAGCGAAATAAAGATGAAATATAATTGATATACTCAAATATAATTAAAGTTTACTAACTAAAATAAAAACAGATCAATTTAATATTAATTTTATTTTTGTAAGTGAATGCCCAGCAAAATGTTTGAATAAAACTCAAACTAAACTTACTTGCTTATTAAATATTTAAAAGGTAGAAGACTTTCAAATTATTACAGTATAAATATTCTAAAATATAAAAAAGATAGCATTTAAACTAAATTTGATTTAAATTAATTTTAATTTTTTGATAATTTTTAATTCTATTAGAAGAATCAATCAATCTTTAGAGACTAGTTAAAATAATAATAAATGAATAAATAAATAAATAAATATAAAGTTATACCAAACTGAATAAAATTCTAAATTAAAAAAATAAATCAAAATTATTGGATGTTTATTTTTTACTTTAAATAGTAATCTAACTTTATTTATAATATTTTTTGTAAATAAAATAAGCATTTAACGTTTAAGATCTAAAAAAATAAAACAAAAAAAATGGGTTTTTTTGTTGTAAATTTAAAATAATCTTCAATTACTAAGATAATTTTATTATTTTTTAAATAATAAAGTTGTTAAAATTTCTATTAATGTTGATTGATTGATTGATTCAATTAGAAATATTGAAAACTATTTCTACTTTTGTTTAATTAATATCAAAAGTTAATAATAATTAACAAAATAGATTGCTTGCAGCTTTTAAATAAACGAATAAATATAAAATTCACTTAATTTATTGTTGTTTGAAAGGATTGCTATCATATCTAACCTAAATTATTATATAGATATAAAAAATTCAACATGATGAGGCAATAATTTTAGAGGCTGACTTATTTCAAAAGCGATTAGTCAATGAGGGAAGAGTATAAAAAAATGTTAAATTAAAAAAATGCAATTATTGATTCGGAATTTGCCAATTACTCATCTGGAATACAACATGTCTAGAATAACTAATAGCAGGATATTGAAAAAAATGTAAAATTTCATCATATTTTAGAGAAAAAGAAAAAGAAATACTGCTTCATTAATTGGATTCTTTAATTAATATATCTTTTGTTAGTTTAAAAAGGAGCTTGACATTTTAATTGAGTCAAATGCATAGAAAGAAAATCATTTAAACAGTATGATTAAATGCCAGGCAATTTCTTTAATGAATTAATAGGAAACTATTGAGAAAAAAAAGAAGAAAGAAGTGAAAAAAAATAAACCCAAAAGGTAATTATCAATAGAAATAAAGTAAACTGAAAGATTGCTACCACTTTAGAATTAATCTCCAAGTGATGAATCCAAAAAAAATTCATTTTTTATTTACCCTGCATTTACAGAAGAAATAATAATGTCGAAAAAATAGTTAACAATGGAGACAATATTTGACAGCCTACTTTAGAATAAAAACAATGAAGAAGTAAAGCAAGAAAGTGAGCAATAAATAGAAAGCTAATCTATTCAAAAAGAATAATCTTAGCTAGATTACTTGAAACAAAGATATACTGAAATTCAAAATTAAATAGAGAGTGCTGAAAAAGAAGCTATTTTTGAAAATTCTACCAACGATCAATATAAATTCTAAGTCAAAAAATATGAAACAGTCTGTGTAAGCAAACAACATTTTTCAAAATATGAACAATTTATTTTTATTATTTATATTCAAAAATAAAGAATTATATTAGAAAGAAGATTTCTGAATTTAAAGAATTAATAAACATGGCTGATAATCGTTATTAAAACTTGGTAGAGCATATTACTCTTTCTAAGCAGCAAATGGTATTCATTCATTCAAATTAACTAGCTTGACTATAAAAAAACTGCATTTTAAATTAATATTTTAGCAAATTTCTCAAAACAACCTCAATTATAAAAATAACCAATTGAAAATACTGCAAGAGACAGAGCAAGAAACACTTGACACAAAAAAAGAAATCTATGATGAAGAGAAGCAAGACTTATTGCAATAAAAAAAGAAAGTGTGTGAAATATTAATAAAAATTGATTTCCTTAGTGAATAAAAGAAAAGTCAGCTTAAAACAATTGAAAATTTAGAAGATTAAAAAATATTCCTCTACGAATAAAAGCAACTTTCTTGTTATGTAGAGTAAAATATTGATGCCCTAGCCAAATTAAGTGAGTAAAAAAGCAAAAACACTTTCTTTCACAAGAACTCTATTTGAACACAATTTTTATCAATAAAAAGGGTATTTTTAGACAGAAAAATAAATTTAAATGAGGAAGAAGTGCAATAGAGACACTTAAGTTCTCCATAAACACCAATGAGAACATCAAAAAGTAGAATGACAAAATTCTCTTTTGCATTAAATAAAACCTAAAAAAATGATATTACAAGCATTGATGATTTAGACTCACTTACTAATCGCAGCAGCCAAAACTCTCCAAAACCTTAGAGATTTATGTCTAATTAAATTACAAAGATCAAACAAGAATCTAAGATCCACAGGTAGAATTCTTTGAAGATAGTAATTTAATCATTTATTTTAAATATTATTTTTAAAAGAATTTATTATTTAATATTATATTTTGTTAATTATCATAAAAAAGGAAAGAAACAGAAAAGTTGATAAGATAAATAAGTTTTGCGAAAATGATCTTTCTAAACTTATAGATGATTTAATTTAAATTTACCAGTAAATGGTGTTAGAAAATTAAAGTTTACAGAGCTAGTTTGAGTTCCTCCAAAAACAAAAAATACAATAAAACGTAGAGCTAAGGGACTTAGATTCGTAAATCTCAGATATAATTAAATCTATTTAATAAACAGAGGCAGTAAAAAATCAATTTATAATAATTTATTATTTTTATCATAATTTTAAAATCTAATGAGGTAGTTAGTATTTTTAACAAACCTGAAATATTTATTTAAAATTTTTCCTAAAATTAAAATAAAAAATATTAATTCATTCAAAAATTAAAGCTACCCTAGAAAATTATAAAATGATATAATTTGAAATAAATGAATTAAAAGTAAGTTTTACTTAAAATTATATTTAGGAATCAATCGAGCTTAAAAAGAAAGTAATTCAAAATTAAGAAAAAGAAGATTAATAGAGCCTAACATTAGAATTAGAAAAATAAACAGATTTAAAAAATGAATTAGAGACTATTTTAGTAAATGCTTTATATTTTCTTCTGTTGACTTTGGGAAGACACAAGCGCTTAATTGACGATGTGAATGATAAAGGAGATGTCAAGGTTGAAAGTGATGTCTCATTTGATAAATTTGACAAAATTGATAATATCCTAGATAAATACCAAAAAGGTTTTATGAAAAAGAAAGTATTTGAATAATTTAATAACAAAAAAAAATTTCAAAATCATTCTTCTTCAATCACTCTCCAAAAGAATATGCTCAACTATCTTTAAGTCAAGAACAGCTCTGAAGAAGATTAAAAAAATAGTTTAAATAGCAAATAAAAATTCTTTTTCTTTTTGGAGTAGCACAACTACTTCCCTTTAACTGCTAATGAATTAAAATAAACTTTATCTTTCGTATTCCCTAAAAGTTTTAGTCAGCTCGTTATTGAACAAATAATAGACTTAGTATCTAATGTAAATTATTTATTTAGAGTATTTATTATAAAATTTAAATTATAAATAATTAAATTAGGATATCTTAATTAGGTTCTTTTTGAGCAAGGATGACATCATTGAAGTTATAGAAAAATGTTTTAATACTTACGAATATTTCAAACAATTTAATATGATTCTCTCCAACTACGAATAGCTTCTTACTTATTCTAAAAAGCAAAAAACTTAACCATAAACAAAAACACCTCACGGTAGCAGGAGAATTTCTTAATATTCACCTTTTAAGAATCCACATTATATTTTATAGAAAGAAGAATCTCAATCGAAAACTCCAAAAAAAGAAAAAAAGCTTTCACTTAAATTAGAAATTTAGGGACTGGGTTTAGCTAACAGCATGGTAATTGGTAATTTGGACAGCTAAAGTAAATTACAAGACAAGAATAGTCAAAAGTATTTCAAATTATTTTGAATATTTAATTTAGAGTTTTTTTAAAAAAAATATGATTTTTTAAAAGTACAATAGAAAATGAACTTAAGGATATTGCTATTACAAAACTAAAGAGTATTTCATTTTAAAGTTAGAGAAACAGTATAGAAATACCATAAAATAGCTAAAATACAGAAGAAGAAGAGAGTCAGTTATCAAAAAAATCTTTGTCTTCTAAATCTTCTTCTGACCTAAGTGACTGTGATAGCAATTCAAAAAACAGTAAATACTTAAGCAAGATCAACGAATCTCCTATAAATTCTATAATATACGATGAGACAGATGAAATCGACTAAGATGAAAGAGAAGAGCAAGTTTTGCAATTCAAATATTAAGAATAATCTATCTTAGGTCAGTTTATCATTTTACAAATGCAAAAAAGGTCAATTAAAAATTTTAGAAATACTGTCAAAGAAGTAATCGAATCAGAAAAATATATTTTTTCCTACATTAAAAGTTATGTTCAGAAAAGTAATTTAAATAATTATATGTGCAATTAATGACCAAAATATAAAATTTTAGATTAACTGGAAGATAACAGAAAAGGTCTCATAAAAGCTCACTACTTGGATTTTAACAAACATCAACTGCAATCATTTATTAGCTAAGCTGAAAAAACACTTTAATTTAAAAAGCAAAGAGAATAACTCTTAAATGAAAAGCTCAAAGAAAGCTCTGATAAAGTGCATTAGGATGATGAAGAGGATGATGATGACGACGATAATTTGAATAATGACCAGGATGAAGAGGAAAAAGTTTTAGAAAATTTACATACATGGAAATAAGGTTTCAGCTCTTTAGCACCAGGTGATTAATCTTCTAAATTTAGATAAACATACATGGACCAAATGACTCTTTCATCTACATTATAGAAATAGTTCATATAAAAAGAAACCTAAAAATTAATGAATGACTCATTTATTATGGAGGAAAGCTAAGGATTTGGTACAAACTTAAGTCTTTAGATAGAAAATAAAGAAAAAAGTTAATAATTAATCCGTAAATTCAAATAAAAGAAAGTGGAGGAAGTTTTAAAAGAAGAACTTGATTAAGCTAAAAATTTCATCATGCTACTTGCTGAATAAAATAAATAAAAAATTTAGCCAATAAACCACTTAAATGCTTAAAAATCAAATTTCAAGTTCAAAAAAATAGATTAAAATGAACAAAGCAAAAACAATTCTACGAATTTAAAAGACTAAACTTAAAAAAGTGATCTTAATTAAACTTTTAAATCTAAGAAAAGTGTCTAAAATCAAATTTAAGTTTTCTAAGAAAACACAAGGAATAAAAATAAAAAGGAAGCTGATTATATTGATTCATAAAGAATAACAGTTAAAAATGAGATTTAATCAATCCAAAACAAGGGTGAAAACAGCCAATCTTAAAATTCTCTCAATCAAGATGCTTAGAAAAAATAATATCAATAATTATTTGACTTTGAAAACCTTTCTCCTATTGAGTAGTAATTTTAAAAATATGTTGAAGTTGAAGAAAATTATATTAAAGATTTGAAAAACAAAGACTATTTTGTAGAAAATCTCAAAACATTTCATAACGACGCCTTCTTCTTACAAAAAATATTTATCCGTAAAAAAATCTTTAGCTTTTTATTACTTTTAAAAATATATTCATTAATTATTTAAAATAGTTGGAAAAAATAGCAGCAGTGTGAATTTAATTAAAAAAAACAGTAAGCTAGAGCTTCCTAAAGGTCTATAAACTACAAAATACTTCTAGAAATTGCAAGATTTCGAAAGAAAGAAATACAAACCAATAGTTTTAAGCACTGAAAACCCTATACCTTATGAGTAACCTAAGAAAGTATAGGAAGTAGAGAAAAGTTAAACTAATCAAATTAAGCAATCAATGAGCGTTTAGTTAAAAAGCTAGTAAATAAATGCTATTTACTCTAAGTTTACTAAAAAATCAAGTATAACTGAGTAGATTTAGGAAATTAAAAGCTCTTTGGAGGCAGTGAAACAAAAATAGATGTTTAATATTGGAAAATAAAACGATGAAGAAACCAATAAAGAATCTAGCAATTTAGAAAATAAAAGCTAGCTTTAAAAAATATAAATCGATGCACTCAAAGTTTAAGATATTAAAAGCAGTAATAAAGATTTCATTGTTGCTGGTAATTATTTATATAACTCTAAATTTGATAATAAGAGATATTTTTATAAAATAAAGATAAAATATAGTCCAGCATTAATTAAAAGTTAGAGTCAATCAAGGTTAAAAATATGAAAAGCCTCGAATAACTGAAAAAAATATTCAACGTACAGGATTCAGAGTTGAATGTCAATAAAAATTTGCTAAAACACTAATCTAGCAATTCTACTGTAAACTCAAGACTTGCTTCCAAAAAGAATAGCAGTTCTTTTTAATCTTAAATGAGTTCCCCCTTCATTTCGAATTGTTAATCTTACAACACAAGTGGCTTTGACATTACTAAAAGCAGTTAAGCGTACAAAAATATAAGTCACAATAAAAGTAAATCCTATTCAAATAGTACTTTTGTATTTTAATAAACTGAGAAAATTATTTCACAAACTGAAGCTATGAAAAAAATTTTAGAAAAACCCTCTCCATATGCGAGTAACCTCTTAGATCTCAGTAAAATTAAACCAAGACAAAATAAAATTTAAGAAAACAATAAATCTGAACATAAATAAGAAGTCAAATGAATTTACAAAATAACAACAAATAAATCTAATTCAAACACATATTCAATTACATTTAATAAATTATGCATTAAATTAGTGATTATATATATATTACAAATAATTAGGTAAAATCAACATATTATTCAATTTAATTTAAAACTTAAAATTTACTTATTTCAGTATTTTTTGTTTTCATAAAAATATTTTTTAAACAAATAATTCTAAAAATATTATCATTCAATTATTTTTATTTTTAAAAATTCGCTAGTTACACACAACATTAACTATTATTATATTTAACTTTGAATTATGGAAGAAATAATTATTTTTTCTAACATTCCTTAATCTTATAAGTAAATAGTCAATTTGTGGACAGAAATAGCCTGCTTACTAAAAATTAATTAAAAAATATTATAGGAATTGTGAACTATTAAAATAAACTTTCAACTTTATATTTTTGGCATTTTTATCAAAAACTTTTTCCATTTTTATCCAAAATTAATTATGAAAAAGATCAAAATAAAATAAAGTTCTATCTATTTTTAATTAGAAATATCTGTATTTGAAATTGGATTTTTTAGAATTTTATTATTCAATTTTATCATTTTTAAATAGAAACAAATATAAAAATGAAATAAAATTGTTTTTTAAACAGTTATTTTGATATTTTTAATTAATTTATATTCCTTAAAAATGTTTGAAAATTTATATTTGATATGAATTTGTGTGTGTTTCCAAAGGTAAAATTCTTTCTTCAAACTTACTAAAAATATCTCATGCTTTCTTTATTTTTTTTGAAGAAAGAAGATTTAATTTACTAAAATATTATCTTTATATTATGATAAGTGAATGAATGAAACACAAAAAAGAAGATTTTTGATTAAGTGAGCAATATGGATAAGTTTTATTAGTTTAAATAAAAATTCTTGATTTTGTACATAAAAATCAAAGATAAAATATGGGATAGTATTATAATATTGACAATAATTATTTATATATTTTAAGATAGTTTTATTATCAAACTCAAGCCTTGGGTTCAGCGGCAGCTTGAGCTTTAGCCTTTCTCTTTCCATCCCACTTTTGGTTGGTCTTTTCTTGTCTGATGATTCTGTAAACCTTCTTCTTTCTGAGTTCAGCGATGTTGGAAACAGCCTTTTCTCTCTTGGAAACAGAGGGAACGGGGACAGAGGTTTATAAGGCGTTTTGAGCAGCACTGCTGGTGTCAGCGGTGTCATTAACTAAGCCCTTCTTGGCCTTACCTTAGTGTCTATTTTATTAAAATGAATAATGAGCAATTGCCAAAATATACAAAATTATATATTGCAAATATCTTAAGGCAGTATTTATATATGTATGTGTAAAAATAGTATAGTTCTATTAAAATGCAATTTAAATAAAATGGTTAATAAGAGTTATAAATTGATATTTATAATCTGAGAGTTGATGTTAGTTATTTGAAGTATTCAAATGATATATACCCAATACTATGCCTATTTCATTATATTTGCTTATAAAATTTATAGAATGTTTCTTCATTTACCTAGGGAAGAGAACGAGCTTGCTAACGTAAGCCAAAAGTCTCTTCTTGTTTAATTCAAGAGATTCTTGGCATCTGTTCTTTCTTCTGTGGTCAACCTTGATACCGATAGATTAGGCGAAAGCAGCAGAGAGACCGGCAGCCTTCAATTCTTGTAAGGTGAAACCTCTTCCGAGCTTGGTGGACTTGTTGTATCTAAATTTAAGTAAATTAAATGATGAGATAAGAAAAAAATGTATGAGTTAATTAATATAAACCAATCAGCATATTATTCATTCTTATTTTAATTGCGAATAAACTTTGCATAGTATTCAAAATTAACATGCATTAATTCACTCAATTTTCGATTTAATTTTAAATGAATGGATTCTATTTACTCTTAGTTTTAACCTTTTTTGTAGAATTTCAACTGTTTTTTTTCAACGAAATTCCATTCCTAAATTATATCAACATCAATCAATCAACCAATCAATTAACTAAGCAATCAGGCTTATAAATCTATCAATCAATGATTCATTTTTAATTATTATGCAATCACATTTTAATTCAGTTAGGCTTAATTTAGTTTTATTATTCCATATCCTATCCTTCCTGAATTTTTGAATATTTGGTGGCTTTATTTTGTATATTTTTTTGTTTTCGCTGAACAAATGTAACAAGTTGCTGTATTTGTTTTAAATTACATTTTCATTGTTTGTTTATTATTTTTGATAATTTCGTCTTTTAAATTTGTATTTAGATATATTAATTAGCTTGCTTAAATTTATAAGAAACTAAATGATCTACTTGGTCTTTGATTGACTCTAAGTCTGACTGACTAACTGAATGAAAACTCCCTAAATAATCAATGATTGATTGCATACTTAATTTGCTTTTAGATTGTTTGCTAAATATGCTTGTATAATGTCTACTGACTATATTCTTTTTATGAGTAGATTTAGAATACCTAAATTTAGTTATTTATATTTAGTTCAAACCCAATTTGAAGGTTGATGATATTTCAAATCTAACAATCCGATAATCAGAAAGAAGCTAAATCTACTTTACTAGATTTCCGCATGCAATACAGGTAATGAGTGAGTTCAACTTTTTAAAACGTATTCCGCATTTAATTATAATTCTATTACAATTTACTGCTAATTAAAGAATGAAATATCTATTCGAATAAAGCACCCTAATACTAGTGATTTTTATTTAATTGACTCTTAAATTGATTGATTGATTGACTGAGCGATTGACCAGCATTATTTTGGTTAAAACGAACTTTAAAAAAATAGAATTGCATGGGAAGCTCTCCCATCTTTTAGTGTTCGATGAAAATTGTAAAATGAAAAATTAAAATGCATGTTTGTATTTTGAATCAAGAATTTTTAATAAAAAATGGTGATCGGTTTATGATTTAATTTGGATTGAATGATAGATATTCACCTTTGGGTTTGCTTTCTAACAACAGGTTGTAACTTTTCAGTAGGTCTGGGGAAGACAGCGGCGGCCTAAGCTCTTCTGGCATGTAATCTAGCCTTCTTTTAGGCAGCTTGGTTGAAGAAAGTTTTAATTCTGAATTATTAGTGCTTTCTTAATTAGGCAACGGGTAATTGGTTGTTGTGCTTCATCTTTTCTTCCTAATATACTTGTTTTTCTTTTAATTTGTTTTATTATTACTAATACTTTTTTTATCCCTTCAAATAATCTTTTTGCTTTTTATTTTGATATCTTTCTAATCTGCACGCACACTTTTTTCTTCTCTCCTTTTATCAATAAATTTCCCCATCGAGCAAAAATTAAATTAATACTAATTATCTTTAGCTCTTCTTTTTCTTTGTATTTTGATAGTCATTTTTATTTGATTTGCATTCAATTCTACAAGAAGATCTTTCAAGCTCATTCACAATCAATCAACTTTCATTTTCTTTTGCTTACCATTTGCATTTAATTATTTATTTATTGAATGCGAGCATACATTTTTTTAAAATAAAAGCATGTATTTCGTTTACCATATTATTTTTAATTTTAATGCCCATTATCTATCTTTGATAGTGTTGAATTTACTTAGCACAACTAACTACCATTTAGAGTTAGTAAAATCATATCATTTTAAATAAATATTTTTCAAATTCCTGATACTGAAAAGACATCTTTTCATATCATGATCTTAAAAACAAAACATTTTTCAGTTATTAAAAGCTTAAATTAATAACATATTAGAATTATATTTATTTATAATAAAGTACCAATATCCTTTGATAAAAATTTAATTTAACTTAAAAAATGAGTTTGACTCTACTTAAATTAATTTAAGCAAAATTTTGCAGAAATTTAAATTATTTTTTAGATAAAAAAATATATTTTAGAACTAAAATAAATTTTATTGATTAAATTAGTCTTCAAGATGACAGCAATATTAAACAAATAAAAGTTGTATTTTAAATTCAATTTTTAATTTTTTGCTAATTATTCCATTTAATATTTTTAAAAAATCAATTTAGATTAAAATATAAATTTAATTTTTAATTTAGAGTATTTGTTTTAGTAAAATATTTTTATACAAACAAAATTTAATTTAATTTAAATAATTTCTCATAATATTAAATAACTAAAAACTATATCTTAAAATATTAATTTAGCGTTTCAATTTTTCAAACAAAAATGTGTTTGTTTGTTTACTTTTAACAAATATATGTATGAATTCTAAATCAAAACTAATTTTAAATAAATTTTATTTAGTTTGTCAAACAAATTTACCAAAGAAAATTTAATTAAAATTCTTTTAATCATTTTGATCTTTAATAAAAATTATTATTACAAAAAAACTATTAATTGTTAAAGGGTATTTGAAAAATAAAAGAATGTCTCTATATGAAACGGATTATAAGAAATTATTATAGTATTATTTTTATTTTATATTTACCATTTTATTTTTAATTATTTGGAAAGATATTTTAATAAAGAAGAAAAAATTTGTAAATTTATTTTAAAAATAATAATTTTAGATTTATTTAATAATTTTCTTAATTTAAAAAGTCTTACTTTAATTAAAAAATAATTTGTTTGTTTTAAAAAAGTTTTATAAAATAATTATTTATTTTTATTGTTTAAAATTGGAATTAGAAAACGAAAAAATATTTTTGCTAAATACCGCTTTATTTATCCTAAATGAGTAAAATCTAAATTATGACTAATCGGTTAGTCAGTCACTAAATAATTAGACAGTTGATATTTATGTGTTTTATATAATTAAATTAAACTTGATTTAGCGATATCTATTTTTCTTGTTTTATATGAAGGAATTAATTTGATGGCTGTTCGAATTCCTTATCGTTTAAAGCTATATTGTCAAAAAGTTAAATAAACACTAAATTTTTCATTTAAAAGATGTTTCTTATACATATAAACCATTAAATAAAGTATTTACTTGTGCATATGAAGGTTAATAATTAATCAATAAATCTTACATCTAACTATAAGACTGTGAAAGATTGAATGAGTGAATGAATTAATGATTGAACTATCAAATGAAGATGAAAAACTCTCTTCTTTAAATTAAAAACTAAAAATTTTGAAAAAAATTAATATTTTTACAAACGACAAAAATTTATAAAAGATTGAAAGAAAGAAAAAGAGTATTACAAAAAAGGAGTAAATAAAATTACTGTTTAGAGTTCTATAGATCGATTGACAAAGAGATAAGCGAATCAATAATTAAATGAATAAGCAATATGTAGGTGAAGTGACTTAAGACAGCCAGAGATGGCCTCGTCAGCCTTAATAATAACAACAACAATAGCAATAATCATAATTAGTTTAACAACAAATATAACAACAAGCATTGTAATAATAGTCTTAACAATAGCTCTTATAGTAATAACAGCAATAGTAGATGCAAATGCTTGAATAGAAAGAAAATTTTTCAGCTTAATTTATGGCATATTAAGGTTAGCAACAAGCTTAGTTTTTACAGTAGGCATCCTAGCAATAGCTTTCACAATAACCCAATTTTTCATAAACTTAATAACAGCCTCTTTCATATCGCCTCAATACTGATCAATCTAAATCTCCCAGAAGGGATAAGGTTGGTCTTTCACGCAGTTAGAGTGGTGGAAATTATCAACCCTAATTGGATACATTTTACTTAACTGGATGGGGTAATTCAAAATGTGGCTAATTGAGTGCATCCAAATTTACAAATAATGCAATTTAGTAAATTATTCATTAAACTTAATTGACAATTAAATGAAGTAACTAAATTTTTTATTAAGGGCATTTGGAAATCGCGTTATAAGTGTAAGTGCTGGTGAGAATCACACTATGATTATTGACCGTAATTTAATTAGAAAACATTTTTATTTTATGGAGTATTTTATTGAATTATTTACAAAATAAATCCTTTAAATTATTCAAATAGTAGTTAGAAATATAGTTGTTAGTTAATACTACTTATTAATAAATATTTAATTATTAAATATCAATAGATAAATAAGAACTCTATGCTTGTGGTAGCAATGCTTATGGATAATTGGGCATTGAAGGAGTCTCCTATTTAAATAAGCCCACACCCATTCCAGTATATATTTGCAAGTATTATCCAAATAGCTTATCAATATTTGTATTTTAAAAGGGATTAAAAGATGTTAAAATTAGCATGGTAAGTTGCGGCTCAGATCATACATTCGCTTTAACAAGTAAATTTAATTAAATTAAAGAAATTCAGTTAATTTTTTTCATATTGTGCTGATTATCCAGCAAGGCATTTGATTATTTATTAATCTAAGTATTTTTTTTAATTAAATATAAACAGCATAAGGAGAAGTATATGCATGGGGTTTGAATTTAAAAGGTTAGTTGGGATTAGGTAATTTTGAAAATTAGTTCTCACCAGTCTTAGTATATTCTCTCCTTCCTCTTGGTCAAAATAACAAAAGAGCTAAAAAGAAAACCAATGAAAATGAAAATGACCCTAATTCCTAACACAAACGTTTGAAAAGCGCTAACGAACTAAGAGGATAGGGAGAAGATTAATCTCCAGGACTTAAAGACAGATCTAACTCCATAGAAAACATGATGGAATAATTAAATCGCATAAAATTATCAGAAAAAACTAATAAACCTAAAAATAACAGTAACAGTGGATCTCACGGAAGTGTAAATTTTGCTGGAAGTGATATATCAACTTAGATTTAATTGTCTAATGATGAAATTGTATCATATATTGCATGCGGAACCCTTCACACTGTTGTAGTCACTTGTAAAGAATTTATATCATTTTTTCAATAAAGAATATTTTTAATTCTGTGAATTTTCAAATATCAAAACAAACAATGATTTTTAGTTGAATTTTCTTTGATTTATTTAATTTATTTTATTAAGTATTAAATAAATATCTTGAATATTATTTTAATTAGCAAAAAATAGATTGTTTTCTTGTGGTTATGGTGAAACATATGCTTTAGGTCATGGAGATAAATCAACTTTAAATGAGTTTAAGTTGATTTAAACAATTAAATCATAATAATAACAATATGGAATGAATAGAGGAGCTCTTGATGCTTCTCCAAGGTTAGAAAAAATAGAAAAATTATCTTGTGGATTAAGCCATACAACCTGTGTTATTGGAGGTCGTGCTTATGTATGGGGTTATTGTGGCTAAAGAGATTCACTTATTTACTAATACCCTACTGAAATGGATTTCTAGCAGGGATAAACTACTTAAAATGTATCATCAAATATTATTGATACCAGAGCTGGAGATTGTTTTACTCTCTTCCTTAACAACAAGGTTTGTTGAATATAATTCAATACTTTTTTAAATCAAACACTTTTAGATTATATTTTTATATGAATGCTTCATAATGTAATTTTTTTATTTCTATAAATAGGGAGATGTTTACGCTCTTGGTGAGAATACAGAAGGACAGCTCTGTTCTGAGTATAACAGTCCTTATGAGATCCCTTAAAGAATTAATAGCTTACCCAGCATTAGTCAAGTATTAAAATTATTTATTAACATCTCTGGTTAATTTAATCAATTTTTAAAAAAATTAAGATTGCTGTTGGAAAAAATTATTGTTTGGTGATTTCTCGTGATTTAAAATATATTTTTGGATGGGGATCAAATGCCTTTGGTCAAATAACAGGAAGATTAACTAGCAGTCCTGTTTTATGCTAGCCTGTAAAAGTATAAACTATAAACCCTGAAAATAAAGATATAAAATTGATTTGTGGTTCATATCACACAATTATGCTCTCAAGCAAATCTTTAACAGGTAATGAATTCATTTTGAAAGAAGACGAATAACCTGTATACAGCAAAGATCTGAAACTGGACAGTGGGGATAATGTTGGAAATGAATTAGAAAAAATTAAAAAATAAAGCTAGATAGAGAGTGATAAATACTAAAAACTTATTGAAGAAAAACAAAATGAAATTGAAGCTCTTAAAAAATGTAACATGAATTTAATAAAGAATCAAGAAAAGAATGCAAGAGATATCAAGGACTTGAAGTTGAGAGAACATGAATTCTAAAAGTAACTAAAGGAAGCTAAATAAAGAGCTGAGTAAGCTATGGCTTTAGCAAATAATTAAATTGGCACTAATAATAATAACCAATAATAAATGAATGAATTGTCTAAATTTTAAATCAAGGGTATTGACAAATATAAAAACCTTAACTTTAGAATGTTCAATTCTAATTTAGACATTGATTTCAACGAACTCACTACTGAAGCTAAAATTAGTGAAGGTGGTTATGGAATTATCTATAAGGCCAAGTGGAGAGAAACAACTGTAGCTGTTAAGAAGTTTAAGATGGTTCATGACGAAAATACCGTTAGAGATTTCCTTTCCGAGTGCCACGCAATGGAAGCTCTTCGTCATCCAAATATTGTTATGTTCTTAGGTACTTATTTTTTTCATCTTTAATATAATAATATTATTTCATTTTTTGAAATTTTTAAGACTTAAATTTGATTATTAAGTAAAAATTAATTTTAATTTAAAGAATTAAAATATTTCCAAATTTTTTTCTAAAGTATTTGACATTATTCATTTAGATATTTAATATAATTTTTTATTTGTATAACTTATTTATATTAATAAACAAACCTTTAATAATAGGTGCATGTACAAAATCTCCAAATTTCTGCATTATATTAGAATACTGCTAAAAAGGTAGTTTGTGGGGTTTACTTTAAAGTGATGTAAAATTATCTTGGGAAGATAGACGTAGAATTGCATTAGATGCAGCAAGAGGTGTACATTACTTGCACTCTTCAAACCCTCCTATTTTGCATAGAGATCTAAAAAGGTACAATAAAATCACAAACAAGATAAATTTGATCATAATTATTATTTTAATAAAAATAGTTTAAATTTATTACTTGATGACAATTTAAGATGTAAATTAGCTGATTTTGGATGGACCAGAGTAAAAGATGATAATTATATGACAGCTAAAATAGGTAATTACAAGTTATCAATTTTTAAATATATTAATAAATTAAATGATAATAGGAACTTATCAATGGATGGCTCCAGAAGTCATAAGCTCAAATATTTATACTGAAAAGGCAGATGTATTCAGTTATGGCATTATTCTATGGGAAATCGCTTCAAGAGAACCTCCTTACAGAAGTAAATACATTAAAAACAAAAATAATTAATTTAAATAAAACAATCATTTTTATAATATTAGACAAGACTGGATCAACCGTCTCAGTAGAAGTAGTTAAAAATAATTTACGTCCTATCATTCCTAAGAATTGTCCTCCTTAATTCGCTGACTTAATGCAAAGATGTTGGGTAAAAAAATATATTATTTTAAAGTATGTTTTTAATAAAATATATTCATTTCAAAATAGGATAACAATTAAAGCCTTAGACCTTCTTTCAACGAAATAATAAAGGAACTTGAAAAGATGAATTTCTCAAAAACTCCTTGAATTTTATGATAATAGAAAAATAAAGTAAAAAACAAAAAGCATCAAGATTTATTGCTTGCCTTGCTTACTTGTTTACTTGCTGCTTTCTTAATTAATTAATATATATATAAATAATATAAAATAGAATAATTATTTACAATATTCTTTATCAAATAAAATATAATTTAAATATAAGATAAACCTTATAATACCTATGACTCAAATAACCAATAAATAAAAAGAACTTGTTTTATTTATCCAACTTATTAATTCATATCAATCAATAAAGCAAATCTGCCAAATGTAAATATGCTATAAGAACTCTTTTAATTACTATATTGCAAATATCTATTTATATTTTCTTTTAGTTGTATTCTTAGATATTTTAGCATTTAATAATTCGTTTCTTCTGATGTTTTCCAATATTTACTTTATTATTAAATTTATCATAAATAAGTAATTCTTTTTTCATGTTTCTCAATTAAATTTAGTCTTATTCATTAAACTTTAAATAGAAAAAAAATAAACTTTTTTTTATTTTTATCAAGCAGGGTTATCAATTTGAATGAAATTTTAAAATAAAATCTAAAATTTATTTTATTTAAATATTTTTTAGTATATTTTAAGGAGATATCTAAGTCAATAACACCCCTGTTTTTAAATTATTTAAATTAAAAATAAACTTTTTATTTGCTTTAAATAATAAAGATTGAGTAGAAGTTAATAAAATTTCATAAAAATGTATGAAAATAGATTTTAATAAAAAATGGAATATAAAATTATGTCAACATTATGTGAGTTTAAGATAATAAGATGTACAAATATATTTTATTTAATAATAAATATTACTTTTTATATTTATACAAAATCAAAACAGTACATTTATTTTAAGTTTAAGTTGAATTAATTAATTAAAATTAATATTTTTGTAAGTTTTTTTTTAGCATTAAATTATAACTTGAATAGGAAAAGTAAAGTTTATTATTAAAATGATTGTTTTTAATTCTATTTGCAGTATTTTCTTTAGTTTGTAATAAATATTTTAGTGTTAACTTTAGTTTAGAAATAGGTTTCTAATCTAAAAAAAAATAATAATTTTAAATAAATCATTTAATTTAAAGATAAAAAAATCTTAATTAGAATTAAAAACAGCTTTACATTTCAATATATTTTCTAAAAATAATAGAAACTCATTTTATAATTCTTATTCACATTTTTAGAAATAATAATCGATAATATTATAAAACATTAAGAATATTGTTAATAAAAATCAAAATAAATGTTATTGAACTTAATCTTATCATTTTTTAATAGAATATTAGATAATTAAACTAAGTTAATCTATCTCTTAAACTTATGAATTAAAACTGAACATTTAAAAAAAATAAACTTAAGTCTATTATAAAAATTTACTAAAGCTTGAAAGGAAATATTAGCTCAATGTGTATTATTTATTTTCTTAATTATCAAATTTAAACCAAAAAGATATTTTAAAATTTGATACAAGGCAAGTTTTTAAACTCCTGGATTTATTTAAAAAAAAATATTTTAAATTAAATTAGGTTTATTCATTCGTTAATGAAATTAAAAAATTAATTTTTATATTAACTTATTAATTTAAATTAAAAATACTCTGTTTGATTGAATACCATTTGCTTATTTTATGATTAGTTTTATGAGCTAAATTGTTAAAATAATCGTCTATTTTAAAATTCAAAATTATTGAATGTAAAATAATATTTTTTGCTTAGATTTATAAATATATGATAGAAATTTTATGCATTTAATGCTTCCTTAAACCAAATTTCAACGAATAAAAAGTTAAATCCGCAGGATATATTAAAATTAATGAATCAAAAAATAGAAAAAGAAAGAGAATACTAAACAAAATATATAAAAGGAGATATATTTAAATTATTCAAAAATGAATGAATTTGTTAAAGAATGATTGCATAGAGCATTTTTGAATACATGATTGAAGTTGCATTATATTTTATTTTTTGTATGGAATTAATTTAGATATAATAATCAAACAATCAATCAATCAATCAAAGAAACATCCAACCTGCATTGAATGTATTATTAAATAGTTTAAAAAGCAAGTAATAATTTTTATATATCAATAGAGATTTCATTATATAATCAAAGAAGAAGATAAATAATTTACAGGCTCACAAGCAAGCAAGTAAAAAAAACTAACAATTAATTAATTAATTAAGATAAACAGAATTATTATAGGAAGAAGTTAAAGGAATATCATTTAACATTAATTTAGGAATATTTACAAATTAATATAAAATGGCCACTACAACTAATATTCTTCATGACGTTGTTAGAGATTAGTCAATGGTAAATTATGTCTCAAATAGAGATAGGTAATTTTTTATTAAGCGATATTATTAAAATCCACACATATTTTAATGGGATACTCAATTAATTAAACTAACTGGTAACAATAGCAATATACAACAAACTTAAAGATAGATTGGCTTGAATATATTGTTAAGATTATCAAAAATATTTAAGGCCTGATCTATCGATTATATATAAATGGAATCAATTTTACATTTAGAACTAATATGAAGTTTCAATATTATAAATGAGTGGATTTAGAATAAAACTTAAATATTTTCATAGCTTGAATAATTTATTTTAAAAATTAAATATTATAGACCTCTCTATTTTAAGAGGCCTCTAGTGCCTCAAATGACTGACATTCCCTTGCATATCTCTCGTCCTCCTGTAGATTAACAAGTGGATTATCAAACTATGTAGATGCAATAAAATGCTACTATTGTTGAAGCACCTACAAAAGATGCTTTTGTACAAACTGATTATAGAGAAAGTGAGACTTAAACTGATCCTTATACTCCTAAATGTTTTGTTCGTGATGGAGATCATCCTGAGGTTATGGAATTAAAAGATTATAAGTATGGAAAGGGACTCCCTGCATCAATTGAAGAATTAGAATAAATTGAGTTAAATCGTGAGAAAGTGTGGTTTGAAAACTCCTTGCCTCCCATTTCTGATGAAGCATCATTTAATTTACGTCGTAAGTTGATGGAGGAATAAGAATTGCGTGAATGGAGCAAAAAAGAAAACGAAATAAAAAAGTAGAATTTTTAATAAATTACTTTAAAAAATTATCAAATTGTTTATTATTAAATTATAAACTTTTTCTGCACAGATCAATCAAACAATAAATTTTTAGATATGAACAAGCTTATTTAATATCATTTTTGAAACGAATTTACAAGATTAAAATTTAGGTTTGAAATGTTACAAGTATTTTCGAAAGTAAAATGAATATCAATCAATCAACATTTAAGCTAACTTTATTGCAAATATCAAAAGCTAAAAAAAATATGGATTGAATTTTTATAAATAAATACAATAAATAGTCCTTAAATTATTATGAAAAAATATTTCAATTTATAAATCTTAATATAGAAAAATAAGTAATTAATAAATAATTCGTATTTGAATAGATTCTAAAATGAGAAACTTTATTTGCTCCAATAGGCTTTGATTGAAAGAGAAAAAGAGGTTGAAGATAAAAGCCAAGAAAGAATAGAAGAAATCAGGTAGTAAAAGACTGAGCACAAGAACAGATAGATTGCTAAAATTCAAAGAAAGAAGATTAAAATTGACAGAAAGATGACTAAAAGCAGAAAAATGCAAGGTAAGGAGACTTTGAAGCGTGATATCATTGAGGATTATGCAAACTTCGCTTCTAGAGTTTATGCTGGTATTACTCATGAAGGTCTCTCTCTTGATAAGATAGCTAATAAGGTAATCAAAATTAAATTTTCTAAATCTATCATTAAAACATTAATTAAAATTAGTATGAAGTACAACCTTTAGCGTTAGGAAACTATGAAATGCTTCAAGCACTTCACGAAGGCATTCGTCCTAGGGAATTCGAGACCAGAGTTAACCTCAAAAAAGAAATTAAGGAAATTGAGAAAAATTATACAAGATTAGTAATTAATTAAAATATATTATAAAAAATTCTTAAAAATTATTAAACTATGCATTTATTAGGAAAATTACCATAGAGGAGAACTTAAGAAGGCCTAAGATGAGATAAACGGAGTTCATGAACAAAGTAAAGCCTAATAACAATAAGAAGGAAACAACTTTTCTTATAATAATTTCAAAAATAAAATTCGTCCTTAAACTCCTACTTGGAAATATGAGTAATAAATAAATAAATAATATAGAAATTTCAAAAAAATAATTAAAATTATTAATAAAAAAGTGCTGATTTCAACATTACTCCTTCTCTTATCACAGAAATTTAGGATTATAGAGGACCTAATGGAGTCTAATTAATGCAAGCTGCTGATAAAAGAGAAGAAGCTGTTCTCCTTTTACAAAGATTGTTAAGAGGTAGAACTACATAGAATATTATGTACGAAGGTAAGAAAAAGCGTACTGCACTTATTGAAGAATTGCTAACAGTAGCTCAAATTGAAAATTTAGAAGAAGATAAAGCTGAAGAAGTTCTCATGCAACAACATGAAGAAAAGGTTAAGAATGCAGTATTAGAAAGCATTTAAGGAGAAGTTATAGCAGAAACTATGGATGAATTATCAAAGGAATTACTTCGTATCAAACAAGAAAGAAAGATCCAACAAATGGTTGAAATAGCTGAAAAGGACAGAAGAATAAGAGAAATAGAAGAAGCTGGTAAAAGACAAGCTGAAGAAATTTTAAGAGATCGTGAAGATGTCCTTCACAATTAACTCATTAGAGTTCACCAGGGCACTGTAGATACATATTTAGATTGGTTGATGTCAAATGCTTTAGAACAATGTAAATAAATAATCAGAATATTATTTTACCAGATTAAATCCATTTAAACAAAAAACATTGTTTAAAATAAATAATTATTTTGTTTAATTTATTTATATCTTAAAATTTACTTAAAATTAAATAAAAGCTTCTGCAAGACAAGCCACAATAATGACAAATTTAAGAAAGGCAAAATTCAACTTACCCTTAGAAGACTTCGAAAGAAAATATAATAATAACCAAACTCTTATAAAGGATCTTGTACACTCATTCCTAATTCCAAATGTTCAACGTTCCAAGCTTAAAAAATAAAGTAAATTTTTAACTTAAAAATAAGATTTTAAATAAAAAATTATAAATAGTTCAATTAGAAGAAAAGAGATTTAGCGAGGCTGCTAAGAGATCTCTTCAACAAACAATAACCCGTGCATCAAATAAGCACGCAAATGTGTAAAATTGAATATGGCTATGATAGTCGCTCTAGGGATAAAATGTAATTAATAATATCTTCTAGTTTTAATGACAACAAATAAGTAAAAGAAAAAACAAACATTTTCTTAATTATTTTTAAGTTTTTAAAGAGCAGTAACCAATCAACCAATAAAAAATAAGTAAATAAATAAATCACCAATAAACCAATAAATAAATAAATCAAACTATTATAAAATAAATAAAAAATGATAAATAAAATAATCAATTCATTATAAATTCAAATATATTATACATGCCTGCTTGCCTACCTACCTAATACATATAAAAATAAATTTATTGATTTCTATAATATTACATTTATCTCACTAAATTAATAAGTCAATAATAGTAATTTAATATGAATTTTTCTGTTTATGTATATAAACATTTTTATTTTTCTTTGAGACAGTATATTATTTTTGATGTAAAATATCTTTTTTCTTAATTTGTATTTTTAGCAACAAAGATCATATATTGCTGTAAAAATCTATTTATTAGTTTTATTTTTTTCAAATTCTTTACTAGAAAAAATAAATTAACTAGATCAAATAAATAATTTAGACAAAGCTTTTAATAATAATATCATAAATCAATTGCTTAGCACGATAAATACTGCGTTATAAAAAATAAGCAAATTTCAATAAAAAGATCAAATATGTTGATAATCAAAATTACAAAGAGCAACGTCAAAAAAAATATTTAGCATCAAAAATTAATTTAATTTTTTCACACTCACTCACTCAGTCAGATAAATTTTGATTTTTTTAGTTTGTGATTATTAATTAAGGATTTCTCTCTCTAATTAGGTTCATTATTACACTACTTCTTTTCTTAATATATAAATTTATTTTGCAACACGATTTAATTTTTTTACGGTTGCGCTTTATCTTACTTCAGTAGATTTGAATAATACATTCAAATTATTTGCTTACAGGATAAAAAAATAATTAAAAATCTCACAATTTATGAAAAATATCGTTTGAGGATTTGAATGCAAGGTAATTTCGAAAATAAATATTTTTTTTAATTTCATTTGCATCCACTTGAATTTGAATTTAGATTACAAGTAGAAGGAACTTGAAAATTTTTGAATGGTGGTAAAATGCTATTTACGTAAACACTAAAATTTTAGAATTAGAGTGTAGATAGAAAATAGTAACATATAACATTTTATATCGTTTTGAAATTTTTACATAAATCTATTTAATAAATGTGATGGAAGATTAATGAGTTTTATTTTTTTGAATCTTTTAGTATAATAAAAAAAGCACTGAATAATAAATAAGATAGTAAGTAAGTATTAGTGAAATAAAACAAAATAATTATGAAAACTTGCATCTGGGTAGTAATAGGATTTTTAAGTGATAATTGAATGAAAATATACTTAGATATAACAATAATAATAAATTTGGTGATATTTATTTGATAAGAAATTTTTAACTAATATAAGTTGCTAGTCCATCTTGCCAACTTGACTTCTATTATCAAGCCAAGATAAATTTGGGCTAATAATTAATAATAGTTCTTTGTGAGTTATACCTATCTTTTTCAAGGTATTCTTCTTACGTGCAGACTTTTTTATAACTTTTATCACCTAATTGTATAATTATTCAGATCAACAGAAAATTTTTTGAACAGTTCCTTTGATTGTACCTTCAATAGGGAAATTATCACCAGATACTAGAGCAAGATAGCCTTTACGGAAGTCGCTATTGTTAACAAAACTGCTGCATGGTCCTTAGAAAAGATATACAATACCCATTATACAGAAAATGCATTCAATAATACCAAAACAGCAACAGAAGAAAAGGCAAGCTAGAACTTTCATTAAACCATTTTTACCCTTTGAGATAGTTTCAAAGCACATATTGCAAGTACGGATGTATGCATTCAAGAAACAATAGAAAGGGAACCTTTTTATTAAAATTAAGAAAGTTAAATATATGATTTTTGAATTTATCTTTGAAAATTTAGTAAATAATTTATGCAGCTCAATCCTTGATGATAGATTAATACTAAGTTTCATCTCATTTTAAAACTCAAAAATTTTAGGTTTAAAAGGTATGAAAGAAGGGAGGAATGTCTATAAGATTGTAATGCTAACAGAAGATTATTCAATTTTTAAAATGATTTTACCAGCATTGGCAGGTGCAGAAAGCAATGATGTATTTAATAACGGGATTCATTTTGAAGTAATTTTATTTTTTTTTATCTAATTAATATTTAAGTTTCTTTTTTTTTTGAAAATATTATATGAAAGATCTGTTTACCTCAACTAATAAATATTAATTAACTTATTAAAAAAAAAGCAATAATAAAGCTCATAAATTATTGGTCAATACATTAACAAAATTAAATATAATATCTATTTACTTATTAACAAATTGTATCACTTAATCAAAAGACAGAGAAAAAAAGTAAGATAAATAAATTTTTTGTTAAGTTTCTTCTTATAATTGAAAACATTAGTCTGTCTGCATATCAACTCAACGCAACTCGATGAATCAATCTACTTGAATAAAAAACAATTCATACTTTCAAAGGCATTAGTTTTTCTTAAAAATTTTGTAAGTTGAGGTAACTTTTTTTATTATCAAACATTTAATTCCTGTCTAAGCATACTAAAAAAGTATCAAATTTTAATAGCTTCATTTTTTTAAATTATTTTTTATTATTTAATCTATCAAAAGAAAAAAAAGATTTCTTAAAGCTTTCATTAAAAAATTCTTACAACTAATTTCGAACGAAAACAGTTAATATTCATTTGTATTAATTAAGTAATTCAAACAAAATGGGATAATTTTAAGTAAGAGCTACTCAATTACCATAAAAATATTCGAAAAATAACTAAAATTAAATTAAATTAATTTGTATCGTATTTTTGGTTCGAAAATATCTTTATGAACTATTATGATGTATTTGGTATTTGTTCTTATTATATCAATTTAAATATCATTTTATTTTTGAAAAGAAAAATCTATGCTTTTTAGATATCAAGAATACTTAATTTAATTTCACAGCCATATGCAATTTTAAAAATTATTTGTAATTTTAAGTATTCACTTAAGATTTATTCATTAAAATATAATTGAGAAATTAGTCGAAATTAGTTTATATTGGTTTTGAATTAATAGATTTGTAAAACTAATCAGTATTTTAAGTAAACTTTTTAATTTAATCGAAAGTTCAATTTTGTGCTTGCTTTTGAGCTATTCTATTTTTAAGGAATTCTGAAAATTTAATTTCTTTTAAGTGATCTTAAGAAAATTTAATTCTGAAAAACTAATTTGAAGTAATTTTTAGATAAGAAATTGTATTAAATTTATTTTATTTTTTAAATAGCAATAAGTAATTAGCTAAATGGCTAACTAAAATATAAGTTATTTTCTTTTATTAAATTTAATTGTATTATAGAGATTACACAGCAATTATATTTTATTCTAATTTTTAAAAATTAAAGTGTTTTGTGTTCAGTCCTATTTTAATTACTGTCTGTCTACAAGTCTTTGCGATTTTTAAAAGTGTGAAAATAAATTCATTTTTAAATGATTGGAAAGATGAAAAAGCTATTAAATTATATTAAAATTAAGAATATAAAAACTAAGTTAACTTCGCTGGTTCAGATGAAATTTATGCCAAAAACTTATAGTGTGTGTTTTAATCATAAAACATTAACATTTTTAAATAGAATTTGTAGAGGATTTCTCTTATTTTCAATAAATTTAATAATTATTGCAAAAAGGCGGACTATTCTTTTAAAAAATTAATCTATCTATCTATTTATTTATTTGAAAGGAATATGAGCCAAATAGAATAAGAATAAAGCGAAGATTCACAAATATAATTTTTAGATCAAAGGTTGAAGGATGCAAATAACGCGGATAACAGTAAAAAACAAGTGAGCGACCTATAGTAGCAACTACAAGGTTAGAATAGATCAGGTTTTTTGTTTGAGTAAATCATGAGAATATATTGTCACTAAGATATCTTTTTTTAAATTTATACATTCTTATAGGAGATGAAAAAATTTAAGGGCAAGCTAAAATTTAATCATAAAAGGCAACTAATAATAGCTAGAAACAGACAATTTTTATTGATGATGATGAGAGAAATAAAGAATAGGATAATCAGGAAAATAAAGTTACTGAATGGCCTAAATGCGAAATGTGTGATTTCAAGTTATATTATGGAGTATGCATCGATCCAAATTGCCCTAAATAAGATCAGATGCTTTTAGTCTGCTTAGAATGCCACAAAAAAGAGCAATTGAGATGTGTAAAACTTTTAGAGTATTCAGAAAATATACTTTTTTCAAAGGAAATAAAAGTACTTTTGAGATACAAAAAATCTCGCCATTTAATTGTACTTAAATCTACCCAAGAATATTAAGAAGGAAACCCCAATTTGATGTGTAGCAAACTAGATGATACTTTAAAATATTATAGGAAGTCTATAGAGCGACTATTTGATTTAGATAAAAATTACTAAAAAACTAATATATGGAGAAAGGAACTAGTTAGATAGGTTTGTCTTAACTTAGAAAAAGAGAAAAGCTCATATAATCCTTAGCAAATTCAGTTTTTGGAGTTTATAATTGGATTTCATAAATAAACTATTCGAAATTTTGTAGTAAAAAATATGCGTTCATAATAGGCTTACGATAGCGATATTGTATACTTAGATAAAGCTGATAGCGTTGTCAACACTCCTATTGGCTAAAAAGGAACATCTGTTGTGATTAACCTCACTTCATCTACTTTATCAAATCAAAATAAAGGAAACAAAAATAAGGGTTTAATAATTTAAGGAGAATAAGTAGTGATAAGTGAAAATGAAGACGTTAATAATGAGAGTAAGGAGTTTATTTTTTTTAATATATTTGAAGACACTTAATTGTTTTACATATTAAATCAGGTAAATCTAAAAAGGGAGGCAAGCTTTAGATAATTGATGTAAATGAATCATAAAATTAGCTAAAAGAGTTGCTCAATCCCAGCGAAGACAAACTTAGAGAGTTACAAGAAAAAGAGAGATAGAAAAGAGAAAAAAATGCTAAAAAAATAAAAAAAGATTTATTTTTGGAAAAGAGTTCTTTGTACTAATAGTAACAGGTTCTGAAAAAAGAAAAATCAATGGATATAGAAGAATTCTTTAAGCAAAAAGAAAAAAAATAGATCATCTCTGAAGAAAAAATAACTCGCTCTAGATTAAAATAAAAAACAAAAACCTCAAATATCTTCAAACCACTTAAAAACAAAAAAGACTTAGTTTAAAATTAGCAGAATTCAGAATTGCAATAGAATAATAGGAATAATAAAACAATAAATGATTATTTTCAACCTATTTAAACTCTTCATTCTAAAATTAATGTTAAGCAAGAAGATTAAGAGAATAAAAAAGATGAAATTAGTGCAGATTCATATAAAAATTAGCACTATGATATGGAAATAGAAAATAACGAAACTAAATATCAACTTTTAAAGAAAGAATTAAAAAAAGAATCAAACCAAGACGGGTTAAAAAGCCCAACTAATTCTAGCTTTTCTAAAGAGTTTGTTACCAAAATAGAGTATGACAGAGTACCTTATTTCAGAAAAAGTGAAAATAGTGATTAAGAATAGGAAATCGATATTATTTTAGATGATGATGAAGAAGAAGTAGTAGAGGAAAAAGATAACCAATAATAAGTTGTATAATAAGATATATTGAATTCATAGGAGAAATCAGGAATGGAGAAGAGTAGTATGTATTAAAATTAAATTAAAGAAAAAGAAATTTCCTAACCAATTATTGAGGAAAACACAAATAATTAAAACGAAGCATAAAATATAGTCTCTGAAAACTAAGCTAAGGTACTTGTAACTTAAAACTTAGAGAAATCTGACAATCTAGAAATAGAAGAAAAACAAAATAAATCATTGAAAAATCCAAGTAAGGATAGTCAATTTGCAGATGATTTGGAAGACGAGTATTATGTTGATTAATATTTTAATGAATTTAAAAAGTCTCCATCTATCTCCAATATGTATGCAGAAGACTCTATACTTAGTGCTCACAAAATATAGCTTAATGTTAGAATAAAGAGAGTCTTTTATGAAGATTACTATTTGGGTCAATCTAGCGAAACAGAATAGGAAGAAAATAAGTAAGGCTCAATTGATGCTTAAAATAAAGAAGAAATTCAGTTAGTCTAAGCAAATAAAAATTAAGGCAAATATTAATATTAACATTTTGAATATTTAAATTAATACTTGGATGATGAAGAATTAACTGACAGAATAATTAAAACTCCAATAAAATCAGATGCAGTGAGACTCTATTTTAATTTTGAGTAAAAATTTCTTTGTTTTAATTACAAAATTAATTTAATTTCATTTAAATTTATTTAGAGGTAATTATACAAGCATCTAATCAGTAAAGGCTTTGGAAGAAATCCTACCTAAATATGAATAACTAAATGAGCTATGTATTAATTTGAGGTATTTTAGAATGCAATTATTGCATATATTTAGATAAATATTTTATTGAAAAGGAATTGTTTTGTATGGATGGAGATTGAAATTTTAGGAAGAAATTTAAGATTGCTCAAGAAGCTGAGCAAGCTATCTCTAAATCTCAGGTAAACATAATTTTTAAAAATAATCTTAAATTAAAAACATATTTAGCAAAACTCAAATAGAAATATAACACTTATTTGGTCTTGTAAAGCACCTTAACAGAATAAGCAGTCTGTAGAGTTTAAACATCGATTTAAGGTAATAATTTAAAAACATCTTATATTAAATTATAATTTAATTTTTTAATCTATTTTTAGTGAAAATGTTTTCAAGGGTATCGATAACCACTCTCTATCAGTTATTGGTATAGAAGATTTGCAAGTTCCTGAGGTTTCTCTTCACTTAGAGTAATTTTTATTTCATTTTATCATTTTCAATTTAATGAGATGACATTTAAACTTTTTGGAGAAAATTTTTTAAAAACTCAACTAAAATACTTTTTTTCTCCCCCATAATAAATTATTCGAATTTAAAATTTTTAATAAATTAATTTTAAATTGTTTTATTTATTTATTTCGTTTAAAATGAAGATTTTTATTTTAAGAAAATGGTCTTGTAATGATAAAAAATATTTGTTGGTTGATATTAATAATTCCTTTTTTATAAAATATTTAGTGACTTTGATTTAGAACAAGATTCAACTCAAATAATTCTAAATGTTTTCTGCAGAAAGAACAAGAGATTGAACAAATTGTATTTGGTCAACTAGTAAATATTTAGGTTTTTAATTTAAATTTTTAAACCTTTATTTGAAAATAAAGTGGTGACATGAATAAAATTCACTTGGTAAACTTTATTTGCTTTTTGGTTAAGAGACAAAGAATAAATGAAGTTGTGTTAAGAATTGAGTAAGCATTTTTCATTTTAATTAGATCTAATTGCTCTTTAAATAAACAAAAGTATTACTGAGTTGAAAAAGAAAAGACTGAGTGAAATAATTAGTGCCTGCTAATCTTCTCAATCATTAGTTAAATTAGGCTTTGAACTCACGTAATAAATATTTAAATTTCAATATTTGACTTTTTATAAAAATCAATTAGAGGAAAAATATCACCAAGTGTGATGGAAGAATTCAGCCTTATAGGAGAAAACTGTAAGTCTTTAATATAGTTTTACATGGATATTTCAGACTTAGAAAACGATGATCAATAAGTATTATCATTTATTAGAAGTTGTGTTAACAATTGCAAAAATCCGAACAAACACCATGTTATTAACTTGAAGTAAAATTTATTTGAGAGTTTAAATTTATTTTAATATTAAATGTAATTCAATAATATCAGAGGAAGAAATCTAGACAAAGACATCAAAGAAGCAATATTTAAAACATAAACAAAAAATTTTAGAATTATATTTTGAATTAAAGATTAAAAATTAAATAAACCTGATGATCAGGGAAAATTTAAATTAAAGTGTCAAGATAAATATTCATTCAAAAAACTTATAATCAAGTAAGCTTGAAATTTAAGACTATTATATTACAAAGATGCTGATTTACTTATACTAACCCAATTTATTACTAAAACCATTCTAAACTATAAAATTAATACTTTTTCAATTTTACTTATATGTTAAACCAATTGATTTCTTAAAATTGGAAAACAGCATGTTAATTTAGTTTCAACGTATATTGCCAACTAATAATAAATAAACAACTTTGTTTTACTTGTTAATAATTATTTCATATTTTATTTTTTATTTATTTAATAATTCTTAATTTAATTATTTTAAATTGTTAAATTTCTTTTTAAATATTCAACATTTCAATAATAATTCTCTTTTTATTGTTTTAATTTTAATTCTTTTTTTACTAAAAACTAAAAACTAGGCTTTAGCTTTTTTAACTTTAAAGTTTAATCATTTTCATATGAAAAAAATATATTTTATTTTTATTAAAAAAAAATATTTATTTTTCTTTAAATGAACTCATTTTTAAATTTTTTGTTTGCAATTTTAGTATTTGAAATTAGAAAAATACACATGAACATATGCATACATATTAGAAATTTACATGTAGAGTTTTAAATATTAAATTTTAGTATCTTTGTTGCAAATTAATTTATTTAATTATTAATAATACAATCACTCAATTATTATTATCATCAATCAAAATCTACATCAAAAAATAGTATATTTTCAGGAATTTAGGCATATTTAAAACAAAGGGAAAGTATTTAAAGAACTCAATTTAAAGATGGATAATTTTATTGTAGCTATGAGCAGATATAAAAGGCGTAAATATGATGAAACGCTGTAGTTATGTGATAAGATGCTTGAAAATAATCCAAGAGATTAAGTAATTATAAATATAAATAAGATCAATTCAAAATTGCAAATGCCAATTAGAATCTAAACAGGTTTTAGTTTATTTTAACTTTCTATTAAAATTTAATTAGGCAGCATGGTTATTAAAATGCAACTCTTTAGTTCGTAAAAGTTATCTTGACGATTTAGAAATAGACGAAGAAGGAATAGGAGATATACTTTTGGATGAAAATACAGTTTCGCAATTTGCTAGACCAGGTACTTCATTCTAAAGACCAATAACTTCTAGATAAGGTGGTGGAGATATTAACCCTGTAAAATAATATTAAATTTGAAAGATGAATGATAAAATCATAATTTATGATTCTTGTAAAGAATATTTAACTTAAATCAATAAATATTCATATTTATTTAGATAATGAGACCAATGTCTAAATCTGGAAGACCAATTACAGGCTTTGCTAGACCAGGAACTAACAAGCCTGTTTCATAAAGCTCAAATCGTTTAGAAACTGCTCTTAAGGGTAATAGACCAGGTACTACCCGTCCTATTACTAGTGGTGGAAGGTAAATTCATAAATATGTAGCTTTTTATTTAGTAAAGTAAACAAATAAATTAGGTATATGAGATTAGGTACAGCTTCGTTGGCTTCTTCAGGTGATTAATTTTTGTAAGCTGATAAATTAGATATGAAAAAAATAGCCAAGAAAGGTGCTATTGCGAAGGCAATTTGTAATTATTTGCTCTACGTAGAAATAAACCCTAAAAAAGCACTGGAACTGTCTGCAGAAGCAACTTAAATTTCTGAATACAAAGATTGGTGGTGGAAGGAAAGACTTGGTAAATGCTATCATATTGTAAATTTTTTAACTAATTCAATTAGAACAATATAAAATATGCTCATTTTAATAGTTAGGATTGTAAAGAGAAGCTGAAAAGCAATTTTAAAGTTCATTGAAGAATGAAAATATTATTAAAACTTAACTTGAGTTGGCAAAGGTTTATATTAAATTGGATCAACCAATCACTGCTATAGAATGTTATCGTAAGGGATTAGAAAAACACCCTCATGAAATTTAATTTGTCCTTGGTATAGCAAGAGTTTATGACTAACTAAACCAGTAATCAAAAGCAGTAGAATTTTATAAGTAAATAATATGATGAATATATAATATTTTTTTTACATAAAGTTGAAAAATAAATTATTTTTTAAAAAGATAAGTTTTAGCTTTTGAAAGCAGCAACATGGAAGCTGTAGCTTAAATTGCAGCACACCAATTTTATATTGATCAGCCAGAGGAGTCAACCCTTTTCTATTAAAGATTACTGTAATTAGGAATTAATACTGCTGAATTGTGGAATAACTTGGGATTGTGTTTGTTTTTTGATGGTTAGTATGATTTATTTTATCCTTGCTTTGAAAGAGCTCTGTAACTAGCTGATGAAACAAATAGAGCTGAAATTTGGTACAATATTTCTCATGTAATTAGCTCAATTTCTATGAAAATATTATAATGTAATTTTATTTGTTTTTTTCTTTTTTAGGTATTCATATATATGGGAGAAATGGGTATGGCTTATCAGTGCCTAAAAATGGTTTTACAATTTGATCCCCATCACGCTGAGGCTTATAACAATTTAGGTGTGATTGAAATAAAGCATGGTAATATTGAAAGAGGAAAATATGAATTACAAGTATCAATGAAAGAGGGTGAAATGCTGCTTGAGCCTCACTTTAACTCTGCTCTCTGGGCTTTCAATACCTGTGAATACTAAGATGCATTTAAACTTGTTAACAAGGCTATATTTATTTATCCAGATCATGAAGAATCCATAAAATTAAAAAAACAAATAGAAGACATTTTAAAAGTGTTTTGATTTACTTTTAAATTTATGCTTAACCTAGAATTTTAATTAATAAATTTCTCATCCATTCACTCACACACACAATATTTATTATTTTCTTACTTTTTTTAATTTAATTTATGGTAAATAAAATTTATATTTTAGTTCAAATCTCAAAAAGTTAAAACACCTTTTACTTATCAAAATATAAATAAATAATATTCAAAATACTTTTAAATGTTTAAAAGATCAAATATTTTTTAATATAAATAAATGGTTATATCTTTTTTACTGAAAAATTATTTGACATTTATCTTGTTGAAATTAAATTTAAATATTTAAATTAATAAAAGATGAATTTTCTGAATGAAAATTGATAATAAGTATCTTGAGTTTGATTATTTATTTTTAAGGAAATCTACTTAGTTATATTTTTATTTTTGTAGTAATTAATTAATTAAAATGGAAAATAATTTTTTTTGCTTATTTTTCATTTGAATTTTATTTTAAGATTAAATGCAGAATTTATCTTTCCTTACGATTGTTTTACCAAGTAGTTGTAAATTAATCTTTTGCCAATTAAATCAAAAATTTCTTTAGTATAGACAATTACAATTTTCTCTCTTTACTAGTAAATAAAAATACATCAAACAAAAAGTAATTAACTTATGTAAATAATAATAATAATTAATAGTTAGGAGCTTGATTGAACTCATCTTATCTTTACTCGCTCAATACAAAATTTGATTACTAATATATGGATTTACTAACTGATTATGAGAATAGAAAATAAATTTTAACTCATAAATTTGATGTATTTAATCTAAAGTAATTCTTTATTTTTTATAAAAGAAAATCATAGTTTATAGTTTTTAATTCTTTTTATTACAAAGACTGGAGATATTATGCAGATAACTGTAATCTCAAACAATAATTAATAAATCTCTTTTAAATTCTGTATTAAGAATACAGTTAAATTTTGTTTATTGATTAAAAAGCTACTTAAGAGCTTATTAATTATTAATATTTTGTGAAACTATCATTTCCTACTAATGGAATATCACTCATTTTAAGAGGTTACAAATATTTAATTTTCAAATTTTTTACTTACTAGTCTTATCAAAAACTTCTTATTTAATATCTAATAGCTACAAATACGAATATATAAATAAGAATTTCTTCAAATTTAGTAGATATTATTAAAAAAAACTAAATTTATACTAATCAAATAAAAAAGGTAATTTTAAAGAAATAATTTTAAAAAAATATATCTAATTTATAAAATGTTGGATTAGGATTAAGTGTTTAATTCTTTTGAGTGTATTTTTTATTTTTAGCAACATTCGAAAATAAACTTTCCATTTTTTCTATTTCATGAATAATCAAATAGAAAAATATCTAGAATATCTTATTTTTTTATAACTTTGTTAACTTTGAATTCCTTTATAGACTTTATGAATTTCATTAATAAAAACTTAAGCTTAAATCTCAAAATAATTATTCAATTAAAAACAGAAATTATTAAGATTGAAGTTTAATAAATTTCAATCATTAATTTTAACTTACACTTCTATTTTGAAACTTAGTATTTAAAATCAATAGCTGCATATTTTATTATAAAAATAAGAGATCATCTAATTTATCTGATACTTTAGATACTAAATTTGCTCTAAATAAATAAGCAAGGAGATTTTTTTCAAAATGAAAACTTTATTGAAAGACGGCTTAAGTATAAAAATGCTGGGTTAAGATTTAATATTTTATTCTAAATTACTTTAGATTTGTAAAATATATCAGAAAATTTACTTTTAATCGTATCTCTTTAAGAAAAAAGAAATAGGAAAATATCTTTCTTAATTATTTTATTAATTTTTCTTCCTTTTTAATCCTTCTAAATTCTATTAATAAATCAGTTAAGCTTAAATCTCTAATACATTTTTCTATATAAAAATTCAGAATTTATTAGAAAATTTATTATTTTGAAAGTAAAGTATTTCGTCATATTACGTATTTTTCTTTCTTCTAAACATTATTTTAAATAGAAAGTGAACTAAGGTTTTGTACATTTCAATAAAAATGGTTTAATGAATGGTTTCTTAGATAATATATTAATAATTTAAATATAATACTCGAACTTTAGAGAGTAAATTGCTAAATTTTGTTAATATTCATTTAAAAATGTTAATTTTATACTTTAAATTTAGTGTTAAAGTAAATTACAAACTTATGAATGATTTCTAATAAACTTAATAGGTTTATTTCAAAAAAATTCTTTTTATTTTTTGTGGAAACTCTTCTCTTTTCTTTCCGTTCAAAATTATTAATTTTCAAATGATAATTGTAAACTCCATAAATATGAGAAAGATATTCTAGGCATTTGATTAGTCTATCTCTGATTAGCATTTAAATTTTTTAGGTAATTTTACTATAATTCATAAGAATTTTAAATCAAGAAAAGCTGTAATTAACCACTAAGTTTGTGTTTATCTTAATAAAATAGTGTGAAACAAATACTTTTATATATTGGGGAAAATCTTATTTTTCAATTTTTTTCAAATAATTGTAACTCTATTTTGAAATGATAATTGCAAGCTTCATAAATTTGTGAAAGATATCCTAAATATTTAATAAGTATATCTCTCTGGAATCTTAAATCTGTTTGCTATTTTTTCTTCGATATTTTGAATTTGTTTTAAATAGAATAACATCTTTCAAAGTAGAAATATCCATTTTTTATAAGTAGATAATCTAATTATTAATATTCTCTTTAAAAATATTTGATAGTTTTTTATATATCGCAGTTATTATAAAAACAAATAAATATTTATAATTGTCTTTTATAATACTTATTTCCTATTTATTATTGTATCAAAAATATTAATGATACACTAAAATTAATCAATTAAGTATTAAATAAATATCTCTTTTTTCTTTAAATATAAACAAAATTTGTGATTGTAAAATAAATTATTTCAAAATAAGAAAAAAATAAATTCAGAAAAATCAGAAAAAAGAAAATGAAAATATCATAAATAGTAATTTTTTTCTCCTTGATTCAAAATATTTTTTTACTCAGTGGATTTCCTAAGGATTACTAACTTGTTTTGAATAAAATGAATTAAACAAATTTTACTTAAGTTGATCATAATGGATATAGTGGCATAAAATTGAAAGAAATTCATCAATAAACAAATATATCATACTCAGTCTTCACTAAACAAAAATTTCCAATTAATAATGGATTAGAATTTAGGGCTTCCTTATATATAAACCTAGAAACTTAATAATATAGCGATGGTATCGCTTTGATACTATAAAATCATAAAGATGGAAACAAGTATATTGGAGAGCATGGATACTAATTAGGACTGAAAAACAATAGTGATTGCGCATTAATATTCAAATTTTAAAGCTAATAATACACTACAGTCAGCTTTGCTAATAAGGTTATATATGAAAGTTCAGATCAATATTTTAAAAATTATATTTAAGATACCATATATATTACCATTAATTTATTGGATAATGATAGAGCATATATAAAAGTATACTTTAATATCTTAGAAATAACTTTAACAATACCTGATTTTAAAAAAGGACTTTGCTTTAATCAAGCTGAAGAACAGTCTTTATCTTGGATTATCTACATCTTAATATACGAGTGAATGCTCTCATGAAATTATACTTGATTGGCTAAATATTAGATAGAAGGATTGCTAATGCCCTTTCAGCGGATTAGTAATTTAATACAAAGAAGACTACAATTCTTTCAAATAATATGAAAAATCATCAGTCTTAATTGAAAAACCTAAAATCTGCAGTTGGTGTGATGGTTTATAGTTAAAGGATAGTAATGTATATCTAATAGTTGATTATATATGGAAAGTGACAGGAAAAGAGTTGAATTCTACTAACAGTTAAAAATATATTGAATTTGAATTACCTTATCTTGTTGAAAATGTTGATCACGTAATGGCAATTCTTATTGGTGATAATTCTTTTGCTGAAAAAAAATTTAAAATAGAACCAAATGAGTTTCTCTCATCTAACTGGAAAAGTTAATTTGTACTTCCAGATTCGAATATTGATGAATCTTAACCTTTATCTCTTCCTCTTACAGGTTTTGACATTGACTAGCCTACCTAGCCTCCAGATCTTCCTCCTCTAGATGATTAAACAACAAAACTTTTGAAATAAAATAAACAAAATTTTATTTATGTTGATGTTTACTCAAGGCCTATTTATAAAAGCAAAGAAGAGAATGAGTTAGTTGAATACAGTGATCAAAGAATTAAAATAGATAATTTAATTGTTAATACAAAAGATTATGGCTAACCTGTCAAAGTTAAGTCCTGGGTTCCTTCTTAACAAATACAGATCTAAAATGATAAATATGTTTTACATGGTTAAATTTATGAATATGAAGTGAAGCGTAACGATGGATCATTAATTAAGCGTATATTAACTAGACCAGAACCTGTTTTGAAACTCATTTATGATGGAATTTGTTACGGAAATTATTGTGGTGCATTCTTTTGCAAGAATAAAAATAATAATTAGCCACCTATCAGTGAGTTAGATTAAATATGTAAATAAATGAATGAAGATCCTAATAATGCTGTTGCTACATATATTAGCGCAGGAGCAGAATTTCTCAATAACCCTATTTGTAAAAAGTTAGATAGAGTTTTGAAGATTAGTGATATAGTTAATATTATAAAAATTCTCAAAGTGAAATGCCCCGATATTAAATGTGAAGTGGCTTAATTTTATTTAATAAAAAAAATGCTAGTTAATTAGCTAACAATTCTAGGAAAAATTGACCTACTTGTAGAATTACTTAGTGAGCTTACAAAAACAAATTAAAATCTGTTATCTAATCAAGGAAAATGGGTAAAAGGGAAATTTACTGGAGATCCTCACATAAAGAATTTAGATGGATGCTTATTTGACTTTTAGGGATAAGGAGAATATATTTTGTTGCAAGATAAAATGATAGGTTTTGCAATACATTCAAGATTTTAGAAGAATCCTTTGTTTAATGATGCTACAACAATAAATGCAATCGCAATAAGAGGTTTCTGGGGAGCACCTATTGTCTACTTTGAATCTCTGCCCAATGAATTCGGTCCTGTAATAAGAATTAATGGTTTAATTGTTAAGATGGATAGAATTTATGAAATACCAAATTTAAAAATTGAATATAATTTTGAATATTTTATTATTCAATACTCTAACAATGTAGAAATATATATTAAAAACCATGGTTACGGTTTCTTTTGGACAGTAATCCCGTAAGTATATACACCATACTCAACCAAACTTGAAGGAATTTTAGGAAATGGTGATTCTGTAGACGATGAAAAAGATTTTTTACAAGGTGGTAACACCTAGGAAGGTTATTAAACCATAAAATCTTGCTAAAATAAGAGTGAAGACAGTATTTGGAAGTTTGGATAGTCTTGGAGATTAACTAAAAAAAGTGATTCTATTTTGTTTTATAAAAATAATTAAAATCCTGATACATTCTATGACGAAAATTGGAAACCCAAGCCAACCTCTGAATTAATGATTTAATTTAGTCCCTTACTAAATACTGCAAAGGAATAATGTAGTAAAGTTAACTAAGAGGAATTATAATTTTGTATATAAGATTATCTATTATTTTAGAATGTAACTAATAAAGTTAGTCAAGAATCATTGATAAAAATTTATTAATCTTCTAAATAAGTGCCTGAAAAGAAAAATGTCATCTTGACATTTAAGAGTATAAACGAAACTTCTGTGGAGTTAAACTTTTTTATGAGCAGCAGCTTATACGATGAGTGCTAAAATAATTGTTAATTGAAAGTTGTTTATCAATAAGATAACTCTAATGCCTTCTAAACTAAACTGGATACATATGAGAAGCTATAATAAAAAACCTCTAAGGTGTTAACAGGTTTAAATAAATATTCTTTTTATACTTTTTAGGCAATGATTAAAGATACTTAATCCAACCAAGTCAATTTTTATGCACATACTCCTAAATGCCTGCCTTTATGTGCGAAATCAAATGCTTGCGGTGATGATGGCTGTGGAGGTCAGTGTGATATTCAGGTTAAATGTTAAACATAATGTTTATTTGGTGTATGTAAAATCGAAAATAATAGTAATAATAACAACAACACGAATAATAACAATAATGGAAATAATAACAACAATAATAATAGTAATAACAATAATGGAAATAATAACAACAATAATAATAGTAATAACAATAATAGTACCAGCAGTAACAGGAATAGTACTGGCACTGATATAAAGGAAACTACAGATATTTAAAGTGGAAGTGACAGTAATAGTAAAGAACTTAGCACTTTAGCAATTGTTTTAATAACAGTTTTTGTAAGTATTGCAGTTATTATATCAGGAGTTATATTTATTAGATGTTATCGAAGAAAAAAATTTATTATAAAACCACAAATTGAAAACTAAGATATATACAAAGTCAAATTCGATGATTCTATTTAAGTTTGATCAGGTATCACTTTTTAATAGATTTATTAATATTTTAATTACATCATCTATCGCGTTATGTAAATATCCTTAGATTATATTTAAGGAGTATGTTTATTTTTAGTATACTGTTTTTATTTTATTTTGAACGATTAGAATTGTAAAAGTTAAATTTTTTACTTGCCAGAAACGTTTTCAATTTTATTTGTGAGTTTTTGTTTTATGTTTTCCTTGCAAGATTTATAAAAATATTAATTTGAGAATTACATTTTTTATTTTGTTGATAGTTATTATAACCAACCACATAATTTATGAGCAAAGTAAAATTTTAAAAGAATATTTTGAAGAATTTTTTTGTAAATGGAAAAATAAAAATGCGATTGTTGAATACAATAAAAAGTGTATGAAATGATTTT
>JH720015.1:8343-52319 GCA_000231845.2 Tetrahymena malaccensis 436 | reverse complement strand
GTTATTTATAATAATTTTATATATAATTTTATAGTTAGTTTTAATTCTGAAAAAAAGTAGTTTTGAGTTTTTGCCTCAAAAAATAGGGTTTAGTCTTTTTCACATGATATGAATTTCTTCAGTTTCAAGTTTTTTGAGAAGCTATTTTTTTATTTGAAAAATTATTAATATTTTGAAAAAAAATTATTAAGATAATTTATTACTTCCTTTTCAAGGGCGTAGATCTTGTTATTATTTTATTGATATTGGAGCTTGACGTTATTTAATTCTTCAATCTTTCTAACCAATTCTTCATTCTTTCTATTGAGTTCAGCGTAGTTCTTTTCTGATTAGGACTTGTACATTTCTTTTTCAACAGTTCTTTTTGTTTGTAAAAGTTTAATTAATTATTTAAGATAAATAATAATAAATTTAAATATTACAAATTTTCAATTTCCTTCTTTAAGAAAACAATATTTTGAGCATCAACATCGTTGCTTCCTTGAGATAAAGCTTATGACATGCTGAGGGTCTAGCTCTTTAATTAATCCATCTATTTTTTAAAAAGAAATTTATTTAGTATTGTGTATTGTGAAGTTTTTAATTTTTACTTGATTGAAAGCATTGTCTCTTTCCATCTTCTTAATATTAAGGATATCTTGAGTTTGCTTGAGCTCATTAACAACTTGAGAAAGTTGTAATTCGTATTGGTTGAGTTTACCTTCATAAGATTTAATTCTGGTTTCGTATTCTTAAGCTCTGTCATTAGATTGCTTAATTTAAATAAAAAATATTTAATAAAATTGAATAAAAAGAAAATGATTAATATTACAATAAGTTATCTCTTGAGAGATTCAATTTCCATGGTGAATTGAATGTTAGAGTTAGATGAGGTCATAGATTTCTTAATTTCTGATCTTTCTCTCATGAGATTGAGGTTAGCACTTTGGAGTTCGTTATTTTCCTTGCTCTTAACTTCGAGAATTTAGTTAAGTTGTTGGACCTTGTCTCTTAATTGTTGAATTTCAGTTTGGAAGGATGTCTTGATGGCATCTTGGAGAGAACCACCAGCATTAACGTGTAAGCTTCTGTATTCTTCTAACTTTTGTTAGAGTTCAGAAATGTCCTTAAGTTTTTACATTTGGAGTTATTGGATCAAGTCCTTGAATTTTAAGATTTCTTCTTCGTTAACTAAAGCGTGTTACAATTAGTCTTCTAATTGTTAGACTCTAGCTCTGAGGATGGCGTTTTCTTCTTCAAGTCTTCTTCTTTCAGCTTCCATTCTAGCCTTAACTTCAGCAAGTTATTATTCAAGTTGGATTTAAATAGTTACTATGATTTATTAAATTAAAAAAATTAATTAAAAGAATCAAAGATATTTAGTAAAAACCTTGAAAATTTGTCAAGGAAATTAAAATTATATTTTTTCTAATATTAAAAATTATTTACATTAGAGTTAGTTCTTAAGATCATCATTTTCCTTTTGTTGTTATTTAGATCTCTTGACACGGTCGTCTTCAAACTATGATTGTTAGGCGTTGAGTGCATCGTTTAATCTTCTTTCATAATCAGCCTTAGCAGCAGCAAGTTGCTTTCTGAGTTCTTCAGAAAGTTAGACTTCCATCTAACGCTTGATTTCTTCAATTGTGAGGTTATGCTTGTGTTCAATAATAGCTAATTCATTTTTAAGTCTGTTAATTTCAGCTTCCAATTAGACTCTTTCTTGAATAAATTTGGAAGAAGCCATTGAAGAGCTACGACGAGAATTTTCTTATTCTTAACCGAACTTAACTTGGAGTTCTTAGTAAGCATTCATCAAGTTTCTAAATTCTTAATCCTTAGTTTGTAAAGATTGAGAAAGAATTTGAACCTAAGCTAAGAGATTCTTGTTGGCCTCATCTGAGCTTTCAACACGAGCTGAAAGAAGAACAACCTTTTGAAGACTATTTTGGAGATCAGCTTATGATTTTGTGTATACCTAACTAATAGCATCTAACTTTCTAATTAAATCTTCCTTTTCATGTTAGAGAATTTGAATAGTGTAGCTAGCATTTGAGAGTTCAGCAATCTTCTAATCACGAGCTTAAATTTCTCTTCTCAAGTTTTCAATTTCCTATTGGAGTTATTGGATGACCTTTTAGAGATCTTCATTGTTCTTATCATGTTTGCTTCTCTTGACCTTGCTATCTTCACGCTCACCTTCTAATTACATCTTAAGTAATTGGAGTTCACTTTCAAGTTATTGAACTCTTCTTTAGAGTTCATTGTTTTAAATAACTTGTTAGTTAAGGTTTTCTAAAGTTTATGCTAAACGTTGCTTTAAAGCTTCATTTTCACGAGTGAGATTTTCAACTTAGTATTAAAGGCTTCCGAATTAAGCAGCTTCGGCTCTTAGCTTGTCAACAGTTTGTTAGAGCTCAACGAGACGTTACTTCAAAGCTTCGTTTTCACGTTAGAAGTTTTCAGCCTAGAACTTAAGAGAAGCAAATTGTGAAGCTTCAGCTCTTAACTTTTCTATAGTTTGTGAGAGTTCAATGAGGCGTTATTTTAACCCTTCGTTTTCGCGTTAGAGGTTTTCAATTTAGTATTTGAAAGCAGCAACCTAAGTATTTTCAGCCCTCAACTATTCAATAGTTTGTTAGAGTTCAACCAAATGTTGAGAAAGAGCTAGCTTTTCCTTTTCCTTTTACTCTAAGGCGAAGTTTAATGTTTAGATCTAGTTGTTGAAGAATTGAAGCTTGCTCTCTAATTCAGCAACTGAAGCAAGTCTTTATTGTAATTCTCTTAATTAGTTATCATATTCAGCTTCACGACGTTAGAAATCTTCAATTAAAATGAGCTTTTCTTTTAAGATGGTGTTGAGACGTTCGATTTCCATAGCTAAAATAGATTTTTGACTTTCGAGTTAGCTGTTCTTATTCTTTTCTTCAGCTAAAAGATTCTTTTACTTTTCTAATTCAGCAGTTAAGAATCTAAGATTTTCTTCTAAATTGTTGACTTATTATTGACCAGCTCTAGAACGCTTGACTTATTCATCAGAATCACGAGCACGATTTTCAGCATCTACCAAACGTTGGAGAAGTTCAGAATTCTATTGACGTTGAGCACGTAATTCATTTTCGTATTATTCTGAGAGGGATTTGTATTTTTACATTTCTCTTTCAAGTTCTTGAATACGAATGTTGAACTTAACTGTGAGTTCATTTATTTCTCTATTGACTGTAGATTGACGAAGACCTTCATATTATCTCTTGACATTTTCGAGTTCATCAGCATGTCTGCGCTTCAAGTCATTAATTTAGTTTTCGTATTATTGGATTTGAATTTGTAGAATGTTAACTTAGCTGTTAGCATTTCTTAAACCAGCAATTTCTTTATCTTTTTCTACAAGTATGTTTTCTAGTTCTCTGATTCTCTTAACTAAATTTTCTTTGTCTTGATTAGATTATTGGAGTTACATTTGAAGGATGCTAACATTTGAGCTGGCAACCTTTAAGTTTTGTAATTCTCTTTCTTTTTCTGCCAATAAATGTTCAAGTTAGTTAATTCTTTGAATAAGAGCTTCGTTATCTTAACTTTGACGTTGGGCTCTCTTTCTATGTTCATCAGCTTCGTTTTGGAATACAATAAGATCAGAAACCTTTTTGGATAAAGATTCAGATAAAGCGCATTAGAGGACATAAGCATCAGAGAGTCTAGCGTATCTTTCGTTAATGGTAGCAGAGGAAGAAAGCTTGTAGGATAATTCACCGTTAAGTTAGTTAAGTCTATTGACTTCACCATTCAACATTTCCAATCTAGAAGAGAGTTCTTAAATTCTGCTTTCGAGGCTTCTCTTGGTAACTTCGAATCCAGCATTCTCGGTTTTGAGTCTGTTGATTTCTAATGTTAATTCATTGATTAATTAGCTAAGACGTTAGAGTTCTTGAGCAACTCTTTCAAGTTCAGCAGTCTTGGCGTTGAGTCTATTTTATAGTTCTTAGTTTTAAATTTGTAAAGTGTTATCATTTAATTTAGCTTATAATTGTTGAAGAGTTATAGTGAGTTGGTTAACTTATTGAATGAGTTAATTGTTATCGCTTCTTAACTTTTCAAGTTAGTCTTGTAAATATTTATTTTCAGCTTCTAATTGAGCAACTCTGTTGTCTTAGTTTTATTTGCTTCTCTTGACCTTTTCACCTTCATCAGCTTGTTCTCTTAAACGTTAAATTTCAGCATTTAATTAAGCAATTGTATGCTCATATTGAGATCTTTGGGCATCCCAAGTTTGCTTTTCAATTTCTAAGCTCTAGCACTTTCTGGATACTTAGATCAATTCGTTACGAGCATTTTCCAATTCTCTAACTAAACGTTCAATTTGTTCAGTTAAAAGATTAACCTTTTGTTGTAAGGCTTGGTTTTAGTATTCTAAAGTGTTGTCTCTCAAACGTTATTCTAATTGAATAATCTTATTAGTCTTTTCTACGCTTTGGGCAGAAACTCTTTCTAATTCAGCCATAGTAAGAGTCAATCTAGCCAAGGCATCGATGTTTCTCAATTAGAATAATTCGAATCTAGTCTTGATGTCGCGGATTTAGACAAGTTCTTCATCCTTAGCACGAACTAAATCATTCAAACGCTTATTTTCAGCAACTAACAAGTTAATCTGATTTTCTAAAGTGATACGAACTTATTCGATATTGCTCAATTAAGCAATACGAGTCTACAAGCTGGTATTATCTTCAGTTAAACGTCTGATTATGTCATTGAGTCTTTAGTTTTCTTCACCATAGATCTTAATTCTACCTTCAAGATCAGCCTTGAGCTTTTCTAAGTTGGATAAATCATTGATCTTCATAATCAACTTTGTGTTTTCTTCATTCTTAGCAGCTAAAGCAGCACGAAGTCTGTCATTTTCTTGAATTAAGAGATTGATCTTGTTTTCTAATTCACCTCTGACTCTATCCATGTCAGCTAATTATTAGATACGAGATCTCAATTCGTTGTTTTCGTTAACCAAGTTGGTAAGACCTTCTTCTAATCTGTGCTTGTCTCTCTTCAAAGATTCGATTTGGTATTCAAGTTCTTTTCTAATACGGTCACCTTGAGCATAGTCATTTAATTGAGCTTGAAGAGAAAGCTTTTCTTAGGTCATGGTGGTGATGATACCATTTAAGCGTTCACGTTCAGAAATCAATAATTATATTTTGTTTTCAAGTTCATTCTTTTGTCTTTCAAAGTCAGCCATTTCATTTAAGCGTTAACGGAGTTAAATGTTTTCGTCAGTGAGTTTTCTGATATTTTCTTCAGTTAAAAGCTTGATTTGAGCATTCAATCTGTTATTTTCGTCTTGTAAGAGAGCAATTCTGCTTTGTAATTGAGGAAGAGATTAGAGTTAGCTGTCCTTCTCAATGATAATAGATTTCAAACGATTAACTTCTTCGTGCTTGTCTTGGAGAGATCTAGATAATCTATCGATTTCGCTAGCTAATAAGAGAATCTTATTTTCAAGCTATTACTTTTCAGCATCAACAACACTCTTTCTGTTGGATTCTCTCTTGAGTGAATCTAAATCTTGATCCTTCATACGGATGATATTGTTAAGCTTTTCGATTTCACCTCTTAAAACTTAAATCAAATTTTCTAATTCGTTAATGCGGACTTGTTATTGATTAATCTAGCTTTCCTTACCAGCTCTCTTAACATTTTCAGTTTAAGCATTTTCTAATTAAGCAATCAAGTTACGAATTTATTCTTACAAGTAAAGTTCACGAGCTTCTTGTTCTTTGAGTTTTTGTCTGAGAGTATCAGTTTCTAACAATTATCTCTTAAGGCTATCTCTTTCTTCAGCGACAGCCCTGAGTTACTTTTCAAGAACTTCAATCTAATAGAGGAGAGCTTCTATCTTTCTATTTTGTTCAATAACGTTCTATGATTATTATTACAAATTGATAAGATCTCTTCTAAGTTGATCAATAGTAATGGCTTATTCTTGGTTCAACTTAGATAATCTTTGGTTATCTAAAGTAAGTTCTTAGATTTAGTTGAGTAATCTTTGAGTTTCATTGTCTCTCTTAGATCTCTTGACGGGATCATCGTGTTCAGCAAGTTTTCTTTGTAAATCGTTAATCATATCATCCTTTTGTTATAACAATTGTTGTAAAGTGGCAACTTGTGATCTTAATTGAATCAATTAAGTTTCGATATCAACGCTATATCTGCTACGTGCTTCTTCCAACTAACGCTTCAAAGAAACAATTTCGCTTTCCTTAATCTAGTTCAAATTGATCTAGTTCTATAATTCAGAAGTGAGTTGAACAAGCTTATTTTCCATATTGATAATCTTTTCTCTGTACAAAGCATCATTACCAGCTTAGTTTCTTAAGAGACGGATTTCATTGTCCTTTTCGATGCTGATCTTATTGAGTTGCTCAATTTAGTTGGTTAACAATTCTATTTAAAATTTGAAACAATAAATAAATATTTAACATTATTTTATTTGAAAATAAAAAATTTTTCTTACAAACTTAGTCTTTGAGTTTGTTGTAGTCGTTTTGAAGGTTCAAGTTTGAGCTTGATTTTCTAATTTCGTCTTTCAAGGTTTCCATGAGGTTCTTGAGTTCTCTTTCCTTTTGAGCTTAGAGATTGATAAAGCTCTAGTGCCATTCAGTAGCTTCAGCACTCTTTCTTCTGAGTTGATCTTCTAAGTCTTAGATTTGTCTTCTGTAAGCTTCCTAGTTGGTTTGTTAGCTAATAATAATAATCTATTAGTTGTATCTAGATTCCAAATCAGCATATTTATTTCTCCAGTCTTTGATTTCATCAGCTTAAGCTCTTGTAAGAGCAGCTAATTTTTCGACTTCTTAGCCTAATTAGATAGACTTGCTGAGTTATTCTTGGTATTTAAATTCACCTGATTGACCCATTTAGTTGGTTTACTAGAGTAATTAGTTGTATCTCTTAGATAGGTCTTCGTATTCTTAGTTACGAGCCTTCAAGTGGGAAGTGACATTATCTAATTCATTAGTTAAAATGAAGATCTTTTGAGTTAATTCTTGAGTGGTCTTCTAACCGTTGCCTTCGAAATCTCTAATTCTTTGATTCAATTAGATGATCAAAACATCCTTAGATGCAAGGTCATTCTTCAATTGGTAGTTTTCGTTTTAAAGAGAATCAATGGTACGTTAGTCAACATTGCTTTGTCTAGAAGCTCTTTTGATTTTATCAGCTTCTTCGTCCTTAATCTAGATTAATTAGTTTAATCTTTGATTATCGATGGCAAGTTAGTTGATCTTAGATTCATAGTCAGCAATCTTGTTTTATAATTCTTAGCTATTTTAGTAAGTTTAAATTTATTATTTTATTTTATTTATTTTATTTTAAATTTATTTACATTCTCATATCTTAATCAGGATGAGATTATTAAATCTTGTTGCAGTGATCTTTCCAGATTTCAACTTGCTTTTCAAGACGCATAATTTCAGTTTAAGCTTGAACAATCTTTTCTTCCATTCTAGCTCTTTCTTCAGCAAGAAGGTTATACTTGTTCTTCCAGTTGTCTAACTCTTAGTTTCTCTACTAAATGATGATATTCAACTAGGTAGTATCACCCTTAGCAGATAATTCTTGTTAGAGAGTCTTAATCAAGCTAGTCAATCTTTCGATTTCGTTGACTAGTTCTTGATTTTGCTTTCTCAATTAGTTGATTTAATCATTTTAGTTTCTTTCAGCATTTAATTAAGCTTCTCTTAATTAGGCGTGTAATTTGTTAAGTTCTTCAGCGTGTTTGATTTAGATTTCTCTGATTCTCTAAATTTATTTAAAAATTAATTTTAATTGATATCACTCAAACCAATAAATGATGAAATTAGGATTAGTTGAAATGGTGCAAATTGAATGTAATATTTAAATTAATAGGCTAATTGATAATGATTGATAAAAAATGTATGCAAAATCCTATGTTAAAAATGAATAATTATTTTTGCTATTAATTAGTAATTTTCTTGCTATTTTAATGTAATTGTGTGTTGACTACTCTTATTAAATATTATTTGCTAAAGCTATTGGTTTCCTAATTAAATTTACTAAGATAATCTAACTTAATAACTTGCTTGCTTTATTAAAAATTAACTGTATTAGTTTTTTAAACTCTAATTTCTTTGTAGCTTTATAAAAAGAGTAAATTATATTTATAATTAATTAGATTTTTAGATAGGATAGGCCTTTCCTCAATAATATCTTTTAAAATTTGAATATCTTGTTTGATTTTATGTTTCTTTGTTTTAAAAAAAAAACCTTAAAAGTAGCTACTACAACCTTAAGTGTTTAACCATTCAAAAATTTAATAGAAAAAAGTTAAAATTTTAATAAGATTTATTGATAGTTAACTTATTAGGTAAAATTATTATCTTTTGTAATTAATTGTCGTACCTACTGGTTGTAGAAATTAATTAATAGTGTTATTAAACGAATTAATCGCACTATTAAGGAAGATAGAAAATAGCTTTTTTAAAGAAGATATTTTTCAAAATTTTTTCATGTATTTTTTATAATTAATCATTCAGTTTATTTTGCAATTTCAACTCAAAAATTAAAACATTCATTAATTATATATAAAAATTATTTACGCCTTCTGGGTTTTGACCTTGAAGTTGAGATACGAGGTATTGGTTTTACTCTCCTACTTCTTTTAATTCTTGAGAGAGCTTCAAGTTAGCATCACTTAACTTGTTGATTTAGTTTTCGTAGTTCTAAACCATAGCACTGAGTCTAATTTCATTCTATCTTGATTTAGTTAATTCGACATTTAAGTTTTAAAGCTACTAAATTAACTCAGAAACATCGTTTTCACTCTGTTTATTTTTAAGAAAATAGTTTATTTTACTTTAAAGTAAATGGATTAGTTTATAAAAAAGCTTTTAAGTTATTCTTTTATTTGAAAGCTACAAAGAATAATTTTTAAATTCATAAAAATGAAAAACATTTAAAATGACTGTGCTTTTAAAAGCATTTAGTTAGACATATTTTATTTTATAACATGTCGGTTGCAAACTTATATTCTTGAAAAGCTTTTTGTAAACCTGTAAACTAATTGGTAGAGAAAAACAATTAAACAAAATTTATTACTGGTCCACCTCTATTTGTAGCTCTCTTAACATTTTCTTCAGGGTCGTTAAGTTATCTCTTCAACTATTCAATCTAATCGTTCTTTTCTTTAAGGATTCTATTGAATTGCTCAGTAATTTCATCAACATCTCTGAAGCCACCTCTTTGGGGAGATACAGAAAGGTTTTATTTTTTCTTTGTAGTAAATCTAAGGCTATTTATTTATTTATAAAAATTTAATGAAAAATGGACCACTATTTGTATAGCAATTGTAACTTGTGTTATCAACCTCACTTAACTACCTATCATTCCTTCAACCTTTTAAAATTCAACTTTTGCTCTTCAATAGTGATAAAAATACTTTTCACTGGAATATTTTATTAGGGTTGCTTATAAAATAATCAGACATCAACAAAAAGAATGTGAATAGAAAATAGAGCATAAATGTAAAACTATCATATCCAAAAATAAAATTGACAGAAGGCACCTTCCAAGGACATGCAAGCAAAGTGTTGATTGAATGAAAAATAGTGTTCAGTGGACAATTTTGAAACTTTTATGCTAATAATCTGATTAAACTATTAAATTTAAATTACCCGTTGGGAACAGCAGTGGAAGAAATACGCTCATGACGAGGCATCAAATCGGGAGTGGGAGCACGAATGGGATTGGTTGAGGGCAAATTGCGTGTTTAGGCGTAGTCTCCGCGATAAGTTGGTGACTTGATTCCACTTTTTGAAGGAGAACGAACATTAACACTTCTAGTGGGAGTTTGCCTAGACTGAGTTAATAATTATGATTGTTGATTCATTTGGTTTTTTATTATGTATTGTTTCTCTACAACGATCGTAATAAACCTTTTTCCTTTTTCAATCTTTTTATTTAAGGTTTTCTTATTTTATGATTTATTTTCTTTTTATTTATTTATAAATAAAAAATTATTACTTTTAAAAGATATCTTTCTTCCTACCCAATATTATTCAAAACTCTATGAAAATATCAACCACACTAACATAACAAATATTAACTAATGCATTCATTCATTCATTCATTCATTCATTCATTCATACGTTCATGTTGCTAGACTATCTTAATAGAAACTGAGCATATCTCCAGTATTCAAAATAATAAATTTAATGAAAATTTTTCTGTTTAATTTTCTTTTTTGATGACGATCATTCATTCAATTAATCTATAAATTATTGACTTATACAATCAATTATTCAATTAATATAATTATCTAATCCACCTTTTTCTTTATTTATATAATTAGAAGGCCTTTTAAAATTTTATATTATACTTTTTGTATGGTGTTTGATCAAATAAATAAAAATGAATGCATTCAAATCACCATTTTATATATTTTAGAACAATATTTTATAGATTTAAAGGGAAAAAATGATTAAAAAAGCTTTGAAAAGCAAATAGATTATTGTAAGTTTTACTTTTTAAACAATAAATTTTGACAAATTCTGTATTTTAATTATCAGGAATTAAAAAAAGAATACTTTTCAAATGCAAACAATATTTCTTTTTTAATTTAGTTAGTAATTTAATTAAGGATTTCTTCTTTTTTCCAAATTGATATGATGATTATTTATTTATTATCTTTCCTTAATCTTTTCTTTTTCTGCTCTCTTTCTTAAATTAGAAAAAAAAAGTAATTATTCATTCAAGAATCTTAAAATCAAAGTAGTGCTTAATTAATTAATTTTTACATATTTAAATTGATAATTTTATTGGCTTTCAAAATATAAAAGTTTCTTACTTTTTGTATCTACTTTCTCAAAGCTTTTATCTCATAACATAAAACTCTCTAAGAAATATAATTATTCTATATAAGTATTTATCATTTTTACTGCAATAGCTTCACTCAAAAATCTGCTTATTTGAAATATAACAAAAAAAATGAAACTTTAATTAATATTCTATCATAATAGTATCTCATTTTATTTATTTCTATTCTTAGGTTCGAATAGATTTATAGATATAAAGATAGATACAAATTATAGATTTGTTTGTTTTGTATCAAAAATAAATAGGCAGTATACTTTAAAGATATAATTTAAGATATTAGAATACGATTAAAATTTATTTATATTTATACTTAGTTGAATGCGCAAATCATATCTTCTTGTATTGAATCAATAAAATTATAAAAATGCTCTAGCTTGAAATAAAAAAAAATTATGACTTTAGCTTACTAACAATTCTTAGAAAATTCTACTAACTATTTTAGTTGCAATAAATTTTAATAAAATTATAATATTTCAAGTTTTTTCAATGTAAAAATTGTTCAATATTTTATTTTAAGTTTTCTAACTCACAATAATTGGCTTGAACCTAATATTTTACATAATATCTTTTTAAAATTTAAATTCATACATTTTAAATTTCTTGAATACTTACTGGAGCTAAACTAATAAATATTTCTATCTTTTTCCTTTACGAATATGAGTGTATATATTAAAATATTATAATTTATTTTAATTAATTAATTATATTTGATAAATCAATTCAATCATTTCCTGTTTGATTTAAAATTCTACTACATATAATTAATTATATCAAATAAAAAGTTAAATTTAAATGTAATGATATTACAAAATTAATTAATTATTCGTTAAAAATTATCACATTTTCAATATTCCTTATCAAATATTTAAAAATTCAAATTTTAAGTAATTTTTTTAAAATATCGTTGGATCTACATATTATTAATTTAAGAAAATAATACATTTAATTATTAAATTAAATAAATAAGTGTTCAAATAAACTAATATTTATGTGAAATAATAATAATTTATTTTTTTAATAAATAAAATCTATTATTAAATTTATAAAAATATTTTTATTTATTTGAATGAAAATTAACCTTTAATTAAGCCCTATAAATCAAGTATTTATTATTTAAATGTATTTTTCTAAAATAAATAAAATGGTGTTCTAATAAATAAATATTTATGTGAAATAATATTAATTTATTTTTATTTTTTTTATGTTATATAAAATCTAATGTTAAATTTTTAAAGATATGTTAAAAAATTAACTTTATTTAAGTCCTATAACCCAAATAAGTATTATTTCAATGTACTTTTTTTCCTTAAAAACAAATATATTCTATTAGATAATTTATAATTTTTTGTTAATAAATCTTAACTATTAAAAATAAAATAATTTTTATTAATATTTTAACACTATAAAATATACTGAAAAAATTGTGATTTAATCTAAATAAATAAAATTTTAATTTTTATGTTATACAACCAGAGAAAGTTTTCAAAATTAGGAAAAATAATCGATTGTTATTCAAGTTGATACTTTATTTTGTAATTATCCTCTTTGAATCAAATACAAGTAAGCTTCCCTATTAAAATTATATGAACTTAGAGTTCTTTCGTTTTCTAAGATTTAATTTCTGTAAACAAATATTTATTAGCTTGGAATTATTCCTTCTTTTTCATAGATCATTTCTTTTATTGACAGAATAGTATCATAACTATATTCAACTTTAAGAGTTATTATTCTTTATGTTAGTAACTTTATCATTAGATCCATTTTTAGATTCAAGATTGGTAATTTTTTTTTTACTGAATTTCACTCTGATTTTTAATTAATTTTTTTAATAAAAATATACTATTTTGTACCAAGCTGTATTTTAATTTATCAAAAAAAAATTATCGTAGACACATTATCTTTAGAAATCTGTCAAATCAGAATGACATTTTAATTTTCTATATAAAAATTATTAAAATCATTATGAAAATTTGATGCTAAAACTAAAAAACATTTTTTAAAATAACACATTTTCTATTTCGTGAAATTTAATTTATTAATTTACAAGATTAAAATAATTTTAAATACTATGAAAAACAGATGTTTGTTTTTAAAAATGATCAACAACCTATATATTTTTAAATTAAAAGTTATTTAACTAATGATTAAAATAATAGATTAGCTTTTACCAAACAAACAATGAAACCAATAATTTAAAATTAAGTTTTTGGAGAGTTAAAAATATGGCTTAGAAACATATAAGTTAGCTAAAGCTTTTTCAAATTAGAAATAATAAAATTTAGTGAGGTAAATATTATAAAAGATAATAAAATTCAGCTCAGAAATATGATAAAAATCTGATGAGAAATTTATAATTTAGATAAGAAATGTTGGAGTTAATATAATAATAATAATAATAATATATGACTTAGCTTGCTATATATTTTTAATGTAATAAATATTAAAAAGAAAATTTAAATTCTAACTATAAAAAGAGGTAAGTGAAAAAAATTTGATAAAAAAATACAGCTAGATTAATTTTATAGATGGAAGAAGAGGAGATAATTTAGTTTAAGAGAGTAAAGTGCTGTATGTGTGATCAGATTCACTTCTAATGTTATATTTGCTTTTAAAGATAACAAAAAGTGATTTGTGACTACATATTGAAAGCTTAAAATCTAAATTACTGCAAACGATGTGAAACCTATAATTTGTTTTGTTAACACTTGATTAATAACAATATTTGCTTTATTTCTCTGCAGAATCTTATTCAAATTTATTAAGATAACATGTATGGCAATTACACACACTAAATATAAAATGAGTATAATTATCAACTACATTAAGAATGCAACCTTTAACCTGTATATCCCTAAGATTTATATCAGTAATAATACAATAACTCAATTTAAATAGAAAATATACAATAAACTACCAAAGAAAGCAGTTAGAATTTCGTACAATAATATGCTGAAGTTTATTAAAATATTGAAGATTAAGATACCATACTAGACCAGGAAATAAACATAGCTCAACAAAGCATTAATAACCAAGTTGTATAGCAAGATGACTTAGATGAGAGTTTCATACTTTCTTCTATTTCTTTAGTTGGAGCTATTGGTGATGTCAATTAAAATTAAAACTAAAATAATTTAGATGAATGGAATAACTATTTCGACTTTAATAATTTATCATTTATGAAAAACGAAAATGCAATTAATGATGATATTAATAGACTACAGTTTGAAATATAAATAGACCTATCATAGTTAAATATCAATTAAAGTTGATTTTCAAAACGATAAAATAATTAAATTACTATTTTATCAGTTTTCTTTATTTTTGTGTAGATTAATTTTAATTATAAATTAATTTTTGTATTTCAATAAATCCATTATTTAGAAATATATAACTTTTAAAAATTGGTATCATAATAATTATTTCTTATTGCAATTTTAAAAAAATACCCATTAGTATTAAAGTTCAATAAAATACTAAATTAATCATTTTTTTATTATTTTATACCATTTTTAATCTTTTAAAACAATATATCATAGTTTTTAGTAAAAATTAAAAAAAATTCAGAAAAACAGCTTTAATTTTTTAATAATTAACTTTTTTTAAATTTGAAAAAAATGCAATCTAGTAAACCCTCAACTCGTACAATTTAAGTTGTGGAACTACTTTAAATAAATTCTAATTATATTTAGCTGTTAAACTAAACATTTTAGAATTTATTTTAATTAATTATCTTTCTTTCTTAATTAGTTTTTAAATATCATGAATAAATTATAAAAATTTTTAAAGTAAAAAAATACAAATTAATGAGAAAAGATAAACAATGAAGAATACATTTTTATTTCATTTTGATTTTATTTGTTTGTTATGTTCGAAAACTTTTATACTTTCTTCAATTTCTAATAGCACATACTAAACTTTTAGGTCTTCAAAGTTGCCATCGAATTTTAATGATGCTTTGTAATCTTTAGCTTCTTAAAGTAATTACTTGGCTTCTTCTATGTATCCGAGTTCAAGTTAATATCTTGCCCAAACAAGATACGTTCTAAATGCAGATAAAATTTATTGAGGAGGAGATTTAAGCAAATCAATAGACAATTTCATGTATTCGCTTAATTTCTTTAAATCTTTTTGAATCGAATAAAATTAAGCTGCAGATAAGTAAAAATCAACGATGAAACTAGGAGGAACTTCTTCTAATCCTTTCAACAATTTTTCAACATTTTAAATAATTTATCCACAGTCACTTTCAGGTTTATCTATATTTAATCTAATATACAAGTAGAGAATTCTTACATATGTAAAATTAAGTATTTTATTCTAAAGACAAAATTGGGATGCCTAGCTGATTTTATCGTTAATTTCTTTATGCTTATTCTTTTTGTATAAAATATGGATCTCTTAAAATTATAATTCTGCTAAAAGCTATGGATTATTAGGATGATATTATTCCATATATTCTTTTATTTATTTTATCAATAATTTAGAATCATAATATTCTTTATCAGAAATTAAACTGTTTAACCACCTAAGTCTTAGCTATATTATTTGAAGTGAATTTTCTTAATTAATAGGTTCAAGATTTGTAATGGCTTACTAATATATATCTGAAGCTTATTCATAATTCTAAAAAAACTCTGCTACCTTAGCTTTTGTATCTGAAATTTCTAAATACAAAGGGCTTTTTTTTGTAATTTAATAACCTAATGCAAATTCATGATTATCTTCTAAAGTTTCCCAGGTCTTATCTACAATTTCAATATTTTAATCAACTAAATCGAAATTCTTTTAATTATAATATAATTAAACTAATTTAAGACAAGACAGGAGCTTTACATATAGTTTGCAGCCTTCAGCATATTAGTCACTATCTTTGGTTTCGAGCAAAACATCTATATTATCACGTGCTTTAATTAGTATTTCTTCGCTTTTTTAATAATTCTTTTAATCATAGAAGATAGTTCCTAAAACATATTAACCATATGGCAAGGAGTGAGTCACTTGATCAGTTGGTTTCTTCAAAGCTTTTTCAAGGTCGTTTTACAATAGTGTGTTTGTTCTAAATAGAGATAATTTTCTTGCCATGATTTCTTCTTGAGAAACTAATTTAGTTGGTTTTTCAAACTTTTTGAAAATTGCATTACACTCTTGTGTTTTTCCTTCCTTCATATAATACTCAGCTAATATAAATTGATCGAATTGATAGTTTTCATAATCAACTTTTTAATTTGTTTCCTATTTAAGCTTAATGACCTAATTCATAATATTTGATTTTTAACTCTCATCTATTTGTTGCAACTATTAATACAACGCATTTATTTACTTTTACTCCTTACTTGCAAAGATGTTAGAAAAAAATCCAAACTATGCCTATGGTTTGAAAACTAGCTACTTTTGCTTATTTTTTAAATGAACTAAACTTCTCTAGCTTTATAAAACGAAGCTTGTCAAAGCAAATGCTCTTCTGAACATTTTATCTATTCAATAAAGATTTATAATTATTAATTTAAAATAAATTATTTACTGATTAGAAGTTTCTTAGTACTTCTAGATATGATGTGATTAAAATCAAATAAAAATTTATCCACAATTTTATTATTGATTTTATATTTAGTTGTAAATATTTGTAATAAAAAAAACTAAAAAATGGCAAAATTAGTATTCATGTTTTTATATTAAATTTTGATTTTAAATTTACTGGTCAGTTATCATTAATATGTAATTTAATATTTAGAATTCGATATTCAAATTATTAATTTTTTTATTTTTAATAATTAGCATTTATATTGAAATATAAATTAAAAAATTAGTAAAATATCTTGTTAAATTATTTAACAATATTTTTGTGGCTAAATTAATTGAAAAAAACATTTATCATTAAAGTACTAAAATTTTTTTTTAAATGCTTATTTGATCTTCAAAATTAAGTAAAACCAAACTGTAAAATTCATCAATGATTAACATCTAACTTAGATTCAATATTCAAATTATTAATTTATTTTATATTATTAACATTTAAAGGTATTTTATCATAATTTAAAAGAATAACTAAAAAATAAAGAAAAAATAATTAATTTGTCAAATATTTAGTTAAGAATATTTTTTGTGGCTAAATTAATTTCAAAAATATATTCAATAAGAGTATAATTTTAATTTTTTAGCTAAAAAGCTTATTTGATCTTCAAAAAATAATTAATACGAATGGATAAAACTCCTCTAATCTATTTATATAAAAAATATCAAAATTCTGATAAAAATAAATATTTGATAGGCTCAATAAAATGAATAGATTAAATAATTTTTAGATTACATTGCATAAATATAATATAATAAATATAATTGGATAAGAAAGATTAATAAATATTTTAATATTATTTTAGATAATTCATAGATTTATTGACTTCGATATGTTTTATTATTGATTCTAATAATTTAAATTATGGATTTTTTAATAGTTAACTTGTAGACTTCTTTTTTTATTTAAGTGATTATTTACAGGAACTTACTTTTCTTAATATAAGTCATCTTTAGATTCTTATATACATTCATTTTTTTAACAGTTTCGCTTATCATCAGTAGAGGAACAAACTAAATTTTACAAATCTTTTGTTTAGTCTACTTATACATTTATGCAAGTTTGCTATAATTTATGATTAGATAAAAAATCAACTACATGTTCATCATTTTTTACATTTGCTTTACAAGCAGCTGCCTAAGTTATAGATTCTGAGTCTTTTTTATTAGGCGAATTAACCTTTTTAGATAGTTTCTCCTCTAGATATTATCTAAAATCTATGTATGATTTAGATGAAATGCAAAGAAATTTCTTTTTAAAAGAGTACCAATATTTTGTTTATATTAATTGCTCTGATGCATTTTAATACCTTTTTTTTTGCTCGACTGTTGTTGTATCATTTAATATCAATATTACATGATAAACAAAGAGAGTACCTACCATCATAATAAAAAGGGAGCTGTAAATAATTAAAAAAATAGGTAGAGGCTGTTTTTTCAAGACATTTTAAGTAGACTCAGATCTTTCTTCATTAAATTAATCCATTCTTGATAATATCTCAGAATTCAAATAACATGCGCAAGATATTATTGTAAAAATAAGTTAAGCGCACAAAAAAAATAAAAATAATATAAATGATCTGTAATTATTTCTTCCGATGCAGTTATTTAGCCAAATGCCTTATTATTTAAAAAATTGATAAAAGAAAATTATTAATAGGCTAAAAAAGTAATCAATTATTTAAATAAATATTCTTCTATAATTAGAGAAGTAATTAAACAGTATTGTTAATTATTCCTAATAAACTTTTTGATCGATTTTACGCGTTATTTACAACATAAAATAATGTAGAATGTGAAATTTAAATTACAATGATGATCAAATCCGGTCACACAGTTATCGCATAATCTACAGTGTTTTCTATCTTTATCTTTATAAATTCCACATGTATCACATATTCTATAATTCATTTTCTATCCATTTTAATCAATTAGCAGATAACCTAATTGTTTTTAATTGGTTCTATCAGTTGGTATATCTTCAATTTATTGGTCTCTCACTAAATTGTTTGCTCTTGGCACTATTCCTGGATCCTAAAAAGCAGTTTTAAACATATACCCTAATGTAAAAGAGGTAAAAATAGCTTAGTAATAACCATAATTTAATTTGAATATCATATGTAAGGTAACAGGCACTATTATTAGCAATATCGCAAAAATAAATGGTCTTGGTTATGATCCTTAAATTAATCTTCCTGCACATAAGAATATATTTTAACTTGGGAAAACTTAGTAGAGCATAACCTAATCTTCATTTTTATGAGTTGATAGCGATGATATCTCTGGAGTATTTTTTGTACTAAATTAAGATGCATTATCTGAGGCTTCATCCTTTTTTTAATTAGCCTTTAAATCATATATTTTAAATTTAACCATTTTATTCTTGATAATTGTAAATAGAAAATTATTAGTGTTTTGAGATTGAATTGTTTTAATAAATTACAGAATTTTCAAAAAATTAATACTTTCTAATTATTCAATCTCACAATTAGAAGCATCTATTTAAAATTTAATAAAAATAATTAAAATCTTTGATTTTTTTACTTAATTGGTTAGTCAGTCAGTAGACTTTACAACATATTTAAATCTATCTAAATTAGAATTTAATTTGCTTTTGAAAATTTCAATTTTCATAATCAGAGCTGATTGGAATACAAAAATATTTTATTAACCTGTCTCATTAAAAATAACTCAAAAGACAGATTGAGTTAATTTTAAAAATTGTTAAATATTTAAAATTCAATCAGAATTAAATAGGTTCCTTCAAAAATTAACAATTTGCATATATTTTTTAATAAAGAGAAGAAAAAATAAATAGTTTTCTTTTATTTAAATAAGTAAAAAATTAACTTTCAACCCTTTAAAATATTTTTCAAGTTTTAATTACTTGTTCGAATTTTTAAAAGTTTTTAAACAATATTTTCTGAGATAAAGTTTATTTTTTTTGATTTATTTATTCTAAATAATAAACAACTTATTAAGATACATACATATACATATTTTAAATTATGTATCTAGAAAACATTATAGATTCTATTATTAATTTCTTTATTATTTTTTTTTAATCAGGTTTTTTAAATGAGTGAGAAATAAGAGAATGAAACAAGAAGCTTTTCGGTTATTATTAAAACAAGCGAAATCAAATTTTAAAATTTACCTATTGAAACTCTCGCCTCTGATCTAAGAGAGACTATTGCCTAAAATATTTATGAGCCAGCTCGTAGCATAAAGCTGCTTTATAAAGATAAAATTTTATAATTAAATTAGTCGATCGGTTAATAATAAATAGAAAATGATACTTAAATAGTAGCTATACCATGCTATACAATGAAACACGGACTTTGGAATTTCATTGATGACTACAATCATGAGAGAAACGAAATGTAAAATATAAGTCTGGTGTTTTTTTTGACTGACAAACCTATAGAAAAGATTTAAATAGATGGAAAAATATAGTTTTTTTAACCAATTGGTATTTACTGGTAAAGTAGGAGCATCAACCCTATGCCTTACTTAGAAAATGATTTTAAGAGAATAGAAAGAAGAGTGAAAAGAGTAACTCCAATATTTGAATTTAAATCCAAAGACTCTTCTGCTATTTGTATAAATATCATTTTCAGAGAATGCGAGCAGAATTTGCAAAATTTATTGATATAATATTAAGATAGAATAAAAAGTAAAATTGGTAAAAAATAAAATGAAATTCATATGGATATAATATATTCCACTGTTTTAGACTAGCATAATTATTGGTTTAAAGAAGGTAATTTTAGTAACACATTAAGATTTCTAAACGATTTGTAGTTAACTAATTTGACTTCTTTGAATTTAAATATGCAAAAATTAAATATAGATGGTTTTCATCTTTTACTTCTATCAAAGTATTTAGGAGATAGGGGTGAGAACCTAAAGTCTCTTAGTCTAAATCTTAGGGACAATACATTTGAAGGCTAGCTTATTGTTGAATTAGGCAAGGCCCTATCCAAATTATCTAATTTATAAAATTTAGAGTTAGACTTTTAAAATATTATCATTTATAATTAATATTAAGTAATTTAGCTATTTGAATAGCTCAGCTCATCAAAGTCTACTTTGAAGAGTTTAATTATTTATTTGCCAAAAGATTTAAGTGTTACCTACTATTAATCTCAAACTATATCTCATATTTTTAAAAATGTCTTGTCTGCATTCATCAACTTAGATCGTCTCTCATTTATAAGTGATAGCAGATTTTAGTTTGACTAAGAATTCTATCCTGCTTTTAAGTAGTTTATTTAAAAAGTGCACAATCTGATAAAATTGGATTTAATCTTCTACTGCGATTATTTAAGAGAATCTTAATTTTTTAAACAAATGTCATAAATAGTGAGCCTTTCTGAAAGATTAAATTGTTTTTAATTAGTTAATTTTACATAAGATTATTAAGTCTAAAGTATAAAAAAAAGATACACTCATCTCCTGTAAATAATTATTTATTACAAGCAAATTTCTTAATTTATGCTATTTAGAGAAGAAGAAATTCTATTTGATTTGTTTGATATTTGAGAATTGTTTTGTATTCGTTTTGAATTTCATCTAATTTATTTAATTTTCTGAAGAAAATGAATTCAATATATTTTATTTGAATTTTTTATATTTTTAATTAAAATTGCTTTAAATTAAAATAAAATTATTTATAAAAATAATCATTTTATCATTTATTATTTTTAATTTCTGATTATAAAAATTATTGAATATCTTTTTAGTTTTTAGTAAACTAATTTGATACTTTCTCTAAATTTTATCTATTAGAAAATACCCACAAAAATAATTTTTAATATTTTTATTTGATCATTACAATAAATCTATTCTAGGAATTTCATATTGAATGTTGAGCATTCTAATTTTGTAAATTTAAATAAAATGAATAGTATTTTTGTATTTTAAAATATATCATTTAAATAAAATCTTTTATTCATTTATTTTCATGCAAAATGATTAAAATCTGAGGTAATTAATTTCACACTTGTATTAAAAATAAAAATATTTGGATTAAAAAATTTTTTAACCTACATAATATTAGTATTATTAATTAAAAATCGTATTTTTGTATGTGGTCTGCATTATTTCAAATTATTTATATATTGATTAATTCCTTATTTTAAATCTGTAAATTTCAAAGCATAGATTTTATGATTTTGGTAAATATTAATCAATTTTTTCTTCTTTACTCCTCCCAATTAGATTATTTTTATATTTATTCGATATTTTCAAATGTATGCTTTAATTCAAAAGCTAGGTTTAATTTTTAAGAACTAAAATTAAAAAAATTACTTTTAACTTTTTTAAATATTTTAAATAAAATATTTAACTGAACAACGGATTCTTATGACATAGATTAGAAGAGGAGTTCTTATAGAGTTAGTTTTGATGCATTGTTGAATAGTTTTGATTAATCAAAAAAGTAAAAATCTATTTATGAATTGGTATATTTGTCTCTTAAAATATAAAAGGAACAAAATATTACCTAAAAAAAATAATCTAAATCTGAATTAAATGGATTTTCTGATTTATTTTTAATAAATATTTAAATGGTAAAAGTAAAGTTTATTACAACTAATAATTAAATTTAATCAATATTTAAAAATAAAATCAAGAAAAAGAAAAAAACAATGAAAAATATGAGTACCAAAGAAAAACAATCATTTTTAGAAATAATAGACGTGTTTGGTTAAACAGTGAGCATTAGATATAATCAAAAACAATACCATAAGACTAAGCTAGGAGGAATAGTTACGATTGGAATTTGGGGTTTTATTGCTTACAATATAATTAGCATTGGCATTGCCTTAATAGAATAGGATAATCCATAAGTAATTTAGCAGTCAAACTACATAAAATAGCAGCCTCTTTATGAGCTTAGTCCTGATAAATTTACTATTGCATTTGGATTATAAGATTCTAATTATTAGCATTTTTTTGATGAAGGTATTTATTCTATTAAAGCCTTCTAAAATATTATTGATCGAACATATTCTCAATAAGGGGATTCTTCATAAATTCAAAAAAGTATTCCTTTAAATGTGGAGCGCTGCAATAAAAACCACTTTTTACAAAGCTAAGTTAAGGATTATTTTTTCTAATTACCTATTAAGAGGATGTATTGTTTGTCTATGAATTAAAATTATACAAATGGAATTTATCCTACTATTTAAGGTGAGTTTTCAGGATAGCAGTTTCAATCTGTTGAATTTTAAATTCATCAGTGTATCGGATAAAATTGTAATAATACAATATAAGCAAAAGATTTGATGCTTAAGCCTACTTTGGCTGTGTATTTTTAAGATTTTACAACAAATATTACAAAAAGAAATAATCCTTTTTCTTCAATTGGAAGAAATCTTTTCTGGACAACTGGAGAAGATTTAGAAAAGGACATAGTAATATCTTTAATAAATAATAAAATTATAAGTGATTTCGGATTGATATCTGAAAACACCCACATTAATGAACAAATTACATTTTCATCGCAAAGGGAAATGATGTTGACGCGTTCTAGCTCTGAGATATTTAGGTTTACTGTTTTATATGAAAAGAATGCTGAAACTTTAATTCTTAGAAAATATATGAAATTGATTTAGGCATTTTCATAAGTAGGAGGATTACTTAATTTCATTATAGCAATAGGCTACTTTATATGCCGCCCATTTTCATAAGTAGAACTAAACAGAAAACTACTAAATTCTCTCTACGATATTTAAGATGATTCAGATTAAAAAAATAAAGGATAGGATAATAAATAGAATAAAAAATTGCTGTTTAACCAACAAAAAAATTCTGATCTGAAAAAAGAATCTTAATCAAGCAGTACTTCTGCAGCTAATAATAAATAAATAATCTCTTAAACACCCACACTTTAACAACATCATCAAGGATAAAGTTAAATTTCATAATAAAATAAATAAGTCAATAAAGCAAAGCAAATAGGATTTATGGAAAACCTGATTAATTGTTTTAGATGGTTTCAGTGGTGCTAAACCCCTAAATCTAGGCTGATCGACTATGCTACAAGAAATATATACAGTAACATAGATATATTTAACATTATAAGAAAATTAATAGAAGTAGATAAGCTCAAACACTTACTTTTAAATGAGCACTAAATCAGGCTATTTGAGTTTTTGCCTAGACCGCAACTTAACATTGACTATTTTTAAGATAACAAGTACTATAAAAATGTATTTACTAAAAGTAATGACCAGATTAGAAACTTTGATAACTTCGATGGCTCGTTCTACTAAGATTAAAAAAATGAAGAAGAATTAATTAAATCTTTAAGAGAAGATTATTAGGTCATTAAAACAAATTAAAATTAATCATTATTTGATAGAAATTTAATTAAAATGCTTGACAAAGACTTGAAAGAAAAACTAGAACAAGACTTGAATTAAAATTTAAATAAAAATAAAGTAAATAAGTAAAGTTTATTTGGCATAGAGCTAATCAAAGAAGAGATGCTAGATTTAGTTAAAAAATCGTAAGATGATTTTGACATTTGCTCCTCAGTCAGTGCAAAACTGTCAAATGAAAATAACAGTCATCATCACGATATTAAAAAGTAACATCCTTTTTCATATAGAAATTCTATATAGTTAAATACACCTTTAGATTTTATTCATGCTTAAAAACCAAAACAATTTGAGATCAGTGCGTCCATCGAACAAAAAAATAAATTTGTTAATTTAAAATAATCAGATATTTAAACATCCAATAAAATGCTAAATAATGACATCTATTTTAAATATGAAAATAATTTTACAAACTGAGAAATCCACTATAAATCCCTCAAAATACTTGTTTTTTGATTGATTTTTTAAAGAAAAAAAAATATCTGCTTATTGATTAAAATTTCATTTTAAATTTTCCATAATGTTGAACCTAAGAAATATCCAAAAGCTGAAACATGTAAATAGTTATATAAATAGAAAATGTTGTAAACCAAAATATATAACATAGGTAAAAGGTTTCTATTTTTATCTTTAAGATTAAATAGCTGCTCTTAAAATATATTTAAGGATTTTATTATCAATATAATTAATAAATTAGTGCAATTTTAAAATGTAAAGTATGCAAGAATTAATAAATTTTAACTATTAAATTATCATAATATATTTTTAAATAATAAGCAATTTTATATATCAAAATCTTCATTAAAATGTATGCTAATTCAATAATATTTTTAAAAAGAAGCCTAAAAGTTTTATTTAAAATGTATTTCTTTCAAATAACTGTTTAAATTTAAAATTATAATAAAAAATTTATTTTATTTACTACTTCTTAAAAATTAGTTTTATTAATATTTTATAAACATTATAAAATTATTTTTAATTATTATAATAAGTTAGTTATCTTTAATTTCTCCAAATATTTTTATAAACTAATTATGATTAAAAATAAGTCCTCTACTTTAAATTGAAGCTAAATAAAAAGCAATTTGCAAAGAAAAAAATGATACAAATAAAATTTTTTTGATTAATTATTGAAAAATTATTTAACTTTAATAAAGTTGATAAAACTAAAATTAGTTAAAATATTAATTAAAAAATAATTTATGAAATATTTAATTGCAAATAGATAAATAGATTAGTTTGTTATTTTATAATATTCTAATTTGTATTTTTTTTATAGGTATTTTTTCATATAACTTGTCATATTTTTTACAAAAACTCTATTATTTTTAATGAGATATCGCTTCTTTCATTAAAATAATTATGAGTCATATGTTAGTGATAAATTCCAGTTACTATTTTATTTTAAGATTTTAATCTTTGCTCAAGCATTTGAGAGTTATTTGGAGGTATTAAAGTATCTTGCATTCCATGTATAAGTAGAACTGGAGACGAAACAGTATTCATGCATTCAATATTATTAAATCTTTCTGATATAAAAAATGAAATGCATTTACAAATGTGCTAACCAATAAGATGCTTGATTGAAATATAAGCGCTTATCAAAACTAGAGCTTTAGGTGTTTATTTTGAAGCAACATATGAGGCTGGACCAGAACCAATAGATCTTCCTAAAATGATAATGTTTTGCTCTCTTGTTTTAAATTTTTTGAGAATAAAGTTATATGCTGTTAAAGAATCAGATTTAATGCACTCTGCAGTTGTGTTTCTTGATTTATAAATACCATAACCTGGATATTCTACAGCAATTATATTCATTTTTAATACTATTTGCATACTATATAAAAACTAATGCGATAATCCAATATCTTCAGCATTTCCATGAAAATATATTAAATATTTATCACTCATAATATCTCTTTCATAATATGGTATGATTAAAATAGGTATCTAGTGGGTATTCTCTTTATCTTAAATTTTTTAATAAAATATTACATTTATTTCACAATTTTAAAATGGAATTTAATCAAATTTTTAACCAAATTACTTTGCTCATATTAAGAGTTTACGAATTCAATATAAGTATCTCCTTGAAAAGTCTGGTAGCTATAGCTTGGCTCTGGAGCAGGGAATAAGTTTTTATCAACTACATTTAGTACTTTTATTTTAAAATAATTGTTAAACCTTTATAAACCAACTTTAATTTTCTATAAACGTACTTGAACCCATATATCAGTTTTGAAAAAATTCAAGTATCAATCAATCTTTTTATTAATTACCTTTAAAAGTAGATAGATAATTCAAAATAATTAAAAATTTGTAAATTATATATATTTCTTCAAATATATTCTAACTTTGACTTACTTTTAATACTTTAAATGCAAAGCTAATTTCCATAAGTGCAATATTCAAAACAGAAATTTTAAATTCTAAAAATTTTAATCTTAATCTTATTTTTCTGAGAAAAAAAAATGATTGTCAAAATATTTTATTAATCACATTTATTTAAGTACAAGATTAAAATTTTATTATTTGATTATTTAATTTTGAATATCTCTTTTAATTATTTAAATCTAAATTCATTTGATAATATAATAAATTATTAAAAATTAGATGTATTGATAAAATTAATATAAACTTACTGGTTCAGAAAATTAGTAAGATATGTTATTTTTATTGCATTCTAATATTGATTTAAAAATTAAAGATAAATATCGATAATGGTTTTAGATAATTTAGCTGTATTCAATAAAAATAGTATCTTGAAAATGAATCTTTGGTGTATCAATAACTATTTGATAGATTTTAGAAATTTACTTAAAGAAATTATTTTAAATTGTATAAAAAACATCTAAAAATACTCTTTTTACACTATCTTTATTAAACATACTTTTACTGATTATAAATTTTAGAGATTTTTTAAATATAAAAGATCTTAAAGGACTTTAAAATGTAAGAAATATTTAAAATTAATAAAAAAATGATCATTTTTAAGAAAAAAATAAATCAAAAGAAGAAAAAATATTATTAAAATAAAATCAAGTATAATTAATAAATTATAAAAATGTTTATATTTATAAATATAAGGGCATTTTGGTTATCAACATATTTATTTACTAATAGAATTGTAAATTTAACTAGAAGAACTTTATTTGGAGAAAAATAAATAAAAGAGTTAAATTTACAAATGGATACTAGTTAAATTGTAGTAAGCCTTTTGGAATTTAATCAAAAATTGATATTTAATAAATGCATCTTTTAAATCTAATAAAAACAGTATTTTTTATAATATCGGCTAGTAATTTAATGGTTTTATATATTTAATGTTAATGAATTTTCTGATTTGATATTATCTCCAAAAAATACATACTTACTGATACTTCTATAATGAATATGGAAAAATGAGAAGAAGTAACAAGTCTTCTATTTGAATTATTATACAATATTTCTGATAAAATTTATTTAAAAATTTAAAGAGGATTAATTTTTTTGAAATAAAACTCTATTACTTTTTTTTTTTACCAATTTTTCTATTCAAAAATATTATGATTTTATAGAAGCTTATGTTTTGTATTTTTAATTTATTTACTGAAAAGAAATATCTTTATAGAAATTATTATTTTTTAATTTAAAATATTTGTAATAACAAATTTATGAAAAATTAAATTACAAACATCTTTTATAAATTGTTCATATTTTTATAGAAATTAAAATAAATAATAAATTATTCATAAATTGCTAATTTTATCAGTTTTCCATTTCCTACATTTCAGAAGCTAGTTATTTTTTTCAAATTTTAAAGTAGAAATAATGAGACTATTATTGGCAAAAATAATTTAGATAATTTCTCTCTCTATCTCAATTTAAATTATCTCAGCTTAATGTAAAACATTTTATTTGCATTTACAAAGATAAATTATTTTTATTTATTTTAGAATTGACAATTGCCTATGGATTTACAAGTATATAAGAAAGTAAATGCTCTAACTTTGTGAGCTAATAAGATGGTCCTTTGAAGTAAACAATATATGATAATGTCTCTTCAAAATATATCACAGAAAATTGCATAATATAATGCATAAATAATCCTAGCTATAATTTTAATGCTCTCTTGATAACTCAAGGTCAAACTTATAAAAATAGTCTTTTGATTACAGACCCTCATTATAGAGTAAGAATCTCCTTTTTAATTATAAGTCTTGATGATAAAAATTTGTCTCTCGATAATCTTTACATAAATGCAAATAATATAAATCCTAATTCAATAACTTTTCAAGAATATAATAACTTAAATTTTAATTCAGATTTATGTGAGGGTTAATAAAAAGAAAAACTTTATTTTCTTAACATTGATTTATCTCACTCTGATACTTCTAATTTACTGGTAACATTTTTATAAGTAAATAATCTTAAAATTAAATAAAATTCAATAATTTAAGGTCCTCTAAATCACTAACAAAGTCAATTCGCCAAATAAAATAGCAATTAAATCTACATAAATAATAATTCAGTAATGCTTACCAGGTTGCGCTGAATGCTTAAATAGCTACTAGTGCACCAAATGTTTACCAAGAAGTTCTCTTAAATTGGGTAGTTAGTGTATAACTTATTGTGGTGATGGTAAATACATTAATGATTAAGGAACATGTTCATCATGCTATTAAAATTGCTAAACCTGCTTTGGACCTGATTAAAATCAGTGTCTTTCTTGTAAGGGAAATTTATTATTAAATGAGTAGTTTTAGTGCTCTGTTTAAAAAAATAAATGCAGCTAACCTTTATAAATATATAATCAGCTATTTAATACTTGCATTACTTTTGATCCTTCATAAAGTAATTGTCAATCTATAACAAACAATATTTGTTCATAATGTAAATAAGGATATAATTTAGCTGATGGAAATTGTGCTTCTTCTAACAACGATTGTCCATTTGGTAAATTTAATTTTTTTTAGTTTTAAAATGCAATTTTAAAAAATTTTAAATTAAAAAATGTTTGATCATATTTTATTTAATTTATTAAAATTGATAAAACAGGATATTATTATGAATTAAATTCATAAAAATGCTAGTAAAATGGTTCGAACTGCTTATTATAAATTGAAAATAAATGTATTAGCTGCTAAAATTAATAACCTAGCTAATAATTTTGGTGTGGTCAAAAAATAAATAATATATAAAATGGGTATTTCTTTGATAAATTAGAGAATTCTTTTATAAGCTGTCAAAATAATTGTTAATAGTGTAGTGGATTGTTTTTAAATAGTTGCTCATAGTGCATTTCAGGGTATAGTTAATTTTATGGAGAATGTATTTACGATTGTTAAAATTAGCAGCAATATTATGATGAAAAAACTTAACAATGTTAAAAATGTGATTCTAACTGTATGAGCTGCTTTGGAACCTCAAATAACCAATGTTTTATTTGTAAATCTGATTCATTTTAGTTAGGTTAAACTACATGCTTATCAAGTTGTCCAATAGGATATTATGAGTTATAAAGCCCTAAATCCTGTTAAGCATGTATATAAAATTGTGATTAATGTTCATCATCTAAAGATTGCTAGAAATGCAGTCAAGGATACTTTTTTGATTTTTAGACAAATCTTTGCTCTTAAACATGCTCAAATGGTTACTTTGCCGATATTTAAAGCTAAACTTGTTTATAATGCACACAGAATTGTGATTAATGTACAGATACTAAAACTTGTGGTAGATGCATAAATTCCTACTTCTTGCTCAATAACTAAAGCTGCATTGATAAATGTCCTGATGGTTATTTTTCAGACATATAAAAATAAATATGTTCAAATTGTCCATTAAATTGTTAGATATGTAGCAGTTCTAACACTTGTTCTTAATGTGATTAATAAACTTATTTATTGAATAATCAAAGTTGTGTATTGTCTTGTCCTAGTGAATATTAGATAGATTAGTAATTAAGAATATGCAAATAAATATCCTGCTAAGTTTCTAATTGTAACTCTTGTTAAAATACCTCACTCTAAAAATGTTAATTTTGTGATCCTAGCTATAATCTATAACCTATTTATTCTTAAAATTATGGATAGTGTTTAAATAACTGCCCTGATGGATATTATCCTCAAAACTAAGTATGTAATGAGTGCTAATAAAATTGTAATGTATGCACTCAGTAATTTGACTGTATTTAATGCTCGTAAGGTTTTTCAATTTTACAAAATCTTAGCACTAATATTTAATCTTGTATATCTAACTCTGACTGTACAAATAAAGGGTAAATAATTAATTAATTGATTCATTCATTATTTTAATCCTAAATTTAAAAGACTCTTCTTTATTTTTAAATCTCGTTTAAAATATATTTTAAAAACTAAAGATATTATTTAGATTCTACCTAAAATATATGCTTTACGTGCATGCAAAGTCAATGTGCTAATTGCTAAGATAATAAAAATACTTGCAAGTAATGTTAGGGTAGCTACTATTTATTTAATTAAACATGTGTTTCATAGTGCTCAGATGGATATATAGGCATTATTTAGAATGGTATTTCAGTTTGCTAAAAATGTGATCAACTTATTAATGGTTGCAGCAGTTGTCTTTCTGAAACTGTTTGTGTTACCTGTATTAGCGGTTATAATTTATATTCTTAAAAATGTTTGTAAACCTGTCCAGATGGTTTTATAAAATTAAATGGAATGTGTACATAATTAAATATAAATAATTGTATTAAGTATAATCTTGATCAATGTGTAGAATGCTCTAATTCCTTCTAGCTAATATAAAATTCATGCTAGTTGTAATGTTCCTAAACTGAAATACTAAATTCTTTAGGAACTTAATGCATTCCATTAGTATGTCCATAAAACCAAATTATTTACTAAAATCAGTGTGTTGTAAGCTGCCCACAAGGTACATAAAATTATCAAAATATTTGCTTAGATTAAAAATAACTAAAATTGACTTTAAACAACAATTAGCAATAAAATTCAATCATAATTTTATTATCTAAGGGTTTTGATAATGAAATTAAATCAAATTAAAATGTTACATTTTCCTTTAGTTTCTAGCCAAATTTACCTTATAATGTTACATAAACTAAGATTAGCAATGATACATACTTGGCATTATTCAACTTTAAAAATAATCCTCCAACAAATTTAAAGCTCACTGTGTCAGTAAGTTAAACTTCTTAAGCTAGTAGTGATTAAATTTCATAAAGTATTGTAGCTCAGTTTAGTTACTAAATAAGTGAAAGTACTAAAAAAGCAACTGATATAGCTCATACTACAGGTCAGTCTGTTTCATAATCAATAATTATTAGCTCATTATTTCTTATTTTTACATCTTATTAACCTTTGCTTTCATCATTAGTTGATTTATCTGAGCTATTCTATTTATTGACATTTTTGAACATTCTGTAAATTATATTTTGAAATTTCTTTATAAAATATTTTATTTTTATTATCAGAAAACCCTATAATTTACAAATATTTCTGGATTCCTTTCATTCTCTCTAAATGGGTTTTATTCCAAATCCTTTTATTTTTGCATTTGGGAAACTTCCTTTCTAAGACTCTTACGATATATTCATATCTAAAGAATAAACAGCACTTTTTACATAAAACTCTGGTATTTATTTATTTGTATAATTCTATTTTTTTTAATTAAATCATATTAAATAATACATCTAAATATTTTTTTTACATAGGGCAACTAGATTTCTTGATATTTTTGATAGCTTTTTTTCATATTTCTGTTTTGATTTTCTATAAGTATTTTTTACAAAATAGAAAATAATCTCTATTTAAAAAACTTCTTGAAAAATTACTTTAGAAGCTTAAATCAAGTATTTATCTGGAACTTATACAAGTAATTTTTGTTTAAATATCTTTTTCTTCTGTGTTATAGTTTACCCAAATTTCGTATGATAATTATCTTTATGCAACAAACAATGCTTTCCACATTATTTCTCTTTTGAGCATAATTCCTGCACCGTTTATTGCTTACATTCTTTTTAAAAAGAACAAATGTGCAGAACTAGTTGAAGTCATTTGCTAAGAAAGCTTATATCCTGAATTCCATTTGTTTCTAAATATAAGAAGATTTATGTTTTGTTTTGCAATAGTTGTACTCACTAATTACTAATATTTATAGTTGTCTATAATTCTGCTTTCTAGTATATTAGTTCTGGGATATTTGATACTCAAAAAACCGATAAAAAGTCAATTTTAAAATAAAAAAAACATTCTTGTAGAAATGATATTTTCTTCTATAATATCCCTATTTTATTTCTTAGTTGATGAATCTTTAATGAGTGAGGATAATAGGCTTAATTTTTCTTGGATTATCATTTTCTCATATATATCTATCATATTTTTAGAGATACTTAATTTATTTTTCAAAATTGGAGTAACTATTACAGAAAAGATAAAAAAAATGTTCATGCAGAGATAAAGATCAAAAATAATACCTTCAGTTAGCTTAAAAGATATTTCCTCAACACAAAAAAGATTTGCATAATCAAGTGCATTTGAATCTAAATTTGAAAAATAATATTCTGACTAAAATTTAAAAAATATAATTTCTTAAGAAGCATTGAATAAAATGTCTGATAGAAATACTGTTTTTTGTACCCCTTTGACTACTCAAAGAAAGAAAAGAATCTTTAGTATAGATAAAACAACAGAATATCCATCTCCATCTATATAAAATTCCTCTTAGATACCAATAGAAACCATATCAAATTAATAATCATAATAAAGAACCTAACGACCTAGAAACATTAAAATACAAAATTTATTTAATTTATCAAATTTTAAGGTATAAAGTTAAGAGAATTGAGTTTTATATGTGAATAAGCCAGTATTTCAAATAAAAATGCATCTACTTTGTTTTTTAAGTAAATATTTAACGAAAAAGTAAATTTTTAATTAATATCTATTCTAATAATAAAAAAAAACAAACCAATTTAATACATTAAAATGTTTTATTTTTTATAAAAAAAGGAGATAATAAAAATAGCAAAAGCTACTTTTTATTAAAAATTTAAAAATAAATAACATATATATTTCATAATTTAAATAAATTACTTTTTCTTAATATTTATATTAAAAATAAATTCGATTCATTTAAAATTATTATGAAATACATAAATTAGTAAATATAAATTAATTTCATAGATTATTAAAGTCTGGGTTTGGGTGAATCCATTATAAAAATAATAAAACTACATTGTAAAATTAACTCATTAAGAAAAAGTCATTTAAAAATTGTGTTATTTTTTTAAAATAACTTGATAAATTACTGAAGCATTAATTTGAGAATATGAGACAACTTATTGTATTTATATTAATATATATTAATACTTTTATTAAATGCTTAGAATGTATAAATGGATAAGGAATAAATACCTATAACTAATAATGTTTTAGTTGTTTAAATAATTGCAATAGTTGTCAGATAGGATAATAATCAATTGGATAACCATTCACTGAATAATATTAAAAATGCAGTCAATGCCAAAAACCATATTTGCTAAATTAAGACTAAAATTCGTGCGTAAAGGAGTGCAAAAATTCAGATTTTTAAATTAATAGTTAATGCAAAACTTGTTTAATATATGGATGCTTAAAATGCTTTTCTTCAAGTGAATGTATTTAATGTTAATAGGGATTTAATCTTATAAACGGTTAATGTGTGTCATCTTGCAATTAATTTAATAAATATTTAAATGTGCAATAAAAAGATTGTGTTTTTTAGTGTTAGATACAAGAAATATAAAATGAGTAACTCTCTAGTTGTTAAGCAGCTATCTAATGTCCTATTTAAAAATCAGTTAGTAATTATTGCCATCAATATAGAGGTGAAATATTTTAACAAACAATCCAGTCCTTTAGTATATTTTAAGACATAAAAAATCAGGATATTATTGTCTCATATGATACCATAGGAAATATAAAATTTTGGTTGTTTCAATCTCCAATAATCAACTTTATATCAGAAATTAGTGCTAGCTTACTAAACCCAGATCCTAATCTTTTATGTAAACTATCAAAAAGTAATTTAGCTTATAATTTGCATTAAAATGTTATATTTATTTTTTTATAGAATAGTTCTACTATTGCATATATTCAAACTATATTTAATATTTTGATTTGAAATCAAACTAAGTTAATGAAATAAGAGCACTTTAATAATCAACAAATGGATTGTTGATATTTATAGACTAAGTAGATTTCAATAGCTAAGATTTTATTTGTTTAGTGAGTGAATAAAAAGTTATTATTTTTGAACTTGATAATATATTTAAGAATAATTAAACCTCACCTCTCTTTGAAATTGACGCTCTGAGCTCAAATTTAATTGTAATAATACAATTTACATAAGAGCTATTAATTTATAAATCTGAAGGTAATTTAGCATAGATTTACTTTTGATATTTACAATATTTTTTATATTATATAGAGAAGTGGGCAGAATAAGGAAATTTTTATCAAGGAGTATTATATAGAAATACATAAATGATTTGCAAATTAAAATATTAATATACCTAAATTAAAAGAGCAACATTGAATATTTACTTACTATTAGGATTTAATACCTTTTGCACAATTATAATTAATTAAAATTCTATAACTTAATGCTCAGAAAATATCATTCCTAACATAGATACTTCTCAATTTTATATAGATTTTGTTTCTTCTAATAATTACTTAGTAGTATTAGCTGTTAACTACAAATATTATATAAATAGAATTGCACTTTAGGTAATTAATATCTAATAAAATTCATAAGGAGAGATAACGCTGACTAAAATAAGCTAATTCTAAGGAAATATGCAGGTTTAGTATTAAAACATTTAAGATAAATATTTAATCTATGCAGATTACTACATAGCATATTTTCTTTATAAACTAGATTTAACTACTTTTACCATGGAAAGCTATTATATCAAAGAAACGTTTTATAGCATACATATAATTGATAGTTATATTATCTTAACAACTTATGAGAATAATTTCTTTTAATTATAGCTAAATGGAAATGGGAATTATTTAAAACCAAAATAAACTATATGCAAAACCCAAAGACCTATTGATAGCACAGTCGGAATGTATGCAACTACAATTATAAAATAGAACAAAAAATATTATTTAAGTGGTTTTTTCGGTCACAGTATACTAAGAACAGTTAATAATTCACAGATTATAGCAAATATTTAGATAGGGTATTTGATTTTGCCTTTTTATAATGAATAATTAAATAAGCTTTATATATTTAAGCCTCAACAATTAGTAGTAATAGATCTTACTAAAAATTAAGAAAATGAAAATGAATTTATAAGTTAATTGATTATTCCTTAACTATAAGTTTACTCTTACCCATTCTACGATGACTAAGAAAATTTTTACGTTTATTCTTTTGGCTAAACAAATTAGAGCTACATTATAAATTTCTAAATAAATGGAAATTTAATTAAGCTTATGCCTGTTAGGTAGGATCTTAATTATGTAAATTTATTTGAATTTTTATATGAATTAATATTTACTAAATTTTATAAAAGAGTACAAGATTCCTTTTCTTTAGCAAATAATAAAAAGTTGTTTGCCTTATTGATGAAACTTCTTGCATACTTTCATTCTTCGATTTTATTAATTTTACAACATTAGATATTAAGTTAACAGATAATTAAATCTAATAAATCTAATAAATTTTATTTGCAACTTAGATAGATTCAGAATAAATACTTATAATCACTTAAAATTTATCTTTTTTAATTAACTTTTAAGGAAATATAATCCAGACAACATATCTTCTCTTTTAAAATAATCAGATTATATTATTTGACTTTAAACTGCTGAGTGTAGTAGTTGTGTTTCAAAATAATATCATCTAATTTATAGATTATAAATTAAATATTTTACCTTTGTAGTATTCAACTTATGGTGTTTTGCTTGATTATGCTCAAATTGGCAAATTTTTATTTGTATCATATGATTCAAAGTAAATATAAGCCATTGACTTTTCTAACTAAATCTAAACAGTATTCTAAGTTTTTCAGCGTGTGAATAGAATTATTTAGTTTCCAGATGATAATCATGTAATTTTACTAAAAAATCAAGTTCTCATAATAAAATATTTTATTTAAAAGTTTGGAATTTTTGTAGGAAAGTATTTATAAGTTTATTCAATAGAAGATAAACTAGAAATTAGAAAAAGTTTTACAATCTTACTTCCTACAAATACATGTGAAACAATCGCAGATATTCAGCCAAGTGCATAGTATACAGGAAGTATATTAAAAGATAAATCAGGAATTTGTTCGATTATAGGATAATCTGGAATTACAAGGTAATATATTTTACTCTCATCTAAATATATTTTCCTCTCATCTAAATATATTTTCCTCTCATCTATTAATATATTTAATTAATTAAAATTAGCTCCTAAATATAATTAAAAATACCTGGCTAAATGTATCTAAATGCAATGGCAACAATTAATTCAAATCAAACAATAATATCTTCTAGTATTGATTAAAGCCTCAACAAAATATATTTAGTCTTAAAGAACTCTCTGAATTAATTATTTTTTTCCTCAATAAATTATAAAAAATAATTACAAGTAAATTAAAAATATTTTTTATTAATTATTCAATTTTTTTTTAAAAGATTTAGTAAATTAGTTAGATAAATCAGCCAACTTTATAAAATATTTAAAGTATCGTAGCTAAAAGAAGTTATTAAATAATTATTTTTTAAAATGGAATTATTTTATATTATAATGAAGTGTTCTAGTTCGTAATAGATAAAATACCTTTATAAATACAATAGGTAAAAATAGAAATTAATGAGAACATTCTATTAATTTCTAATATTTCCTGTTAGTGGTTTGTTTTTTAGCTAAGTAGTGGCTAACTTTTATACAATATGCCAAGCGATAAATCTTATAACAAAGATTTGTAATGTACTTATTAATTTGATAAAGTTAACTAAAAAATCCTATTAAAATAAACTAAGCAAATTGTTAGCTTTTCTTATTCCCAAAATAGCACTAATTGGTTTTTAACTACATCTTAATTAGGAAACACTTACATGGTTGGTTTGTATTAGATAGACGATCTCAATATTTTTATGTTAATAACAAACCCCTGCATCGCTGTTATTTACGATGCACCATATTTTTTAGTATTTAAAACATACGTTACAATATTTGTAACTTAAACCTTCGTTTAAATGTTTTATGATAAATTTAATCAAAGAATTATTTTTTGTAGCTAGGATTATTCATAGTGTAACATATATTCATCATCCTTTTAGCTTATTAAGTCAATATCATTCATAAATGTAAATAAATTTTATTTAAATAAATATATAAATAAGTTAATTTAATTTTTATTAAATCTAATAAAATCTATAATTTTTTAAATATAGTAAATTGATCTTTCTCAAACAATATTTATTGACTTCCCTATAAATACTATTGTTGCCCCAAATAACTAATTTCAAATCTAAATAATGTATTTAGGAGACGAATATTAACAGAGCTAATAAGTATAGATAGTAGATTTATCATCCTACACAGAAGAATTAGAAAGTTATAATTAACAAATCTTATTTTTAATTATTGAAGATTTCTAAAAAGATATACTAATAGTGGGCTTTTGTGACTATTTATTTTTTATAAAGATCTCTTAAATGTAAGTTATTTAGCTAATAAATCATAGAAATAATCTAAATGAAAATTAAAACGATGGTTATATTTCATCATTAAACTTAGATAAGATAACAAATATCTTGACTGTAGTTACATAAACTTCTGTTATAATTTATGATTACTCTTCTATTTGTTTTTATGATCCATAGGATTTTTATGTTTTAATTAATGATGGAAATATGATAGATTCCTTACTGCTTACTGATACAAACAAATAAATAAATTACATTATAGCTTTTACTAATGAATTTTTATATAATTAATTGTCTTTCTACAAAGTTTCTTTATAATATTCTAAAATAACTCCTTAAAGATAGATAGATTTAACATAATAATCTTAAGTCAAGTTTCCTTAATACGGAGGAACTCTTTAAAATAGTGGTGATGCTAGTAATTAAGTTAATTTTAAGATAAGAACTATGGTAATAAATCAAACAAATTAGTATCTCTTAATTCAGTATCATATTCTTAGATACAATCTTTATATTGTGAATGAAAACGATGTTATACTGATGAAGCAGTTTTTTTTTGTAAGCAGTGAATATATTTTTTATACTTTACTAGAAGAATATTCTAATTTCCCTGTCCTATTTCTTTAAAGTAAATAAGCTATCAGTATATAGATACTTAATGAAATAAGCTAATAAGTAGTAATTAAGTAAATGTCTTTTAATAACACAATTGACGATTGTGATATCAGATATTAAATTATTTACTGTGTGTGTTATCAAGGAAAGTTCTATTTATCAATAGACTTGAAAAACCCATAAAATATATCGTTATAAAACTTAGAGCTGCTAAACTAATTAACTGGTTATTAATCCTTTAAATTTAGTTAAAAGTTAAATAACAATTTCTCTAATTATCCTCTTATTTTTAAGTTAAACGATACAATATTTTGCTGGAATTTAAATAACAACACTATAGAATAATACAAATAAACATAAATTATATAACAAATATATTTAGGATAATAATACATTTTAGTATAGCTTAGAAATTTGTTTGATCTCTAAATTTTTCCTCTTGATGCAAATGGTAAATTTATGTAATCTTCTTACTATATTTAGCAACCCGTGTAACAGACTATGGATATTCCTTCCAATTTAGGTATTCCTCTTTACTTCAATACAAAATTAGAGTAAACAGAAATTACTGAATAATATTCCTAATATATTGTTTTGAAAACATTTTCTCAAGTAAATATTTATTAATTGGCAGATTTTTCGCTTTATTTAACAATAAGATAGTCTAATATAACAAACATTCAAAACATAAAGATTATTCATAAATCTGTCTTTCTTTTAGTTACAAAAGTATCTATTCAAACTTACTTTTTTTCAAAAAAATACTTTTATTTACTATAATCTTTGCAAGTTTAAAAACCTTTGATAGGATATAGTTAGATTTTACCTTTGCAATAAAAAAATTTATATCAAATATCTTTAGTGATAAGCTAGTAGTATGAGATTAGCTTAATTTAATATAATATACTTCTATATGATTATTAAAGTAATTAAAACAATAAATAATCTGCTTTACAATGTGTTTACAGCTTTTCTAACTACACTCAAGATTTATCCCTCTTAAATTACTAAAAAGAAATTTAGTCATTACAACAATAGTTTATAGTAACAGGTTATGCAGATTTAAAAGTTATTTAAGTTTATTTTGCTCCATAGTCAGCTTTGTATTTTAGAAATGATTTATTCTAACCACTAATCAAAAGCAATTTTATCTTAAGAATATATTCTGATTCTCCAGAATCGAAAATATTTTTATTTAATTATGAGTAAGGAGGATATGATAAAGTATATATTGAAGGGTGTTCTCAACTAGAAATATAAAATATGACATTGAGTGTACCAAATTTAGATAAAATTAAATAGCCTGAATTTTCTATCACTATTTATTTTAATTCAAATTTTTAATTATAAAATCTAAAAATGTTAAATGTAAAATTAAATTTAGATGAACAAGTATCTTTTGTTTTGTAAAACATAAGTTTGGTGGCTATTCAAAATTTAGAAATAACAATTTAAAATCATTCTATATAAAACACAACTATCTAAAATGATTCTTTGATGCTAATTTCTAACATTCAAACTGTTTACATTGATACTATTCTTATTTAAAATGTAAATATAATAGATTCTGAATATACTGTATAGAATTTTGTTTCGTTTGTAAATATCTAAGAGTTAGTTATATCTAACCTGAAAATTATTGGATCCAATATAAACTTAAGTAGTATACTAAGGTTTTAAAATGTATAAAATATTACTCTTAATAATACAATATTGTAGGATACCAAATTAATTGGTAAATTTTACAGTGTTAGAAATAGCTCGTTTTTTGTCCTATCTAGCTTACAAATTTTAGATTGTAATTTCAAAGGAGATGAATACCAAATCATATAAATGATAGGAGTTTCAAATATAGTAATCGATTCATTTGTAATGACTAACTCATCTGCTCCAGCTCTACTTTAAGTTTAAGAATAAATAGATTTTAATATCATTTAGATTACCTCTCAACTTTAGATGAAGGATATTATAATATAAGAATGCTCCTTTAAAGATATTAATTAACCATCAATTTACTTATCCTCTATTTAATTTACCTGCGATAATTTGAAATTATAATCTAATTATTATAAAAGCAATGCAATTCAGATATTCTCAAGCATGATTAATATAACTAATTCTGACATTTAAAAAAATATAATAATTGAAACATTATTGAGTATAAATATATTTTAGTAGAATGATTTATTAAAGATAAACTAAATAGTTTATTTTTTCAATAATTAATTCAAATCGAATAATTTATAAAATGGATAAGTTCTCTACTTAGTAAATTAAAATAATATAATGATAATTTAATGCAAATTTATGAATAACACTCTCTCACAATCTTTTTAAGGTTCATCTACTTTCGATTCCTCAAAGAATATTATAATTTTAAACTCTACTTTTTTTCAGAATAAAGTCATAAAAGGATGTGGTGGAGCTATATATTTTATTAACAGCTAGATGACAATTAAAGAAACTTAAATTACAGACAATGAAGCAATAATAGGCGGAGGAATAAGATATCAGGGGCTAACCTCTTCATTAATAATAGATAAAAATAACACAATATCATAAAATAGGGCTCTCCTGTTCGGTTAAGATATAACTTCATATCCTTAATAAATAAAATTTGAAAAAGATTATTAATATTTATTTTCTTAGTTAGTATCAGGAAGTCTACTTTCAGAACCAATAATTTTTCATTTAATTGATCAGTTTAATGAAACAATCCATTATCCAATAAATTAACAAATAAATTAAGTTCATCAAGAAATAATAGATGAATATGATAATTACATAGTAATTTTATAAAATATAAATACCTAATTTTTACACATTTAGGGAAGTATAATTGTCTACGACAATTATCTCTCATTTTAACCTTAAATAACATCAATACCATCATCCAAATAATATCTAAGCTTTTAGCTGACTAAGTCTGTGCCAATTTATAACACATAAACAAATTCATTCACAAATGATATAATAAAAAGCACAATAGAGTTGATGTTTCTCGAATGTTAATCTGGATAAATTCCTAAAGAAGAATTTAACTTAGTATCTTGCTATTCCTGTCCTAATGGTAGAGATTTTAATAACTAAAATTTTTAATTAAAATACATATTTTCTAATTTATATAGGGACTTATTCATTTTTCTCAAAATTTTAACGCGATGAAGTATATTCTTGTAATCATTGTCCAGCAGGAGCTAGTTACTGCGAAAAAGATATTATTATACTTTAAGATGGTTACTGGAGGACATCATAATTTTCAGAACAAATATTTTAATGCTAAAATTCAAACAATTGCATATAAACCTCAAATAAATAAAAATATAATATATCTCTTCTTATTTCTATTTGTAATATTTTTAAATAATTACCTAAGTTCATTTAAATTTTAAATAATAGAAGAATTTTAAAAATCGATTTGCCTTGAAGGACGTTTGGGGGCTCTTTGCGATAGTTGTGATATTAATGGTGATCTATGGGATCACAGGTATTCCTTGAGCAATGATAACTTAACTTGTAAAAGGTGTTAGAATAATATTTTGAATTATATTTTATTTTCAATTATTTTTTTGTTAATACTTTGCTATCTAATTTACTCATTTAACAAAATATCACATTTTACAACCCAAAAGTGTCTCTTAATCTATTTAAGAAAAATGAATTTGCTTTGTATTAGTAAATCCTCCCAATCAGATCAAAATACAGTAGCCTCAAAGCTTTTAATTAATTATGTATAGATTATAAGTATTATTTTCTAGTTTACAAATTATTCGCAATAACTGTAACTCTTTTTAAGTATATTTGGAGACTCATCTTCTTAATCATGGTAATTAATTAATAAATTTTTATTTCTTTATAAAAAAGTTAATTAATTAATTAATTAAAATTAGGATATCCCTTGATTGTATACTAATTTAGTTTTAAATTGGAAATATTCTAACATAAAGAGCACTTTTTAGAATATTTTTATTTATAATTTATACTTTGGTTATCTTATCAATAATACTTTTAAGAAGAAAATAAAGCTATTAAAATATGGTTAAATATGAATTAAAGTCGTCATTAATCTTTTTATGGTTATTTTTTTCTCCAAGTATCATTAATTATTACGTTTAACAACTGAGTTGCCTTTAAATAGGAGATTAACAATATGTTTTGATAGATAAATAGTATATTTGCTTTAACAATGATCACATTTAAGTTATCAAATATGTCTTGATACCTTCGCTATTGACACTATATTTAATTTTACCTTTATATTTTTGGTATTAAATATATTCAAGAAGAAATTCTTTACAAAAAATCCAAAGTATAAAGATTTATGGAATATTATTCTATGAATATAGAAAAGAAAAATACTATTGGGAAATAGTTAAAATAACTTAGAAATCTTTGATTTACCTATGCACTTTATTTAATAATATTGGCAATAAAGCTATAGTTTCATTTTTTGTACTTATCTCTTATGCCATATTATCTAAATAAAATAGACCCTATAATTCAATACATCTAAATACTTTAGATTATACAGCAACTATAATTCAATTCCTATCTATTGTATTCTCCTTATTAATTAATTTACTTGAAAGCATCATTATGAAGTAAGCATTAACATACTTTGTCATAGTATTTAATTTTGCTTTTGTTATAAGAATGTTATTTAACATGACAAGCTTTTAAATACCCTTTGATCCAAAATAAAGAAATTGTATCCACTCTTTAATAATCAAATCTTGGTCCCTTTTTCCAAATTTTATTAAAAAAATGATAAAAATATAAAATTCAAACCACTTCAAAATTCTTTAAAAATGGACTCTTGTATAAAAATAATTCTTCAATTATGTAAACATTAAAAAAGAAAACAGATATAGTGAGACAGACGATGATATGTAATAATTTGTAAGTAGTAATTTGATATTTAACATGAGAAAAGAATAAAATAATTTATTAAAGTCTGAAAGCAAGAAAAAATCAATTATTTATAATAACGCATAAAGCAATAAATTAGTTTTATAAATGTCAAGCTTCAAAGAATTAACAAAATGTATACTTCTATTTTAGGAAATTAACAATTTATTAAATATTAATTTAAATATAGCTCAACAATCTAATAGAAGTAAAAGGTTCAAACTTTTAAGATATGATAAGGAAGATAGTAAAAATATTTTTATTTTTTAAGCATTTTTTAAGTTATTTTTTAAAACAGACTTCTTTGAGGAAAGTATAAAAATAAATTCACCCTATTATAGGTATACTAAAGGATAATAAAAAAATATTACCTAAAGCTAAACTATTGAGACAAACGAAGATATCTTTTGTACCATTTAAAACAAATAAAGTGAAGATTCTTGATCATATTTTTTAGATTAAAAAAATTTTTATGTAAATTTATAAATAACTTCTTTTATTTAAAATGCACAAAATTAGATTCTTTTTATAAAATAATCAAATTATTTTATTTAAATTTTTTTCACCTATTTATTTTTTCATAATTTAAAAGAAATGTATGATATAATAGTTCATATAATTACATTAATTCATAAGTTGATATTCTCTATATTTTTATTACCAAACAACTTCTTTTACATTATTTATTCATAAAATTCTTACAAAATATTTATTATATTAATTAGTAAATTAAAAATTATAAATTAATACAAATCCTACAAGATTTTAATAAAAAATTTAACTTTAAGAGCTTTATTGAAAATTAAATTTTTTTAATTTAAAATTTTTTAAGAAAATATATTCTGGAATTACTTTTCTTAATAATTTAATAATTACTAATTAAAATATTTAAAAACTTAAACTCAGAGTTAATATTAATTATTTTTAGTATCAATAAATTTTAGGATAAGTTAACTTAATT